>QXDT01000098.1:0-228289 GCA_003717175.1 Protomyces macrosporus | reverse complement strand
GTGCCTCAGTCACTGACTCTGCCTCTGTTGGTGCCTCAGTCACTGACTCTGCCTCTGTTGGTGCCTCAGTCACTGACTCTGCCTCTGTTGGTGCCTCAGTCACTGACTCTGCCTCTGTTGGTGCCTCAGTCACTGACTCTGCCTCTGTTGGTGCCTCTGTCACTGACTCTGCCTCTGTTGGTGCCTCTGTCACTGACTCTGCTGGTGCTTCAGGGACAGAGTCTGCTTCTGCTGGTGCCTCTGCTACAGATTCTGCTTCTGCTGGTGTCTCTGCCACAGACTCTGCTTCTGCTGGTGTCTCTGCTACAGACTCTGCTGTTGTTGGTCCCTCAGTCACTGACTCTGCCGTCGTTGGTCCCTCAGTCACTGACGCTACTGTCACGGTTGCGCCGCCCGCTTCGACGACGAGCAGCCTCGTGGCAACAGCCACTGTGACCCTTGCATTATCTGGACCCAATGGCGTACCCCTTATCTGCGACGGTGATGTGATCAGGGTGGCTACCAGCACGGCTGTTACCCCGTCACCTATCACCATCGACAACTTGGGTACGCTCATGTGTGCCGGCAAGACTGGCTTCCTCTTTGAGATTATACCTGGCACCTATGAGGTGCGTCTTGACACGCCGCCACCATCCAACTCTGCTTACATGGCTGGCTTCTTCTACTACAACAGCGTGTCTGGCGCAGTCTCGGCTTCGCTCACTCGCGTGACGCGCAAGAGGCAGGGTACATTGCCTGTTGGTATTGTCAACGGTGTTTTGGGAGCTGGAGTCGGTGTCACTCCCATCACTGTCCAAGTTGTTGGCGGCCCTACTGGCTCTGGCTCTTCTGGTTTGCCCTTGTCGACCTCAGTCGTTGTCGTCCCTGGCGTCACGACTTCATCGATCTCGATTGTCACAACCCTTCCAGGACTACCAGGCTCAACATTGCCTACAGGTTTCTCAACTGTGTCCGGCAGTCAAACAACTACAGACGGTTCTGGCGGCAGCATTGCGCCCATTCCTGGCCCTGGCACGACAACAACAACCGTCACGCTGACAGTCACGCAGGCTGCCACAGTCCAGACTGTCGTCGCCGTTCAAGTCATCATCAATGGCGTGCCGACCACCAACACTGGAGTTACCATCGGCGGCGGCAACGGCGTCAGCCCTCTGCCTGGCTCGACTGGAGGTGTCACTGTTACCATCTATGTCAACATCAACAATGTCTTTGTGACCATCTCGATCGGCGGCGTCCCTGTCTTCAACCCGACCCTGGTTACGATTGGCAACGGCCTCACGTTCACGGTTGCGCCTGTCATTGTCAACATCATCATCATTGTTGCGCCTGTGGTTTACATCAGCGCCGGTGTCACCATCTCGGGAACGACCACCGTCCAAGGCTTTGTCACTGCTACTGCCAAGGTGCCTGGTCTTGCGCCCGGTGGCGCTGAACCGGCTGTCACGATTGTCAACTCGGTCGGTCCTTTCCAGACCGTCACGGTCACACAAGCCATCGCTGTGCCCTCTATCGTTTCCACGGCCATCGTCCCAGGTGGTGCAGTCATCACGGTGCCCCAGGTGCCTGTCGCTGCTGGTGCGATTGTTGCCGTCGTGGTTGCTCCAGGTGCTGCAGTTTCTGTCATTGCTGCTGCCGCTGTGTCGGCTGGCCTTGCAGGTGTTGGTGGTGTTGCCGTCGTGCCCGCTTCAGGAGTCTCTGTTGTCTCTGGCATCGCTGGTGGCTCTTCAGGGATCAACGGTGGCATTGCTGGCCTGCCTGTCAACCCCGTTGCTGGTCCTGGTACAGGTGCTGGCTCTGTTGCTGGCTCTGGTGTCGGTGCTGGTGCAGGTGCTGGTGCAGGTGCAGGTGCAGGTACTGGCTCCGTCTTGCCAGTTTCTCGCTCGGCTGCGCCCAAGCTCGCCATCTCGAGCGTCGCTGCCAGCGTCTTTGCGCTTTTCCTTTCCGCTCTTCTTATCTAAGTTCTAGGCACGCGCTGCCAGCCTTTTCTTCATTGTTTCCTACTTTACGGCTCATGGAGGCTAGTCTCCACTTTACTATACTTGTATCACATTCATTTTTAGATGATTATATGATTCCTTACATTACCACCGTGCGATCGTGAGTCTTGCATGAAGTTTGGCATGGTCCTCGATGACTCTGCCTGCGCCTTCTTCCCCAAGGCACCCAAGAAGCGCAGCGGTGCTAACCGTTCTCCCTGGTGGAAGTAGGTCTACTGTGTGATGAGTCTCTTTCTGCAAAAGCCTCTATAGCGATACTAATTGACAGACTTGACTCGCTGCCGTCCCTGTCTACGACCGATCAAGCATGCCCCAAATCACGCAAGAAGCGCAAGAGCCGCCTCTTATGAATGACACCCATGTACTCACTCCCGTCCAAGACGCACAAGTAGCACAATCCAAGTTTAGTGAACATCTCGAGTGCAAGCGCCAAAGGTGCCTCGCGTTGCAAAGTCAATGGCGAGCGATCCACCAAGCTCGTCAAATCAGCAGCGTGGCGCGCAGATGCCTCACTCAGCACCTCTGAGAACGGCGTCACCATCTCATCGCCCATTCGGCCGCGTCGATGCGTTCGTGTAGGATCCATCAAGACCATGACGTTGTCTGGATTGTCATAGTCCTCTTCTGGGTCGCTGGTCGTACTAGCTGAACGAGTGCGCATAGGCTGCGCTGGCAACAGGTCAAGTGCCAATGAGAGATCGGCGAGGGCAATGTACCCGACGAGCTCGCCAGCTTTTACGATACTGAAGCCTGAATCATCGCAGCCAGCCTCACGGCACCAGAGAATCTGTTCGCGTATTTTGCAGGCAGGGACCGTAGGCGACTGTGTCACGTCAATGGCAGTGTGCAGCATAATCTCTTGACTTGGCAAGATATCCACGAGGGAGGCGTCTTTGAGGTTATAGTGATTGGCCTTATCGAGATAGGGATGATCATTGAGCTCAATGAGCAAGTCGTAGATGCCCTGAGATTTACCATCAGCGACCCACTTGGCCACGAGAATAGCCAGCATGAATGGGACGACAAAGTCAAGCGAGCCTGTGAGCTCCGACATGATGACGGCGAGAGAGACGGTCATGCGCGTAACGCCTGCGAGCGTTGCTGCACAGCCAATCATGGCGTAAATGCCTGGCACAATGCACCCTGCTGCCCCGTCCGGACACACCCCGACGAGCGCATAGGCTTTCGGATGGGCATTAGCGAATTGCTGAAGCAGGATGCCGAGAATGCGGCCAAAGAGTGCTCCGACTGCCATCGTGGGCACAAAAATGCCTGCCGGAATGCGACACCCAAACGTCACCACTGTCAAGACGCATTTGATGAAGAGTGCGTAAAGCAAGGCACGGACGATGGGACCGTAGTCAGTCGGGGTCGAAGGACACAATGGAGACGGCACCATTTCGACACATTCCGTCAAGAGCTCACCGACGAGCTCAACACCGCCCATTTGCGTGAATCGATTCCAGTAGCTCACTGTTGTCGCGAGTATTGCAATACCCAAGACTTCGAGAATGGGATGTTGCGCCACAAGCTTGTGTCTGCGAAAGTATCGCGACCAAGCAAGGTTTGCATTGCAAAAGAGTGCACCAAACAAGCCGCCAAAGAGGCCAAGGAGGACAAAGACGGGTAGTTCTCGATAGTGCCAGTCTTGTGTGAACGTGGTCTCGAGCAGGGTCAACTTGCCCGTGCCGTGTGGATTGAGCGTCTTGAGCGCAATCGTAGTGATGGCACTGCAAAAGAAGGAGCGCCACAGGACAAGAGGCGAAAAGAAGTAGGAAACCTCTTCGAGCGTGAAGAGGACGCCGCCGATGGGTGCGCCGAATGCTGCCGCGACACCTGCGCTACAGGCAGCACTCAGGGCTTCTCGCCTCTTTGCTTCATTATCATGGAATTTGGGCACAAATCGCGTCAGGATGTTGGCGACACAACATGCGAGATGGACGAAGGGGCCTTCTTTACCCAAAGGTAGACCTGAGGCGACTGCCAAGGTGAGACCGACACTCTTCACGGCGAGCGTCTTTGAGCCAAGAAAGCCATGAATGACAAAGCCACTGAGGATTGTCTTGACCTCTGGTATGCCCGACCCAGCTGCCATATAAATCTTCTTGCCTGTGCTGGGAAACACACTGAGAGTCGTGAGTGTCAGACTGCTGCTGATGAAGACGAAAGCGAGGCAAACACCCAGGTAAGTGAAAAACTTTCCGGTCGTGTGCGTACTCCAGTAGCGAAACGCATCCTCGGGACAAGTACTGTGAGGCGTCAAAAAGCTGCCAGGCGCCGTACAATAGCCGCTCTTGAGTGAGAAGAGGGCCACTTCGCTCATCATGACCGCATAGGCAATGAGTGCCGTCAAGATGCCAATCGCCAGCATCAAAATCCAACCTTGCACAGCATCCCATGCATAGCGTAAACGACCACGCAGTGAATGGTCTGCACGCAGCGTTGCAAGTCGCGCGGCAGAGGCAATGCCATTACCAAGCCAGTCGACTGCCGTGTAATTGTCATAGAAAGTTTTGTTCTTTTCAAGAATGCTATCATGCTGCAGTCGATATCCCTGTCGGCTGGCTGCCTGCGAGATGCTTGCGAAGGACTTGCTCGTGCGCAAGGTGTGCTCCTGCTTTGAACGCTTGACGGGCGACCCAGTAGGACTCACAGGCGCTGAACGCGTGCCATACGTGTGAAATGTCCTGCTACTGGACGGACGCGCATGCTCTGAGGCTAGAAGCGCGCTCGTCTCTGTTGGCGCACCGTCAAAGGTCGCGCGACTGGTAGGGCGCTTAAAGCTAACTGTTTTGGATGCGCGCTTGCTCTCCATGGCTATCTTTGCCTTGCCTTCTTTTGCGATGCAATGATGCCTGGGCTGCCGCCGTCTCTTGACTGATTTCACATGCGCCTCTAGCTATACTTTGCAATTGCTAAAGTTGCTTGCTTGATTGTGTTTGTTTTGGAGAGAGTTGTGGTTCATGGGAGCTTGTGGTGGAGGAGGACGACGCCATGTGACATCCATCCCCATCACCATCCATCATCATGCTCCGAATAAGGCTATCCCTCGTACAAGGCCCTCAGATTAGGGGATACCATGCATCAGCTACCTGGCTCAGACAAGTCCTCTACAATTTCCAGGACATCAAAAGCGTCAGCAAAGCACCAGCAGCTTCCAAACGACTCATCGGTGATGTCACATCGTCTTTCGTCCTTCAATGCTAACCCGCGCAGATGTTCGCGAAGCCAATGAGTACGCAGCCGGCAGTATCCCTTCCTCCACCAACATATCTGTGAAGACCCTCGAAGAAGCACTCAAGCTCGACGCCGAAACCTTCAAAAGCAAGTTTGGCATCCCGAAACCGGCCAAGGAGTCAGACGAGGTCATTTTCTATTGTCGGTCCGGTGTCCGGTCTACGGCGGCGGCAGAGATTGCTGAAAGGGCAGGGTACAAGCAGGTCGGCAACTATAAAGGATCTTGGCTCGATTGGTCAAGCAAGAACGAGGCTGTTGACAGCAGTAGTAGCACGGGCAACGAAGGTGCTGGCTCGCAGCTGCAGCCGGGGCCTGGCGGCAAGATCCGGGGTGTCGGCGAAGGTGCTGAGGGTGGTATTGACTTGAAGGCCATGAACCAACGGGAGCACCAGCGCGCGCAGCAAAGTGAAGCGAGTCCGCTCAAGCAGCAAGGGAAGGGTGAGTCGGAGAGCGTCAAAAATGGCGCCGAGATGAAGGATGGTGACAAGTTCCAGTAACTGATAGTCGTGTTGCCTCTTTGCTTGCTCAAACACGGATCGTCTTGGCGACATTCGAAAGTGCATAGAGACTCTCAGCCTGCGCAATCGCCACACGATCCAGGATTTGCTCCACGTAGCTTTCATCGGCAATTTTAAGGACTGCAAACAGACCTGACTGACGCACCGCAGCGACTTGGGTCCTGGCCCGCGCTTGAATCCGAGCCCGCTGTGCGTCCAATGCCGCAATAAGCTCCGCCGTTTTACTGCGTACAAGATCAGCCATGGCATTCAATGCTTTCCGCTGCACCTTCTTCAAGCTCGACAAGACGGCAGCCGCGAGTTTGAGCTGTTCAAGAGCGTGGCCAAAGATCGTCAGCGTTTCTCTGGACCAGATGGCATCGAATGGCGGCAGCGCAAGTGCTTCAATCTGTGCCTTGAGGGCGTCCGGCTGTGAGCTCTTGCCAGTCAGCGAGAGCGCCCTGAGATTCGAGACTAAGTTGTCTGGTGCTTCTTGGGTTGTATCGTTGGTGCCATCCACAAGTTGACGCACATGCGTCTGATAGGTCGTTAGCGAAGCAAGATCCTTGACACTAATGGCGCCCTCAGCATTCCTTGGACCCGTGAATGGGAGCGGTCGCGCGTGGAAGACGTCTGGTGGAAGACAACTGAGCATGACATCCTTGCTGCGATTATCAAAGACGCGTTCCGCAAGCTCAACCTGAGCACTCGGCTTCTTGTCGAGCAAGAACTCCAAGCGCGCAATCTCAGCCGTTGAGCGATGCTGCCAATATGAACACGCCAACCGTTCTTGAAAGGATAGAAATTCTTCAATCTTGCTGTACGTGCCCTTTTCCAAGGCCAAGCAGAGCATATTGGGAGTTTCTTCGCGATTCGAGGCATACGGTGTCTGTGTCAACTTGAGGCTCGATATTTGCTTTGCCGAGAGATGCTCAAACGTGGCGTCTTCGTGCAGTATATAGCCGAGCGTATCGCGCTGGACTTGCTTGATGCTGAGTGATTTGTAGACTTCCTCGGCGAGACGCCAGGCACCGAGCAGGCGGTAGATGCGAATGAGAGAGAGCTTGAATTGATAATTGTGCTTGGCGCGCGCGGCGCCGTACTCGAGCAAGGCGGCACTCTGAAGAAGTGGCACGTCACTGCTGTCCAGATGTGACATTGGTTCAAGCAGAGTCTGCACGGCGATGAGGAGTAGATCGTCACCATATTGGTTATCAGTCTGTTCGAGTGCGTCGCCGAGAGAGAGAGCTTCACTGTAGCCTTGGAGGCAGTCTTTAGCGAACGACACGAGATCGTCTGGGTTACGGGATGCATACATGCTGTAAGTAAACCGAAACTTGGCCAGATTCACTTGCAATAGAGCAGCCTTGATGGCACTCTCTTGGGTTTTCTGCAGGGTTTGTGCATCCTCGAGAAACACTTGAAGCTCGTCCTGGTCCAATTGACGCGTATAAGGGACAAGGTCCTCGTACGCAGCAAGGGTGAAGCCAAAAGATTGCAGATAGGTCTTGATGGCTTGCAACAGGCCATCTTTTTGCTTTGCAGACCAGGCCACCCTTGCGAGCAAATCATTCCGCGAACGTCTTCTCAATTGAGGCAAGTCTCCGTGCTCAATCAACGTCTTGTGGAAATGCCAGTCATCGAGACCTCCGTCGATACAAGCGCGAGCATAAGCTAGCTGCTCGTCAAGCTTCCCTGCCTTACCAAGCACATCGAGTTTGAGAGTCTTGAAATCCTGGCTGTCGCCGAGGAGTCGGCCAAGCTTTCCATCAAGCACTGAGAGCATTTGCTCAAATCGACCTTGCCGCTCAAGAATGTCGAGAAAGAGAAAGAGCTCTTCGACTGTCGCTATCCGCGGTTCCTCAGCAGCTTCTTTGACCGTATTGTCTGCCGCTTTGCTCATCATGGGCAACATGAGCATATCGAGCAACTTGACCTCTGCAGCATCTTGACTCCGTTTTGCAAGCGAAAACATGCTCATGACCACCCAAAAGAAGTACTGTCGCCCGAGAAAGCCCTTCTTGAGCTCGACCGCCGCACGTCGCTGCATGACAAAGTCCCCGGTCCGCACAGCAGTCAGACACCATTTTCGGCCGATACTCTCTGTCTTACAGGTCTGATAGCCGGCTTCGAGTGTTTTGTTGAGGTATGTCTTGACGGACGCATTCGTTGAGGCAGCATTGAGGATGTCGAGGATATTTTGGTATGTCTCCTGCGAACTCGAACTCGCCTTGCGTATCCGCTCACAGACATCCAACGCTTCAGCCACTTGTCCGAGATTGGCAAGACAAAGCCCTTTGAGGTTCTGCCGTCAGCTCAAGCTGCGCGAGATTATCGAGACGTACCCAAAGCACCTTGACATTTGGCGACCTCCGTAGTGCTTTCTGTAGCAGTTCTAGCGCCGGGGCAAATTGACCATCGTCAATGGCATCTGTTCATTAGTCTCCCGATACGCTTGTTGACTCGGCTGACCCCATATCATCTGTAAGGAAGAGTCCATGTGTTGTCATGTGTGGATCGGTCGCGCATTCATTCAATTTGTTTCTAGGTCGCGACCTTTGTGAGCTCTGTCCTTGCACACCGTAGCAGATCAGCTTCTCTCAGCAATATGGGCCAGAAGATCGCCTAGGCAATGAAAGGAAACGTGATCAGTCAGAGCTCCAGTATCACTCATAGACAGCATCCTCTTTGAGGAAACCTTCAAGGCCTCAGTCCGAAGCACTTTCTCATGTGCCATCTGAAATAATTGCATCACGTGTTTGGCGCAAAACCCGCGACAGACGACCGCGAGGTGCATAGGATAGCTACACAGACACCCTTGCAAGTGCATTACAAGTGGCTCACGAGGACAGACCAAGGGTATTGTAAGAATTCTATCAAGGAGTCAGTCAGCGGATAGATAGTTCCCGCAACATGATGCGATCAGGGAGTAAAGCGGTCAAGGCCTGCGACCGCATCAAATATTGGAACATCGCCGTCGGCGATACAGTCCGAGTCATCACAGGCCCTCAGCGCGGCACCACAGGCCGTGTCCTTGAGCTTCACAAAGACCGCAACAAGCTCACCGTTGCCGGTGTCAACATTGTCAAAAAGATGCTGCCACTGTTTCTATCTGCCGAAAGTGGTTTGTCCTCACAAAAATTCGAATACGCGGGCCAGATTCATTACTCGAATGTCCAGCTCGTGGGCGACTTGCCTGTAACACTGGGTGCCAAAGAGACGCGCAGTGTCGTGGTCAAGCGTGTCTTTCGCGGCAAGACTTTTTTCAACAAGGACAAGAAAATGCTGACCTGGCGTCGCTGGATCCCTGGGGAGAATCTCTTTTTGCCATGGCCGAAGCAGGAACGTGACAAGGCGACTGGTCCGATGGATACAACCGAGGCTGAGATGGCGGCGAATACCTATCTCGAGACATTGCATGCGAGTCCCGTGCCGGCAGGTCTCGAGGACGAGTTGCGCAACAAGTACTCCAAGTTCAGGTGGCAAAAAGCGGCGCGGACAAGGGTCGAGCCGATCCCGGTGGAAGCGGTCGAAGGGTTGGAAGCAGATGTCAAGGCGCCAAGACGGTATGCGCCCAAGAACAGGGATACGCTTAAAGGTCTGACGCCGAGCACGATTGATGCGCTTGCAGCGTCGATGAAGCGGCTATAGTCATCCGTTTCCAAACAAGGGGAACAATCATAGTATAAACATCAGCATCAGCATCGCCTCTAGATGACACTGCCTACATACTCAATTTGTGGATGCATTTCGCGCTCCGGCTGCCATTGCATCAGAAACCGATCTACCAGTCCAAATCGTAGGAGGAGCTTGCCAGAGAGACTCAAACGCGTCACGCGTGCAAAGCTTTCCACAAAGATGATGCGAGCGTGCTGAAGGCCTAGCAAGCGATACGCACGCGCCACGGCAATCAAAATGAGTGCCGTACCGGGCCCGTTTGAGAGAATCAAGTCCGGTTTGTCCTGAGCAATGAACACCACAGCCGCACAAAGACTGATTATGGACGTAAAGGGTGATGTCCAAAAAGACTGTTTGACACGTCGGGCGCGCGGCACGACCCTGATGTGGATCTCCTTGATGGATAGCGTTTGTATCAGCTCTTGTGCTTTCCGAAGCGACAGATGATCGCCAGTTGATACACAAAAGACAAGTCGTTGAAACGGCTTGAGGTCAAGCGTTGAGAGGATGCTGAGCATTTCTCCTGTATGGCCACCAGAGCCGAGTGGCACAAGAAGCGTCCGGTTTTGGCTGGGCTTGGCTTGTGCATAGCGTGCAGCGAGTGTCAGCCCGATGAGAAGAAAGCTTGCCAGAACGACATAGAGCAACATTGAAATGCAAGCGTCAAGCAAGCATGAGAGGTTGGAGTTTGAAGCTGGACTGAGCTATGGACGCGTGCATGTTGCATGAACCGCCGCAGCTGCGCAGGTGGTGCCGCATGAAGCACTTCAGATGGGGACAAGTCAACTTGCTCGAGCAACATAAATCAGTCACGAGTATTAGACAAGACAAATGCAGTCGCTTCTAGCAATATGCATATGAACATCAGCGTCATATGTGCCTATGCAGCATCACATGACAAATTGGTCATACAAAATACTCACTCCGCTGTCCCTTTGCCGGAATCACGCGCTGGTCGTCCGGTACCGCCGTAAAGATCTTGAATTCTGGCACGAGGTTCTCCTTGATTTGCATGATACTCGCCACATTACCACATCGGTAGCAGTAATTGGGCGCTGACCAGACGGTGGCAAGGTTCTCTTTGTTGTAGTGGTACTTGAAGCCCTCTTGCACGAGCTGATGCGCACGGGCAATCAAGCCGATTCCATTGACGTGATTAAACTCTTCCGTGACTTTGAGTCCAAACAGCCAGCCGGCACCGCGCGGACTGATGGCCCACGTCTCGACTTCTTCGGGATCCGACCACATGAGATCGCAAAAGGCGCCCTCGTGTGGAATCTCTTGCGCTCTCGCAATCACGCGAATCTGATCAAGTGTCCGAATATCGGGCGAGAGGCCGCCATGGACACACAGCACCTTGCCATCGACAATCGCCGCCAGCGTCAAGAAATCAAATACCTGACAGCAATATTTCCACACGTTTGCGTTGCCATATTTTGTTTGACATTCGTCGTAAAAGCCATAGACTTGTGTGATTTGCCGCGACTCGTGATTGCCGCGCAGGAGCGTGATCTTATCAGGATACTTGGCTTTAAAGCACATGAGCAGTGTAAACGTCTCGAGGGAGAAGTAGCCTCGATCCACAAAATCGCCCATGAATATGTAATTGGTATCTGGCAATTGGCCGCCGACGCGGAAGAGTTCCATCAAGTCGTAGAATTGGCCGTGAATGTCGCCGCAGATCGTGACAGGTGTGCGCACGGGTTGGATGTTGGACTCCTCCATCAGGATCTCCTTGACCATCTCGCAGAGGCGCCGCAAATCTGGCTCCGGCAGGTGCTGGCATTTCTTGGCCATCACGAGCCATTCATCAAGCGAACCTGGCATCGCGTGCTAGTTACAAAGGGCGTTGAGGGAGACGCTCGTCGATTGTTTGTTTCGTGTAGCCCTTGCGGTACAGGTGCTTGCTTGAGTAACGGGTGTCGCGTCTGGCCGACTGTCGGAAAGTCAAGCCTCCTGTCTGATGTCTGGTGGCCTTACACTGGCTTCTGCGTTGCTAATGGAAGCCCTGTCTAAGAGCTGCCTTGTCTTGTCCTCGTTCGCAATACGGTTTGCTTGCGATGCCAGTCGATTTGCCTTCAAAGGACAAAACACCTCTAGATCTCCCATCCGAGGAATCGGTCCACTCGCCGCCCGAGGCAAGCAGGACGAGGGAAGAAAAAGGGCAAAGGCACAGGGCAGGCCTTTGCACTGCATGTCTGAACACAAGCCCGCCAGGCCCCGACATAAACGCGGCCAGGAGCGAAAGGCCCTCCTAGAGACGAAAGCGACACCTGTTGAGGAGCCTGCGCCTGTCGCAACATCACAGGTTGCCGGTTCAGGAAAATCAAACAAACATGCAGGCGCAACAGCAACGCGTGGTGGTCCTACGCATGGCACAAAGCCGCAGCAAGGCCCCGATCGAAGGCGCGACGCACGCGTGATTCAACGCCTCAAGGTGGTAGTGCGACAATTGCCGCCGACCTTGCCAGAGGAGGTCTTCCTCACGACACTTGAACGCTATACGCAGCTGAAGAAGACAGACTATCTATGCTATCTGCCAGGGAAGCCTTCAAAGCAAAAGCTGCAGCCGGGCCGCGCAAGTCGCGCCTATCTCAAATTTCGGCGTGCTGAAGACATGATGGCTTTCATGAAGGCTTTCAAAGGCCATTCTTTTGTCAATAGCGAGGGACAGGAGTTTGTTGCTCAAGTCGAGCTTGCGCCCTATGCCAAGATCCCTAAAAACGCTGGTACGGGTGCAAAGGATCCGCTACAAGGTACCCTGGAACAAGATGCCGAATTTCTCACCTTTTTGAACCCGCCCGAGGCACCTGTGGCCGAGGAGCCTGCTGCATCTACTGAGCCGGTTGATCCCTACAACACACCGCTCATTGAGTATTTGCGCGCTCAAAAGGCACGCAACGCTGCCAAGAACAAGGCCAACAAGGCAAAAGCGCAGGAGGAGAAGCGCCGACTTGCTCAGGAGAAGGCGGACGCGTCGAGCGAGAAGATCAAGGCGCAGCAGGCAACAGAAACCAAGAAGAAAGCACCGATGGCCGTGTCTGACGAGGTGGCTGAGGCAGCAGTGGCGGATGTGGTGCATTCTCAAATCGGCAAGCGAGCTAAGCGTCGTGCACAAAAGGCGGCGGCGGACGCGGCCAAGTCATCGAACGGGTCGAAAGAGATTCTGAAGCCTCCGTCCAAGGGTCATCAGGCTGCTCAGCAACCTGACAAAGTTCCTACCAAGCCTGCTGTAGCACCGACTCCTACTGGTACAGCTCCCTCGAAGGCACGAAAAGTCAAGGAGCAGCCGACAAAGGAAGCGGCTGTCGCGTCACGGGCTCCCCCAGCAGCCAAGATGGACAAGCAGGAAGGACTTCTCAAAGGGTCGCGATCGGAAACATCGGCAAAGCCAGGTCGCTCAGCCAAGGCCAAGTCTAAGCAGAATGGAGCTACTTCAGCTGCAAAAGAGGAGGCCAACGGTGCTCCTCCGGCGTCACGCAAGCAGCGACCGTCCAAGAAAGCTGCAGCGGGAACCAAGACGTCTAAGGGCGTGGACCAAACTGGACCTACGCCAGCCGAGATGGCTGCTGGCCATGCCAAGCCAAAGACGTGAGGCCCTATTTGTGGTTCTCAAATATTTCATCCTTGCAAAGACCGTCTTGGTCACTGACGGCTTGGCAAGCTTAATCCTGCACGCAGCAAAATGTTAGGTGTTTGCTGGTCAGTCTAAAATGGCGTTCAAACGCGCCCGGCTCCATCACGAGCATAGGCTATTCAATTCAAGAACCAAGTTTTCAGCTGCAAGACACTTCACGTCTCCGGGTCGGCACGTTCAGTGCTCGCTGCACAGATTGGGCGAAGAGCAGCTGTCCTTTGAATCGTGATTGCAAAGTCTCTTCAGCTTGGCTGCATCTGTTACTCCATATAGCTCAATTATTTCGGATGTTCGTTACCAGTATAACTGCTGCCTCATCGCATTCCATCGACTGTTGTCCTTCACGTTGCAACGCCTTCTTGTGACGATGACACTTCACCTCGAAACGTACGTACATACCTAGGTTAACGTTGAACCGGAGTATCATGTGCCTTCTCGATTGCTGGCCCTGCCGCGACAGTCTGTGGCAACTTGTACTTTTGATATTTGTCAGAAGTGAGTGCTTGTCCGCGCACCACATGAACGCTAATCGCCAGCGCTGGCTGTTTGCGTTCAAGACTGACAAATCTCAAAGGTTTTCGTCCGTCTGCTCAAAGCCAGTGAGAGTGACATCACATGCGGTCGAGGCATTCGTCCAACACGCCGCGCCGCATCATCGGCTTGATCATCCATTATGGCGGCAGGGGACAAGGAGAAAGATTTGAATGATATCCTCTCGCCTGTGCAGCGTGCCGATTTGACGGTCCTTGTTGGCGATGCGATACAACGCCTGCGACAACAGCTGCAAGCGGTCTTCGCACACGAGCCGGCGACAAATGATGAACAGACGCTCATCCGAGACGCCGAGAAGCTGTCGCTCGCTCAAAAGGATGTCAAAGAGGAGGAACGCTCGCGACCCAATACAGGTAATGCAGCACAAGCCGATCAGTCCCAAGAGTCTGGACCAGCAATTGATATCGACCAAAAGACATCGCCCGAATGGGCGCGCGACTTGCAGGAACCGGCCCTGGTGGCCTTTGATGACTGGCGCAATCATGTCTTGGAGCGGATAGGGCAGGCCGTCAACACGAAACCGGGGTCCAACACGCAAGGCAAGTTTGAGGCTGAAGATACCTCGACACCTTCGTCTTTCCCATTTACAGCAGACGACAAAAAGGTCCGCTATCCACCAGCGATCGATACACCACTTGCAAAGATTTCTTTGGAATATAAAACGCTACTGCTCAATGCTCTTCTCTTGCTCCTTTTATCGCTCGAATCGTACTCTGCGTACTCGCGCGTGCTCCTGAAAACGGTCGCCTCTTCACTCGAGGTACCAGCCTCTCTCTTTCTCGAAGTTGAACGTCAAGTCTCAGCTCAACTACAACAAGCAGCTCTGATGCAACATCGACAGAGTGAGGAAGAGAAACGCGCAAAGCAAGCGAGCTCGCGATGGAAGATCGGACTCGCAAGCGTCGCAGGCGCCGCCATTGTCGGCATCACTGGCGGTCTCGCTGCGCCACTCGTCGCTGCAGGACTTGGCTCAGTGCTCGGCGGCATTGGTCTTGGATCGACTGTAGCGGCCGGCTACCTGGGCGCCATGGCCGGCAGCTCTGTCTTGGTCGGTGCCCTCTTTGGTGGATACGGCGCGAAAATGGCCGGTCGAACGATGGAGCGTTTTCAAGCCGAGGTGACGGACTTTGCCTTTTTGCCACTCAAGGCTGGCCCAGAAACAGACAAGCCGGGCAGCTCGCGACTCAGCGTGACGCTTGGCGTCTCGGGCTGGCTTACCACGCCAGAGGATATTACGCTGCCATTCACTGTCCTTGATGATGCGACAGATGCTTATGCTTTACGCTATGAGACAGAAGCATTGATGGCCCTCGGCACCGCCCTGACTGACATGATGCTCTCTACAGCCTTTTCTTACGCGAAAAAGGAAATCATCTCGCGCACTGTCTTTGCGAGTCTCATGGTGGCGTTGTGGCCACTCGGCCTTCTCAAAGTCGGCAGATTGCTCGACAATCCTTGGCGCATTGCCTTTACACGCTCCCAAAAGGCTGGCATCGTGCTCGCAGATGCACTTTGCGAGCGCGTCCAGGGCAACCGGCCCATCTCCCTCGTTGGCTACTCCCTCGGTGGCCGCGTCTTGTACGATTGTCTCAAGGAACTCGCGCGGCGCAAGCAGTTTGGCTTGGTCGAGAATGTTGTCTTCATGGGTGCTGCCTGCCCGGCCGATTCTGCCGACTGGGGTATGATCCGCTCCGTTGTTGCAGGCCGCTGCGTCAATGTCTATTCGACAAAGGATTACATTCTCGGTTTCCTGTACCGCACAGCGAGTATCCAGCTTGGTGTCGCTGGACTTCAAGCCGTTGATGCCGCGGGCGTTGAGAATGTCGATGTTTCATCTGAGGTGGAGGGCCATCTGCGTTACAAATACCTGGTCGGACGCGTGCTGCGCGATGACTGTGGTTGGGAGGGCATTGATGAAGAGGCCACTAAGAAGCAAGACCGGAACCTGCAGGTGCTCGTCATGAAGGAACAGGCGGCTGACAAGTCGGTGGACGAGAAGCCTGTCGAGGGCGAGAAAGATTTGATTTTCGATGCAAACGACGAGCAGGAACGTAGCAAGCAGAAAACGCTTTAGAGAGTCTTTAGATATTCAGCGTACATGCTTTCAATCTCAAAGAATAGGTCGCGATTCTCCTCCTCCGATAATTCTTCGCTCGCCTTCATTTGATTTGTGCGAATGAGCCATTTGACAAGCTTGGGCTTGCCTGCAAAATCAGGAATCACGGCGTCCTGCTCGTCCTCGCTGCCAGAATTTAGCCCGTCATCGTCGAGATCGCCCATATTTGACAGAGAGGTCATCAAATCAGCCAAGAGAGGATGAAGCTGGTCTTTGGCGCGGAATGATAGCTTGAGTGCATCCATCAGGGTAATGAAACACTGCACCGTCTCGGCAACACGCGAAGCGGCGCTGCCTTTCTTACTGCGCATCGCAGCCTTCTTGATTTGCCGTTCCTTGCGCTGTTTCTCCTTCTCTTCAGCTTCCTGACGCGCCCTTGCTTGTTCCGCCTCATTCGCCGCCGAGGCAGCCGCCGCCTCTTCTTCCTTCTGCTTGGCTTGCAACGTCTCTGACAGCAAGCCAGCTGGTTTACCTTGGCGGATACGTGCAGCCGCCAGCGGAAGGCTGATTTTGTACTTTGTCATGAAGCCCTCCAGACCGCCCTCGAAAGCGTCTGTCACAGCTCCTGAGCGCGTTCGCTGCGTATCAGATTGCGCCGTCGGCAGACGATCTTGCTGAGCAAAGCTGGCGAGACCAGCGGCATATTGACTCAGTAATCGCGAGCAAGCCGTCTCGTATTGAGGCGGCGCGACAGCATCGCGGACATAGGCACGTTCAAGGAACTCTAGCGAGACAAGAATGCCATAGATGGCAGCAAGTGTGTCATAAGCATCGCGTTCTGCAGCGCCGCCTGTGACGAGCTTGACATCTTCATCGAGCGAGATGCGTGCAACGGGCGAATGTGTGGGCAGATAGGGTGTTGGAGCGAACGGTTGTATCCGCAGCCCACTTGACTGCATTGTAGATGTCGAGTGCGGGAGCGGTGCACTATGAGAGTTATAAGCGCCTCGACCAGACGTGTGTGTGTGTGTCTTTTAGCTTTAGCGCTGGTGCGATTTGGCGACTTGGCGACTTGGCGATTCGAACTGCGGAGGACTGCAGCTGTTTCAGATGTCACGGCTATCGGACATGCTAAAATCTTCAAAAAAATCATCGCTACTAGGTAGGTCCTGCGAACTCAATCACGCTTAGCAAGTGCTGCTTTGAGCATGCTTTTAAGCTCAGCAATATCCTTCTCCATACGCTCTAAGCGCGCTCTTGTCACTTCATTCGCCATCTCAGAGGCAACTTTAGGTGGGTCAAGCATGATACCTGTGTCAAGACCTTCCTCTTCATCCGTGCTGCCGTCTTCAGAAGCAGCCTTGGCAGCGCCGATACCTGCCATTAAGCCGATATTCGCACCAAGACCGACCTTGATGCGATTTGCAGCTGTATGTGTAGATGCTTTTCTAACCAGTTGCTCGTGGAAACTTGTCGAGGTGGAGGCGCTTTTGGCAGTACGCCGCCGCCAGGCATCCGTTGGTTGTGGTCTAAACCACGACCGCTCATATAGGGAGACAAGCAGAACATAGGGTGCGTGAGTCAACTTGAGGATGACAATTTTGGCCTGCGTCAGGCTTGGATGTCCCGAAGCAAAGCAGATCCTGAGCGGGCGAATGAAGAACAATGGAATCAGATTGAAAGGAGGTGAGAGAATAACCATGTGGTCCGACTTAGCCGATCTATTGTTAGACTCGAATGTTGGACAGGAGGACGTACTCGAGACATGTGGTGGCAAAGAGAAACAAGTACTCTTCGCGACTGTTGCTCATTACCTGTGCGAAGCTGTTGGACAGTATCGAGATGAGCACTGTCGTGATGAGAATCTGCGTGAGCACAACAAAGATGACCATCAGAGGAGGTCCGAAAATCGGGTCAATAGTGCGCATTGAGTCGAAGGCGAGGTACGAGTTGCCAAAGAAGATGCGGACCAGCAGCCAACTGATCTGCGAGATGGTGTACGTGTTGCGGCCTAGCACAGCAAAGGTGATGAGAAATCCTGCAAAGAGTGCAATGATCAGCACAAGAAATCGCGTGAAATCAACAGCCAGCTTGCGCAGACAGGGGAAGAGCGTTCCAAAATAAGGCGTTAGCGAGAGGAAGGAAAAAAGGCGTGGCACCAGCAGGATGCCCTGGAGTGACAGCACGTCGTAGGAACGCGCAACCATGTCCATGTTGCCCTGCGCGACACCAACGACTCTCAAGTAGATCCATCCAAGGCTGACTGCAATAATGCCAAGATCAAAGTAATTCCATGGGTTTGCCAGGTAGAAGGAAGTGTCGCCACTCTCTCGAAATTGATCGAATTCTGACTGTTAGGATCGCAAAGATGGCCAAGAAGGAATGCGAACCCTGGTAAGCAAAGCCAATGAAGAAGATGCCGAGCAGAATCTCAAGCCACCCCAGGCTGCGGTATTCACGATCAACGACGACGGCAAGGTAAAAGCCTGCCAAAATCACAAAGTTGATCCACTCTAGACAGAATTGGTACTTTGGCACCCTCAATCGGGCAAAGTCCCAAAAGTCTCTTTCGTCAGCGTCATAGTACTGCGCCTTTTTATATTCGTGCTGGGAAATGTCGCTCCAAAAGACGATCTCTCCATTCCAGATTTGTGTCAAGACATCTTGCACAATCTGAGAAGCGATAAAGTGCTTCGCTTCAGCCACGATTGCAACTTCCATTGCAGTGAACGTCCGAGCGCCGACCTTTTCCTGACCAGTCGGTTCAGATTCAAGGTCAATTTGCTTTCTTCGTCGCGTTGCATAGCTCTCACCGACATCGACGCGCAGAGGTGATCTCTCGGTAGCCCTTGACTTTGCAGCTGGCTTCAACGAGAGTCTAGGCTGGGACACCTGTGACGAACCAGCATCTACCAAGGCGGCAGCTGCCTCGACAATCTCCTCATCAGGTGAGTCAAGGGCATGGTAGTCGCTTGTCAAGACCTGCAGAAGCTCTTTATTGTTGTACCGTCTCAACAAGCGCATGGCGGCAATCTCGCATGCATATCCGCGAGAACCATCTAGTGAGTGTGCATCTTCAGACTTGGTGAAGAATTGCAGGCGACACCAGAGCAAGGCAAATATGAGAAAGCGCTCATTACAGTGCTTCCATTCTGCGATGAGTGTCTTGAGCGAGTCAAGCGTACGCATCTGCTCAAATGTGTAAGGACCATCGATCGTTTTGCAGATCCGATGCGTCAGAAATGCGATGAGCGCAGGACAAGTATCAGGGAATCGAAGCGATTGCCAGGAAGCGCGCTTGTTGGGAGCCAGACGGCTCATCGTGCAGATTACTGCCGCAGCTCAGCGTTTCGCGTGACAACCTGCGGATAAGTCAGCTGAAGGAATACAAGTAGCAGGCTATGTCAATGCAGTTGTCAGCATAGGCCAAACGCGTCTCTATCGAATTCGTGGTGCTGCCACCGTGCTGGCAGGAGTTGCCCTGGCCACGGCAAACCTTTGATATTTGTCATCCACGACGATCAGTCAAGTACCTAGAAGCAGCTTGACGGACAACTGTCGATAACCATGAATCGCGTGCATTGTGGACGCAATATGGATATGTTTCACGGATTAGTGAGGCATCAAACAAGGTCAGAGCGCAATAGAGTCGGTTGATATTATCATAATCGCTACGGGAAGATGTGTACAAATGGCACCGCCACCAGGACAGGCACCGGGTTGGCTCAACCAGAAAATCCAGTCTAGAGGACCATGACCAATGCGAGCAATGCAGGAAGCCATGATCCAACAGAAGCTGCGAGGTGACCAGCACCGTTGCGCGAGTTTGGCAAGATGGACGACCGGACAACGGGCGAAGTAGTCGGTGAGCCAGGGGACGATGGCGCTTGGCCAACAAGCACCGAGGCAGGCGGTTGTGGCGCAACTGGAACCCTGACTGTGGTAAATCCAGATCCGCCTGGAGATTTAGCAGGTGGAGCAGCTGTGGGCCCAGCAGGAGGACGAGGAATGGCGTTCGTGTCACGAGGCGGGTTCACAACAGGAGGGTTGTTGGGCGAGCCTGGAATAGAGGGTGTGCCTTGCGGCAATGGCACGGTGACGGTCACAGCAGGTCTTGTGGTGATGAGGACAACGGGAATGAGTGGTGTAGGCGGCGTGAATGGTGGCTGCGTGACGGTTCGCGTGACTGGTTCCGTGACAGGTAGAGTCGGCTGCGTGACAGGTAGAGTCGGCTGCGTGATTGGTGGAGTCACCTGAGTGTTGGGTGTGCCTGTGGTCAAAAGCGTGCTCGAGCTTGAGCCAATGACCCGTGTTGCGCTCGTCGACGTTGGGGGTGTAGCTGGCGTGGTCAAAGTCAGGGGCACAGTCGTTGTGCCAATGGCAGCCGTCGAGCTAGGCACAGGGATTGAGCCGGTCTGCATCGATGATGTTGAGCTAGACGACATTGGCGTGTTTGGAGAGACCACAGGGCTCGAAGACACCAAAGTGGTCGTCACGGAGGTCGATGAAGACGACGGCGTGGTGGTGGGGAGCGAGGATGTCAGTGTGGTCAACACTGTGGTTGTGGAGCTCGATCCCGTGGATGAGGTCAAAGTGACGGACGTCGAGAGGTCGGGCGTCGATACAATTGAACTGGTCACGACGTCAGAGCTGGTCACGACGGTCGAAGTGGCAGACGTCAACGATGAGCTAGACGTGCTTGACAATGTGGTCGAAGGAGCTGCGGATGAACTGCTGTCGGAAGAGCTCGTGGTCGATGAGCTGGAAGAGACGGGCACAGAACTTGATTCAGAGATCGTCGAAGAGGAGCTCGACACGCTTGATGTGGAAGGAGCTGCCGACGAGGTGCTCTCCAAGGAGCTCGTGGTCGATGAGCTTGAGACGGGCACGGTACTCGATTCAGAGGTCGTCAAAGAGGAGCTCGTGGTCAACGAAGTCGAGGCAGGCACAGTGCTCGACTCAGAGGTCGTCGAAGAGGAGCTTGGCGTGCTTGAAGTCATGGTAGATTCTGACGAGGTTGTCGCAGTCATTGTGGTGCTGCTGCTGGACGCTTCACTCGTCGTAAGAGAGCTACTGGACTCAGAAGAAGTTGTCACCGTCGTAGATGTTGACACTGCGCTGCTCAAGCTCTCGCTGCTCGATGTCGTGCTGCTCGAAACAGAGCTGGACTCTGCTGAAGAGGTCGTCATTGATGCTGTGCTGCTAGACGTCACGCTGCTCGAGACCGTGCTGCTGGGTTCAGTCGACGAAGTGCTAACGGTAGATGGTATTGTGCTGCTAGAGATAACAGTTGCCGTGGACGATGTCACGGGCATGGAGCTACTCGAACTGGAGAATGTGGGCGGCGGTGGGTAGACAAAGATGCGCCACGAACCACCGCAAGTTCTGGTGGGGTTGCCTGTGCAAGGCGACGAGCAGCCGGTGCGAGGGATGAGCTTTGAGGCGTCTTCGAGCGTACCACAGTAGCACTCAGCCGAGAACTCAACGCCGTAGTATGGGAAGCCCTGTGGCACACAAAAGTCGCGGCATACTTCAGGGGTCATGTTGGGCTGACCGATGAGGAAAGGACCCTTGAGCGCACGGTCGCCTGGCGTCGAGAAGTCTTCAAAGCATCCCGGCAAAGTAGGCAGGCCCGAGTTAGTTGGAGGAATTTCAGGAGCTGTAGGGGTTCCAAAAGTACCACCTTGTCTGGTGATGCGTCCAACTGAAAGTGCGTTTGAGCCACCACAAATCTCACCAGGCTGACCTGTGCAAGCCAGGTTGCAGTTGCCTGAGGGAACAAGCGCCGAGAACTCGGCTTCAGTGCCGCAGAAACATTCGCGCGAGAACTCTGTGCCGAAAGTGGTGGCACCCTTCGAGAAGCAGAATTGGGCACATTGCGCATTGGTCATGGCCCGCGGGCTGCTGTATGAAGGACCCGTCAAGGCACGCGAGGTCGGATAGTAGTCCTGCGCGCAGAGTTCCGCTTTCCGTGTGCCAAAGACGAAGACAGATAGCGCATCTTCACCGCCGCAAATTTGGGTAGGATTACCTTGGCATGGCAGGTGACAGTTGGTGCTCGGTTGCAGAGCGCCGACTTGATTAGGGGCACTGCAGTAGCACTGACGTCCGGCGCGAAGACCAAATGCATCAGAGCCTTGCTGACTGCAGAACGTGGCGCACGTCTCAACGTTGATCTGGCCGCCATCGAGCTTCGAGGCCAAAGTGAAGGCCCTGGTCGGTGCATTGTCTGCGGCACAACCTTCGTATGCATAGATCTGGTCAGCCCTGAGTTGCTGGGCGGAAGTGCTTCCTAGAAGAGCACTCGCAAGGAGTGTCAGAGCTGTGAATCGCATAGTCTCTTGCTCTGGGTCGTATCTGTATCCATCTTGCGATGAGGCAGGCGCTCAGCTAGTTATAGTCAGCTTGCCACCATCGGAGGGTAATTTCACAGTAACAGCATGCCTAGAGTCTGCCGCTTCGTTCATGCAGCCTGTGGGCCAAGCATGCGATCTACTGTGGCTACTTGCAGCGTCGAGTACAAGTATAAGGCTCGCCTGTCGTCATGCTGATTATCGGCCGCCTCGTACAGCGCCACGACTGGACTGACAGGGAGACGTCAAGCGGTATTGCTCTAAAGAAAGCATCGACTGTTACTCAGCAGCGAGAGCTGGACCTGCTAGGACTTGATTCTCAATAAGATTAAGCAATTGTTCCCAAGATGGTAGGGCGGAAGTCTGGCAGTGGTAGCGCTGCAGGCCAGCCGTTGGAACGGCGCGCGCAATTAATCTCCCGGGGGCCCGCCTCACCTCGTGTGGGTCCATAATTGGCGAATGTCAGTAGCCATTAGTGACCCATCTCACACACTTCCAAAGTTCCTTCCGGTCTTGACCTTAAGGTTGCATGCGTCTCTAAAGGAGGACCAGCGCATAAATATCTCTTTGCTTAGATGCTCATGCTAGACACAAAGCTGATCGGACAAGGTGGTCAGACTGTCTGACGAAGGTCATGGCATACGGCACGAAGCAGTAGCGTTTGCAGTGCTACTACGAGAGCCCCACAATCGCGATGGGACTCGGAACCTTAAAGTTGCTCATGCCTATCTTGCTGTGACGCTTGACAGCGGCATCAGGTGAGACACTGAACACCCGTTCGACCTTTGCCCGGCACGCTTCCCCGTGCAAGTACGAACATTCGTCAGACCACATCAGAGACATCTTCTGCAAACCCGTAGTGCGCAGATTGAAAGTGACTTGTCAGGCAGCCTGTAGTCTCAGCAAACGGCCTGGTCGTGATAGAGTCAGCCCATGCTGTGGTCGTTCCTCCAGAGGGCGCCCGCCGGACCCGAGCCTTAGGCTTGAATGCTTCCTTGGGCCAGCCGTGAATCCTTAAAATTTTCATGAACGATCGAAAGAAATACAGTGCAGCGCGGACCGACAAATTCAAGAGCACTCGGCAAATTGGAAAGATTGGCTACGGGAAAGATTGGCTACAAGAAAGTTAAAAAAAAATTGGGTAGAGGTTGTGCCGGCCGGCAGGCAAATCTAGTACTTGATTGTGACGCTGTCGACAGAGACAGGGGCAGGCAGCAGCGGCCAGGCAGGAGAGAGCCAACTTGAGCTGGTGCACTTGAGCTCAAATTTGACCTTGAGATCTTTCGAGATTGACGAACTCTGGAAGGTTGCCTTGGTCCAGGACTTGCCACCGTTGATGGGGATCGTCGTTGAGCTCACACCAGCGGTCGCCACCAGGCTGCATGTCTTGCCAACGTAGAGTGGCGATGATTTGTAGTAAAACTCGACAAAGAGCGTCTTGGAGATTGGGCAGTCAGGCACGGTAGTCTCATGGGCAACGATCGAGCTGAGGATGCTCTTGGACAGGACAAGTGCCTTGGCACCGACAAAGGCATCCGTCAAAAGGTCCAAGACAGCTCCACCAATTGCCGAGAAGATGAAGTTCAGAACCTCGTCCACCTCGAAACTGATGAAACAGAGCTTGGTCGAGCCTGGAGCAGCTGTCGTGGCTACTGGACGGGTCGAAGTCGTGAGCGTACTGACCTTGGCCGTCGTAGTACCTTGAGCCGTCATGGTGGGAACCTGAGCGACGCGCGTCGTCGTCGGCTCCGGCGCCTGCGCCGTAGTGGTAGAGATGACAACAATAGGGGCAGACGTGGTAATAGGAGCGACGACAACAGGGACAGACGTCGTGGAAGGAACGACGACAACAGGGACAGACGTCGTGGAAGGAATGACAGCCACGGATGTCGTTACCGGAACAAAAGCGACAGAAGTCGTCTCGGCAACAACAACGACCGAAGTCGTACTTGGCAGAGGAGCAGCGTCTGTCGATACGGAGGGCATTGCCGGCGCAGAGACAGGCGATGATGTAGCGGCAGTCGAAGCGCGAGCAGAGCTGGTCGGCGTCACGTACGGCGGCACAGACGAAGAAACCATTGGCGGCACCGTGTCGTCCATAGTGTAAAGAGAGATGGCGTTGTGACCACCGCAAATGCCATCGCCCGACGTGCACGCCTCGTCACAGTTGTCAGCCCAGGTGAGGTTGTTCCTGTCGGCGGCCGTGCCACAGAAGCATTCGTCCGAGTACTCGGTTCCAGCCAGAGGGAAGCCAGCAGAGAAGCAAAATTCCTGGCACTTGGCGTTGCTGTTGTCGCCGTCATCCTGGTAGAAGGGACCCGAAAGGACACGTGAGTCTGGGAAGTAGTCTCGCGCACAACCAATGTAGGTAGCAGGCGGGACAGGCTCGAAGGTGTAAACTTGTAGTGCATTGTCACCGCCACACAAGGTGGATGGGTTGCCCGAGCACGGCTTTGAGCAAGTATTGGTGGCCGGCTGCAAAGTAGCATACTCGCCAGGAGCAGCACAGTAGCATTCTCGGCTGAATTCGAGACCGAAAGCCTCGGCGTTCTTGCCACGGCAGAAGTCACGGCAGAGCTCGAACGTCATGGCCTTTGACGAGGTCTGAGCCAAGGTGAACACCCGGCGGTCAGGGTAAAAGTCCTGCGAGCATCCACGCTCGACCGTGATCAGGGCGGAGGCATAGCCGAGAAGGGCGCTTGCCGCAACGAAGGCTGTGATCTGCATTGTTGATGATCTTGAACGAAGACTTCAGCCAGACTGGCGACGACATGGCTTTTGTACTTGTCAGGAGTATAAAACCTTATGCGACGGTCCGCTCCGTTGCGGAAGCTACTGGTCACAAACAGAGGAGATACAAGCGGCACTGGTGTGCGCTACACAGTACCAGAACAAGAGACATCCGCTGTTCCTTTACTTTAAGAAGAATTTCAGCGTCGCCGTAGCTTGATTGTTGCCGTGGTTGAATTTCCAGACCAAAAATGTGAGGGCGGTTGTTCACGTAGCAAAAATGCCCATAATATCAGCCGCCAATGGTACTCGGCCAGGCCGCTATTTGCCCAAAGTAGGTAAGAAGGTCTGCCTGACACAGACTGCTACTGGCAAGGAGCGTGCAGCTGAGCCAAATGCGCATACTAGAGTGTAGCATCTCTAGAATCTCAAACTTGTGAGACCAGATGTGGCAGCGCACGCTCAAGTGAGACGATTTGGTTCTTAATACTGAGCCGAGGCAGCCATAGATAGCAGTAAAGCTCAGAGTAGTTCATAGCCAGGACCAAGATTCAATCGAGAGCAAGGCCTCGACCTGAGCCATTATCGGACTTAAGCAAACGCCAATTGAGGGCGCTAGCAATAGCCCCGGAGTTTGTAGCAGCTGAATACTCTGCTGGTCCTACCTAGGCAGGCCCTGTGTATTTCTCACGCTTCAACTCGACGCTCGCCCTTCCAAATTGTAAACACACACGCGCGCCAAAGTGACACCAACAACATAGATCTTTGCTCGTAGACTCCGACAAGGTCGCATTGCACGGACGTCTCGTCGCTTTGACAATCAAGACGCGGCCCGTCTTCTCTTAAGAAAGATTGACGCATGGTCATCCATCACACCGTGTCGCGCCCACTGCAAAACAAACGAGCATACGCAACGGCTTTCCCAGAGAGCCCGGAACAGGACGCTAGCGCGTCCGGTGGCTCATTCACGTCAATCGCATCCAATATCGGAGAAGGGGCTCTACAATTGCTCTGCAGAGCTGCGTACTATGGCCTGGCACTTGCCGGGTTTCCTGGAGAGGACGAGGAGGACCAGATCAAATCCAATGAACCGTCGCGGAAGGAAGCGAAGGAAGAAGGCTCTCCCGAGCACCAATGGGTTCGACCGAAAGGACCCGATGAGCGACACACTGCGACAGGCAAGGCGCGGCATGAGCAATCGAGCGATATATCGACCGTGAAAGCGAATTTGACTGCAACGAATCCATTCGATGCCGCACGGAAGGCCAAATTGACTGTTCCAGCGCCACGCCAGAAGGCTGCGTTGCAAGACCAATATGCCGCTTTGCTCAAGACGCGACAAGGATCTCTCCTCAACAGACCGGAGAATGCGCCGTCTTTGAAGGTGGAGACAAGCACTGCCTCGCCGATACACAAAAGCATCTTTGCGGAACGTCGCAAGCGCAGGCAGAGTATTATTCCTCGAACGGCGCAAGATGGCATGGAGACCTTACAAAAGATGCAGCCACACACAAATCGCATCGCAAAGCGGCATACACAGCTGCCGTTGTCGCCGGCACAGAATACAGCCAACCGCGCGGCCCCAGGCACACCCCTAGCTGAGTCCCCGGTCCATCACTCGCCCCTGACGGCGTATCGTAGTCCAGGGACGCATCTCGAAAGTCCCGTCCCGCAGCCGAGTGTTTTCAAAATGAAAAACGGCGTCCAGCGAAACAGAAAGGCCGATGCGGACTCATTAGAGGACCTGGTGGCGCAATTGAGGCAGGAGTATCCCGGCGAATACAAATGGCATCAGATTGATGCGAAGCGCAAGCAGCGCGATGCCGCGATCGAAAGTATGCGTCGTCCGCAACGGGCTCCGCTGCCGAAAGAGCTGCAGCAACGTGTCTCGCAGATTCTTCGTGGTCGCGTACCGGCTGATGAAGTGCTGATTGAGCGATTCAACCAACCCGTTCGAGCAGACGACCTCCAAACTTTGCGCTCGGGTGCCTGGCTTAATGACGAGGTCATCAATTTTTACATGAACCTCATCAACGAGCGCGCCAAGGCAGACCCGAAATCAGCCAAAGTGCACTGCTTCAACACATTCTTCTACAGCAACTTCCTGTTACCGAAAGGTTATGCGGGAGTCAAGCGCTTTGCCAAGCGTGCCAAGGTAGATATCGCCCAATGCGACCTTGTCTTGGTACCCATTCATCTGGGTGTCCACTGGTGCATGTCGGCCGTGAATCGCAAAGAGAAGCGAATCGAGTACTGGGATTCCTTGCGTGGTGGTGCCGGCAGGGTTCACGCCAAGCTACGTGAATACATGCGTAACGAAGATCAAGCGTTTGCAGCAGAAGAAAAAACCTGGGTGGACTGGATTCCGCCGGCACAGGAGGCGCCAATGCAGCAGAATGGACATGATTGCGGTGTCTTTGCTAGTAGCACGGCCGAATGCTTGGCCAGGGGTGGACCGATTGACTTTGATCAGGAAGACATGGAGGAGTTACGGATGCGCATGGCTGCGAGTATTCTAGAGGCCAAGATTTTCTAGTCAGCTTGGTTCATTCCTTGGTCGCTCCTCATGCAGCTCTTCAAGTGAGTCAGACGTGACTGTTTGTATTCCATCTCTTCTCTTCCGTCCCTTCGCATCTCATCAACGCCCTCCCACGCTTTCAAACATCCATTCATGACACCACCCTCAGCTAGCGCAGCGCCATCAGAGACAGGCTCCGTCAGACCCGTCGCGAGGCAATCTGCTCTACCAGAGATCGATTATGACAATCTCATCTTTGTTCATCCGCCACCGGAATCACTCCACTGTCCAGTCTGTCGCGCACTCCTGACAACACCTCTACAAACGAAACAATGCAACCATGTCTTTTGTGCGCGCTGTATCAGTCGTGCCCTCACCGACAAGCTAGTTTGTCCGATTGATCGTACACCCATGACACGTGGTATGGAAGATTGCAGTCCGGCGCCACGATTGCTAGAGTCTCTGATTGACGAGCTCGACGTGTATTGCCCGTTTCGGGTTCATGGCTGCCAGGTGACGGTTGCGCGCGGACTGCTCAAGTATCATGTTCGCGATGCTTGTGAGTATGTCTTGGTATCATGTCCAGACCACGACTGCGACAAGTACCTGTTACGCAAAGATCTACCAGAGACGGTAAAGAACGTGAGCGACGAAGCAGCGGGGGAGGTACCGGCGATTCTCTGTCCCCACACTACGACACCGTGCGAGCACTGTGGCGAGGAACTTCTAGAGAGCGCACGCGAGGAGCATCTCGACGAGTGTGCCGCGCTGTCGCACACATGCAGTCATTGCGAAGCTGAGTTTTCGGCTGCAGAAATGGCGACGCATCGTACAAGCTGCCCTCAGGAACCTGTCAACTGCGGTGCAAGTTCTCTTGGCTGTACTTGGCGTGGCCTGCGCATCAACCTGCCAGTGCATGACTCGACGTGCGTTCTGGCTCGCCTGCAACCTTTCCTCTCGGCTCAGGAAAGCAGATTGGCTGATTTGCAACTACAGAATAGCAGCTTACGAGAGCGCGTTACGGCATTCGAGCAACTGCCCATCAATCAAGGCATCGAGCCCGTCCTAGAAATCTCAAGCGAATATGAACGCGATCGTGCCTACCTCTTCCAACAACTCGAACAACTCAATACGCACGTCGAGAATCTCTCCAACTCTATTGCGAGCCTGGAAACACGGCAGGCGCATGTCATGATGAATGAGTCGCTTCGCAACAAAGACGAGATGGCAATGCTCAGGGGAGGCCTGCAAGCCGTGCGCATGCAATTTCACCATTTCCTTCAACAGACGCGCGGTCCGATTCTTTTCAACCAAACTCAGCATCATTCACCGCAGACACAATCGCAAGCGACGGGCGCGACCGAGGCTGGACCTAGCCGGCCTAGTGCGCCACCTGTGAGGGAGCGACAATCGAGCGATGGCGGCCGACAGCATGTCAAGCTATGATGTCGCCTTTGTTTGTTTTGAGACAGTAGGGTGTTTGTCCGAGGGTCTTGAATCTTGAACTTTTCTTTCAAACCAATTCTGCATGCGCAACGGTCATCAGGTCTCATGCTGATGAAGTGGATCAATCTCTGCCGCCAAAGCCGGTGGAGCTCGAAGCTAGTCAATTGACGGGCTATTGAATCTACACCACGCATTCTCGGCAACGCTCTGGAATAAGGTTGCCTTGAGTAAGCAAACTGGAACGGCTTTCGAGAGTTGTATCAGCCTGTATGCGCCTCCCCGTGATTGCGCTTCTGACCTCTGCAAATTCGCAAGCACGAGAAAGCCAGGTCCCATGGCAGGCTGGCAGCTGATTGCCAAATTGAAGCGAAGTTAGCGAACGCAAGAGGCTTGACACCTTCTCGAAGAGGCTATCCCTGCAGGTTCATGTGCCCACCTAGGTAGAAGCTTCACTTTGCATCGCCCACTTCGTCTTCGGATTCATCTGCTGCTTCTTTGTCCGCCGGCGAATTTTTGGTGTTGACTGCCAAAAGGGGTATTTCAGGTTTACCCACGGAGCGACTTTTCGCGACTCCCGCGCTGATGTCGAGGCTGCCTTTGATGCTCAGATCCGGCTTCGGCGTCATCTACGGGTAGAGGAAGGAATGTCGCTTGAGACAGCGCGACGGTCTCGGATCGCTATCGACAGATGCAATGACGGACCTACATAAGCTCTCGAGGATGCCTACCTGGTCGCTACAACACCAAGTTTACCGACACTCGTTATGGTCTGGGCCAAGTCCCTCTGCGGCCTCGCGCTCCTTTCGTCCCTCGCGACTCCATTCGTTTCAGCACAAGCTCCCGGCCTAGCCTCGATTCCGCTCAAAGGCCCGCGCATCTCCTTCACCTGTCCAGATGGATCGCCCCTCGGTGTCACCGCCGACAATGGCAGGAACGCGCCAATCTGCTCAGGCGGCGACCCTGGCATATTCAGCGCTGCCTTCTTTCTCGATAAGAACTTCAACCAGTTTTCCGACACGTCCCAGACTTCTTTCGACACAATCAAAGCTGCAAATGCTTTCGCCGTTGTGTACTATCTGTCAACTGTTGAGGGCGGACAGGTTTCCACAGGTCAATACAAGACGCCGTTCTATGAGTTTGCCGGCGGCTCTGACCCGACCGGTACCAAGAACGTGTACTTGACCGACTACAGCACCAACGGTCAACGCTATCTGACCATCGACCTGGCCTTCTTGTTCTATCTTCAACCCGACGGTCGATACAAGATTTAGTCGGTCCAGGCAATTATGAGCAACTCACGAACGGCCCAGACACTGGTTACTGGCAAATCAACTCTGACCGCCACATCATCTCGCCAGTCTCTGGCGGACCAAACGAAGCAGCTTTGTTCAGCATCAACCTGTCGCCGACCACTGCGGATTACCCAGCGAGCCCGACTGAAGACTTGAGTCTCGCACAAGCTCAGCAGCAAGGCACCTTCAATTTGGGTTTCGGCAGCAACTTCCTCAACGCTAGCCAGACTGGTTATGCGCTCTCCTCGACACCGACCGGCCGCTTTTCTTTCCTGCCATCAACGCGCACGAGCAGCCTCTACACACTCTGCGATCGATCACTGGCTGCCTATGTCAGTATCACGTCCACTGGTCTCGCAAGGTCAGTGTCGCAGACTGCAGAGACAGAGTTTATTGTACTGCAACTTGGAAACGGATATTACTCGCTTTACACGCAAATCGACGGTGGCAAGTATGTGGTCTACGACGCAGCAGTCAATGACTTTGTACCCACTGGAGATGCACCTCCCGCGCAAGAGCAGAATCTTTGTGCGGTGCCAATCGCCGCCATTGTTTCGACAACTTCAGACGTGGCCGACGTCGCAACCTCTTCTTCAGTCACCTCATCTGCAGCAAGCTCTGCCAGCAGTGCTGTAGAGTCGTCTATCATGTCAACCACAACGGCGGAAAGCACTGTCGCGGTTTCGTCGATCGAATCAATCGTTGAGCCTGTTCCAACTACGACTGCTTCTTCAACAGCGGTGCCAACCCTGAGTGTCGCAAGCTCATCTACCGCACTGACAACCGAGCCTACGGTACAAGACTCTCATTTGCTCCCTTACCATGCTGACCAATAGATTTCATCAATTCCTGCTAGCTCTTCGTCGGCTGCCGAGTCTGTTTCAACGTCCTCCGCTGCTGCACTCCCGAGCTCTTCTTCGGCCACCGTCAGCATCGAATCTGGCAGCTCGACCTCGGCTCCTGCTGCAGTCGCGACGCTAAATTTCAACTTTGTCTTCGATAACTTCGACAACCCGATGATTGCCGTCAAGGGCTTCACTGGCAGTGATGGCTCTCAGCCTGCTTACGACGGCTTGACTTGGAGCGTTGAAGAGACATACGAGTCCAGTGTTGAAGCAAACAAGCTCTTTGGGGCCTCTCCTACTGGCGAACAACTGTTTACCGTCGATGGCCTTGTTCTAGCCTTTGACTCGGCTGCAGCAGCAACTGATGGCGCGTTGATGCTCTTGCGAGCGCCGAATGATGTTGAAGAACTCACAACTGATGCATTTGTGTACGACGCAACTCTGGGCAAGCTTGTCTCCTCGCAGTATAAGCTCTACCTGGACGAGACTGCTCGGCTCAAAGTTGTCTTGCTATCCGTTGACTCTGCTGATCAATTTGTTCCTTTCAGCAGTCTTTTGGCACTACCGGTCGACACAGCTTCACCGCCGCCAGACCCAGTGGATCCTGTCGCTTCAAGCAGCATCGTTGGCTTAATTACAACTTCTGCATCTGCTACGACCATGCTGACTTCAATTGTGACCGATGAGCTGTCGATCACAAGCACGGACATGGTGTCTGCCAGCACGTCTATTATGGCCTCATCTGAGGCACCTGACTTTTCAGTGACTAGCTTTGACGCCAGCTCGGCTCCTGGCACTACGACTCTGGCGGATCTGTCTACTACCGTCTCGGTCCCTGTCCACCAAGTCACGACCTCAAGCATGGATGTTGCGAGTGTCAGTCTGACGGCATCTCTTCTGCCCCAAACCACCAGCGAAGTTGCCACCTCTGATATTGCTTCCAGTTCCAATGTCGTACCCGTGCTGCCCACAGAGACTACAACAGTTGTCGCTGTATCTCCTCCTGCCAGCCAGCCGACCTCTGAATTGGACGCTTCAAGCGTTGTCACAACTACTGACGTTGTCATGTCCAGCGATGCCGTTATCCCGGTCGCTACAAGCTCTACTGACGCTCGACCTACGTTTGTCGAATCGAGTGCAGCTGCTAGTGCCCCTGCCGAGACACCGCTTGCTCCTGCCACAAGCTCTGATGCGCCAGTGGCCAAGCCATCTGCTGGTCTCTATACCCTCAGAGCAAACGGTGCTGCCATCGTCTGCGTTGGCTCGGCGATTGTCGTCGACCTCGCTTCAGCTGCTGAACCTTCCGTCATTGCCATCGACAGTCGCGGCGTTCTTTCGTGTGACGGCAAGGTTGCGATGCTCAAACCTCAAGCTGTTCCTTCACCAGACTATGACATCTTGCTCATCACGCCGCCTTCGACAGATCCTGCCGTGGTGCCTGGCTTTTTTGGCTTCATCAACAACGTTCTTGTCGCTTCACTTGAGCGTTTCGCGCATCGCAAGCGCCAGCAAGGTGTTCCTCGCTATGTCGGTCTCTCGAATGGCCAGCTCATCGCCGGGCCGAATGTTTCCCCCAACGGCTTGACTGTGGTTGCCATTGCAGCGCCGTCTGGGTCCCTCTCTGCCACAGTACCCACCCAGACCAGCATTGCACCGACTGTATCGACTCCAGAGTTGGCTTCGACAATCATGCCGTCGAGCCAGTTGGCTGGCGGGTCTGTTGCGCCTCTGCCTCAGTCGCCCTCATCCGTCGTCACTTCGACCGTGACCGCCGTGGGTCTGCCAGTGTCAACTGTCACACAGACACTCACTGTAATGCAAGGTTCAGCTGCAGCTTCACAAGTGACAATCATCGTCCAGGTGATCATCAACACTGCCAGCGCGTCGACAGTCCCGGTGTACGCCACCGTCGGCGGCGTCCTTGTTCAGATTGACGCAACTGGGTTGCCATTTATTCAAGCCGGCGTGCAGGTCTCTGGATCAGGCGCTGTTGCGCCCGTCATAGTCAATGTGGTAACCATTGTGGCACCTGTCGTGGTTGTTGCAGCAGACGGTGGCAAAGCTACAAAGCTGACGACCGTGACGGGCTTCGTCACCGCCGTCGCAAACGGCCTCCCGGCTGGCCCTGGCGGCGTGACAATTATCAACACGGCGGCAGTCGCAGTGACTGCTGTAGTCTCACATCCCGTCATTGTTGCCACTGGTGCGCCCAATCTTGTTGGTCAGGCAGTTGTTGCAGGCGCCATTGCTGCAGTGCCGGTTTCGAGTAATGGTGCCGCTGCTGTTGTCGCCGTCGCTGTCTCTTCTGCTGTGGCTGCCGCCTCTTCCAATAGTGCAAACTCGGTCAATGGTGTCCCGCGGGCGTCTGCCAATGCTGCCGCTACAGTCAAGATGGCTGGCGCTGGCTTGAGCACGGTAGTTGCGCTCCTAGCAGTCTGGCTCTTCTAGAAGCCCGTCCAACGCTACATGTTACTAGACTCTTGCTACATACTTTCCTATTCATTCCTTAATCTCCTCGGGCATATCTTCACTTTTGATGCATTCCAAGGTTGTACGTACATGTAATGTACAGCACAAGAGTTGGGGACTTGAAGTCGCACAGGTAGAGCGCGCTAATTAGACTGCTGTGCCATTGACGCCACAATAAGGCGCGGGCGGGTTCCAGGCTCCAGATGCCGGAAATCGCGGATCGCGAGACCTGACTTTTGAACCAGCTCACTTAACGTCGCAACCATCGACAGTTACAGCTACCTGGGTAAATCTTGGTCTCCTACAAGACACTGCTCGAGGCCGCTGCTGTATCAGGGCCTTAGACTCCGTCTCAGCCTTATTCTCCGTCTCAGCACTTTACAAGGGATCGTGATACCCGCATCGACGATCTTTGCCATTCATCGGTCGAACCTCAGCGGGCATATCTTGAGGCCGTATGATGTCGGCAGTGGCTACCGGGGCACCGGGTCTACCCCGTGCCGACACTGGTACAGAAAATCCTGAATTGGCAGACTTTTGCGACTTGGAGGTGGTTTGGGCGGCGCTTCCTAATATTGTCACGTATCGCGGTCGGTCCTTACTGTCTGGCGACCAGGTTGTCATCAAATTCGCGGCAGGTCGCGATGAGTCTGTTATTCTCCAGCTCCGGCATGAGTACCGGATGCTCAATTATCTCCATTCTCAAGGTGTCAGTAATGTCTCGGAGGCTCTGTATTGGGCCGACTATTCGAATGGCAGCGCCATCGTCCTTACGTTTGGCGGGCCGACATTCAGGGAAATCTATCTGTCCAAGCCAGTGTCTGAGCGCGGTCCGGTAGATTATCTGGCGCTGATGGTCAACTTGCGCTCAATTGCATCAACACTACAGACTGTACATGCTTTGGATTGTCGACATAATAATTTGCGGACAGATGTCTTCGTGGCCATGCCTGATGACCCTGGCCGCGTTTACATTACTTCTTGGCTCTTCTCATCTCGCCTTGCTCAAGAGCTGCCTTTCAGTCAAGCTGCCGTCCTCAACACCTCGTTGTCCTATGTGGCCCCCGAGTGCACGGGCAGAATGAACAGTAGACACGTCGACTTGCGAGCAGATCTCTATACGCTCGGTGTCACCTTTTACGAACTCATCACCGGCGAGGTTCCTTTCAGCGAGACAACTTTCCTCGGCCTGATGCATTCGCACTTGGCTCACCAGGTGGTTCCCCTGGCAGACTATGACCAGCTACACGTTCCGCCCATGATCAACGAACTTATCATGAAGCTTTTGCAGAAGAATCCCGAAGAGCGATACCAGACAGCGACTGGACTACTTGTCGACGTTGAGCAAATCATACAGGCGCTGGGAGATGGCGATGTCTCTGCAATCATCCAAATTGGTCGCGAGGATGGCGTTTCAAGATTTGCGATCGCGTCAGACTTTGTTGCGCGAGAGATTGAGATGCAGGAGCTCATCAGCTTATTCGATCAGTTGCAGCAGACTTCCAATTCGCGAGTGGGTGTCGTCGCGGGCTATTCTGGCATCGGCAAGTCGCGTCTGATCAAAGAGATGCTTTTGAGCATGTCACACTGCAACCTCTTCTTTGCAGAGTCCAAGTACGACCAGTACAAGGCCTTTGCCCCATTCACAACTTTTGCGAGTCTCTTTGCGAGCTTGATTGCCCAGATCTTTGTAGAACCTGCGAGCAAGGTGGGTGTGTGGCGACGACGCATCAGCGCTGCTCTCGGTGATGAAGCACAAGCTCTGTGCGAGCTCTGCCCCGATCTCCTCACTCTTCTGACAGAGTCCTATATCAGAAGTCTCCCTCCTCTAGTGGCACTCGGCGGGCTTGCTGCAGAAGAGCGCTTCAAGCGCGGCATTAACAACCTGCTTCAAGTCTTCGCAGGAAAGGAAAGACCTTTGATTCTATTCATTGATGATATTCAGTGGGCGCCTCTCGTGGACTTGCAGCTACTTTGTGGTCTCAGAACGCACAAGAACTTGATGATACTCGTTGCATACCGGAACAATGAGGTGGACGCTGCGCATGTCGTCAACACGGTATTCAAGACCCAGATCAAGCCGGATCTGACGTTGACTCTCGCGCCTTTGCCTCTGTCAGGGACGCGCAAACTTATTTGCAGCACTCTTCATCGGCCTGTCGCCGCTGATGGGAATGAGCCAGCTGTTCAACCAGAAACCGAAGAGCTGGTTCAAGTCATTCATGCAAAGACTCGAGGCAATGCCTTTTTCATTGGTCAAGTCTTGCAAAACCTATACACCAAACACCTGCTCGAGTACGACTTTCATCAGGCAGCCTGGACTTGGAACTTGACCGCCATCCAGGCGATTGATGCATCAGAGGATGTTGTGGCACTTGTCCTCAAGTTAGTTTGCAACCTCTCGCCTGAATGCCGCGAAATTCTGTCAGTCGCGAGCTGTCTTGGCAACTCTTCCTTCAGGCTTGGGATCTTGTCAATCATTCTGGATCGATCTCACAGCGAGGTTGCTTCCTGTCTCTTTGAAGCTATGAGTGCAGGTCTCGTCATATCCAAGGACGAAAATTATAAAGCAGCCATGGCAGTCTCGTCAGATTGGGAACCTGTCACCTCATCGGAGAGTGCATTGGGAGAAGTCTCGTACAAATTCCTGCACGATCGCGTACAACAGGCGTGTTTTGCGCTCGTCGCTGAAGATCGCCGTCCCGAGCTGCACGCTCGCATCGGCCTGTCTCTCTTCTCTGCTTATTCCCAGAATGAGTCTATGCTGTACGACATCTGCCTGCAGGTCAATCGTGCCGCCGATCTCATTCCGGATGAGCAACGGATGCAGATGGCCCGCCTCAACATCCGTGCTGCTGGCATTGCCTTCCACAACACTGCCAACGACAATGCTTTACAACTGTTGACAGCGGCGGCACGCTTCTTTCCAGAAGATCCTTGGTCAGTTGAAGACAACTTTGCCCAAGATTACTACATGCGGCTTGAAGAGGTCTGCACAAGTCTTGCCGACTACGACGCCTCGAAGAAGGCCGCTCATGTAGTTCTACAACACGCCACAGACAAAGTTGTCATTGTCATGATTCATGGCCGTTTAATGAAAGCAGAATTGAATGCAGGTCGAATCAAAGAGTCGCTTTGGTATGGGCTTGAAGGTCTGCGGCATGCAGGGCTCGATCTCAGGGATCACTTTGCTGATGGAGCGGACGATCTAGTGGCAAAGACAACTGCTGAGCTATGGGCATCTATCCCTTCAACGCCAAGTGACATCGCTGCGCTACGTGATGTGCCGTCCATGACACACCCGCTACTGTCCGCTGCCGTCGACATGGCCATGGAGCTTCTTCCGAGTGTAAGTCACAGCTATTTGGAACCTCGCTTACTTCAAGGTTTTCTTTTTGCGGCCTGCTTGTGTCAGTCTGATTACTTTAACAGCTGTCCGCCTATCTCAGGAAGCACACGGCAATAATTTTGCAAGTGCATACTTTTACAGCTTCACCTCTCTCTTACTATTTGAAGTCAGCGCACCTTCATGTGATTTCGTCAAAGGTCGCGCGTACAGCACACTAGCTACGTCAGTCCTGGAGGACTTGCTCAAGACTGCCCCCAACATCGTACCCAGCGTGCCGTCGACATTGGTCATCGCCGCCTGTTCCTCGGCGTGGGTCAGCGACGCAAGATTCGAACCGAGGAAGATATCTGTACGGGCTCAGGCTGAAGCTTTGCGTTGTTTCAATGGGGAATACCTCGCTTACGCCTGCGGTAACGAAAATTTATCCTGCCTTTTCTCCGGAAGCCTGCTCGAGGAACTGTCAATTTCATCTGTGAAGCATCTTGAGGTGGTCGAGAGTTATAAACGGCCTGTTGGAACACTCTACATCCGGCCAGTCCTACAAACGATCTACAACTTGCGCCACAGTTCCAATATCGACGACATCTTGCAGCTGAAAGGCAAGATCTCTGCGCCAGGGGACCTTCAGGATATGGCGGACCATTCTCTTGTACTGCACATGGCGAAGTATTACGCTTGCGCTGTCCTGGTACAGGTGCTTTTCGCTCCTGATCAACGCGAGTCTGGACTTCACTTAGCTGAGATGGCAGATAAACATGCCCCTGGCGCTCAAGGTCTGACGACAACCACGTACCTAGGCCTCTACAGCTTGATCATCCTGATTGATGCCGAGCGTACGGGACCGCTGACGGACAAGCAACGCCAACAGAAAGACAAGCTCATGGACTACATGCAACTCTGGTCAACCGAGTGCCCCTCGTTCATGGCCCAGTGGTCACCATTCTTTGAAGCAGAGACTTGCAAGTCTTTCGAGACGCTGGGCCTCACGCTAGAGCGATTTGATTCGGCAATCGAGAAGGCGACCACGCAATCCAACCATCTCCTGGTGGGACTTTTCAACGAGCGCTGTGCCCGATTTCTGTACAGCTTGTCAAGTAGCTTCCATCGAGCAGCGAGAGGATTCGCCATTGAGGCGGCACATGCGTACAGGACCTGGGGATGCGAATCTAAGAGTCAGGAACTCGTCAGCACGTACGACCTGCACCACTTTGCCCCTTTGACGAGCCCGCCAAGCTTCGGACGTCAGTCATCAGATGATTTTGCCTCCATCAGCACCGGCCCCGACGCTTCCGCAGAGTCTTGGCTCAGTAAGACTACATTGCATGCCTTTCCTTACAAGCAGTTGGGCAAGAGCAAAAATGGTCAACAAGTCCAGAAGCAGCAGCGCCACAAAGAGACCCTCGACACAGTGGAAGAAGCTTCCGCGGAATTGGATCTCGAAAGCGTCTTGCAGAATGCGCTTGTCTTGTCGTCTTCTCAGCAGCTGGATGAGGCTATTCCGTTGATGCTAGATCATCTGCTGCAGGTATCAGGCGCACAATATGTCGCTTTGGTGCTGGCAGACAAGGAGGAAGGACAACTGCAAGTCATCATGTCTGGCACGTGGCAACGCTTTAAAACGCACAAAAATGTAGGACTCGACGATGACGGTCAAGCATTTGCTCCTGCACAATTGATTCATCTTGCCGCCAATTCGCGAAAGGCAATCATTAATGATGCAAACACACTCGAAATTGGCTGGAGAAAAGGGATGCTTCCAAAGTCTTGTATGGCCCTGCCTGTCATTCTGCAGGATAAGGTCACTGCGGTCGTGTACCTCTCCAATTCGGAGATTTCAGACCTCTTTTCGGCGCGCAAGGTTGAACTCTTGACCATTATGGCGACACAGGCAGCCATCTCGATTGAGAAAACGCAGTTGCTACAGGAGCTTGAGGCCGCAAACCAAAAGCTGAGCGAATCAAAAGCTGCTGTTGAACACCACGCCAGCGATCTCGAGTCAATTGTGGAAGAGCGCACCAAGCAGCTCGCCTTACAAAACGCGCAGCTTGTCGTCGCCAAGAATGAAGCTGAACAAGCAACACTCATGAAGGGAAGGTTCCTCTCCAACATGTCGCACGAAATCCGGACCCCATTCAATGCCGTCATTGGCTTCTCGACTCTGCTCCTGGAAACCAATCTCGATGCCGAGCAGAAGGACATGGCCAAGTCAATCATTGACTCTAGTTCTGACCTGCTCGTCATCATCAATGATGTGCTCGATCTCGGTAAAGTAGAAGAGGGCAAGATGACGCTTTCGCCAATCTGGTTTGACTTTCGTGCAATGATGGAGTCTGCTCTGGAGATGATTGCGCAAAATGCGGCGCAAAAGCACATTGACATTGCCTATCTGGAGGGCAATGGATGCTTTGATATTAATCAAATCTTCGCCGACAACACGCGCATGCGCCAGTGTATCTTGAATCTTCTGTCAAATGCTGTCAAGTTTTGTCCAGAAGACAAAGATGGGTACGTGCGAGTGACTTCACGCGTGGATCACCTTGACACTGCCGACGATAACGGCGATCAGGATGTCATGGTCACAATTGACGTTGAGGACAATGGCATCGGTATCGCCGAGTCTGATATGCCCAAGCTCTTTGGATTCTTTTCACAGGTTGACGACAGCACTACACGTCAGTACGGCGGTACTGGCCTTGGACTTGCCATCTCGCGCAAAATGTGCAGGCTCTTCAAAGGTGATCTGACTGTCAAGTCAAAGCTTGGGAAGGGCTCGATATTCACCGCTTCATTCTGCGCCAAGATCAACCGAATCAGTCACCCGCCGCAAGTCTGGAGCTGCCAGCAACTCAAGGACAAGGTTTGCTTGATTTTGGAACCCTCTGACTTGGTTCAAGAATCCACGCGCCAGCATCTCGACGCATTTGGTGTAAAATGGTTCTCCCAATGGTCATTGGACGATGCCTCGAACGCAACAGAGAAAGCCGACTTGTGCATCATTGGCGATAGCTTCAATCAGCCAGAAACGATTCGAGCGCTGCGAAAACGACATGTCAACGTCGACCGGCTGCACCTTGTGGTCATGATGCCATTTGGGGCGACTCTGCCAGCACAACCACATGCTAAAGATGAAGAGGCCATCGATGCCGTGCTCTCGACGCCTGTGCGACGGTCCAGGCTTTTTAAATGCCTCGAGGATCTGTATCCGCCAAAGATCGAGCCGCCGACCGATATGTCGAGGAAAGTTTCGCTGACAAGGGAAACCCCTGGGTCGCGTGAAGACAAGCCGGTCCTCAAAATTTTGCTCGTCGAAGACAACCTTGTCAATGTCAAGGTCGCCACGCAGCTTCTCAAACGCCTTGGCCATATACCAAAGGTTGCCAATGACGGCCTGCAAGCTGTTCAGTGCTGTGCACTCGAGGAGTTTGATATCATCTTTATGGACCTGCAAATGCCCGTTCTCTCAGGCATTGGTGCAACACTGCAGATCCGAGCAGCACAGTCGAAGCTCAAGGCTCCTTTCATCTGCGCCATGACTGCGAATGCCATGGCAGGCGACGAGCAGCGCTGTCTTGAGGCTGGCATGGACCATTACATTTCCAAGCCGGTCATGTTGCCCAAATTGCGAAGCGTGATTGAGCTTGTGGAGGCCAAAGTGACAGCTGCTGATGCTGCTGATGCTGCTGATGCTGTCATCGCTGCTAAGCATGGCGGTGATGGAGAAGAACAAGGCGACGCGAACAGCGGATCCCGAGATCGAGATGCATCTCCAACGCGACTCTCCTCGATCCTTGGTCAGTTGAATGTCAAAGACGGGCCGCAGGAATCATGAGGAAGCATTGCGTTTTTGACTTGAACATGTATTATACTATAGAATTACACTGAGCGTTTGAATCATAGGCGAATATTGACGGAATTCGATTGTGAACAAGTGTCACCTGTATGTCGTATGCGAGGCGCGCTCGGGCCTCAACGGTGACCCCTGAATTTGCCAACCCTGGACCCTCAAAAAGTCTGCTTGCAACAACAACGCACACCAACCCCGCCCGATCTGGACAATGGCTACTGATCAAGCGAGCCACGGCCGAAAGCGTAGCCACGATGACACAGTCTTGTGGGCGAGCCTCAGTCGCGAGAATCTCGCCAATGCCGTCGAGCAGTCGATGACGGCCCTTTCCGCGGAGGTTGGATCGTTGCAAATTTGGAAGAAGCAGCGATGGGAGCTAGACGTGAGCGTGGTCACTACAAATGAAGTTGAGGCCATCGGATCACAACAACCTGTCGAGTCAACCAGTCCGCCTGACGTGCCCCAAGGAAATGGTCGTTGCTAAGTACCAGCCATTGAGGAAGTTGCATGAGACTGCAAGCATCACATGATGACAGCATTCGCTTTTCCCGCCTGGTTGTGGATGGCACTAGCATAAATACGCGCTCCATAAAAGAAGACCTCGACGCAGTATTCGTACCAGACACGTCGCCCGTCCGTCTCTCTCCAGAAAGAAACACCCATCTCAGAACCTGCTGGAACTTGCACGGCGTCTTTGAGCGGGAAGAAGATTGGGAACCAAGACTGCATGAGGGGAGACTTGAGTTCGCAGGTGTCTGGTACGGTCGATAACTCCACATCGTCGTAGAGGATACTTTCGAAGAACCCTGCGATTCCATGACAGACGCCATCTGCCTCGATTGAGAATGTCGCCCTGCCGAATCGCTTGTTCCGCTTTTGCGCGGCTGCCTTTGCAGTGAGTGAATCGTGTGCACCAGGTGTGTTGCCATTTGGATGGTGAAAATGCCATAGCGGTTCAAACTTAGTTGCAAGGAAACGGTACTGGCTCAATAAAACGACGTACGGCGTTTCTGATGCAGCCCTGTCTTGACTTTTTTGTAGAATGGTGTGCAACTTTGGTGTCATGAGCGGCGTGATGAAGGGCGTATAGCGACATGGGATACTGATACCGGCCTCGGGATCGAGAACGTGCTCTACGCCATCTAGGCATTCTGGTGACAGCTCATTATCGGCAAACGACCCAAGGAGCTCCGAGACGAGAATATGCACAAGCTCTTCTGGGAACCAATCGCGCATGTCCGTCTCAATCAAAGTGATGTCCTGTCCAGCCCAATCCTGCACCAGTCGTCTCTGAAGGCCAAGCATTGCATGCGGATTCTTTTCGACCACGACGAGCGTGATTGGCGTGTCTGTTGCCTCAGATGCTCTCAAAGCGCAATCTACCAGCGGACCTCGACCTGCACCCACGACTGCCACGACAGTCCGAGAGTCGCGGTCTCGACCTTGCAATACACGCGAAATGGCGAGTTCATATTGCGCGTACTTGACGACATCCTTTTCAAACACTTCGTAGGTGGCTGAGGGTAAATGGTCTTGAAGCGGCTGCAGAGGCGATTGAAGAAAGTCTTGGTATCCGGCCGCCACGGTCTCGGCAAGCGGACTTTCTGGTGCATTTTTGAGCACGTAGCGCAGATACTGTAAGTATGCATCCTCTCCGCCAAGACGTTGATGCCGGTCAATGTCTTGCAAGACGAGGGCAGGTCCAAAGTGGGCTGCGTCGCCAATAAAACGCTGATGCGCTTTCGGGAGAACTGGATAGCCCTTTGAGTTGACCAGGAAGATGCTGGCCGAGATGAAGAGCATACGCATATCCTCACAAAGCCAGAGGTCCAAGGTGGTTTGGGATGGTAGGCGTGCAGGTAGCTGTAAAGCGACGTGGAGTCTACTATTGTACCCACAGATTGAGCGAATCGTGTTCCAAATCTGCCAAGTGACATGCGAGCTGTCTTCCTCTTCCGTCTGATCCATGAGGGGTGTAGGGCAAAGCGGAAGCAAAATGCTGAGCTCGAGCGTTGTGTGCAGAGCCAAGATTGGACAGATGCTCTGCGCAAAAACGAGTGCATCCTCAGGTACAAGCGGACCTTGGATACAGACCTGTGATATGGCATGATACTGTGTAAAGCCTATTGCATCTGCAAACTTGTCGATCGAGTCTTGCCGAATCAGTGAATCGATCGAGTGCAAATCATCACAGGCAACCAAAGCAACGCCGGTCTGTCCAACCTGCTCACTGGTGGGAGCAATGTCTAGGACATTGAAAGCATAGCCTCGTGCAAGCAAAGCAGTCAGATTATCCTTGGAGCTGACGCCAATCTCTAGCATTGCGTGTAAAGCGGCTGAAAATTTGTCAGTAAGCTGGCGCCTATTTGCATGCGGATCAAAACAGTCCCTGGAGCTGGGTGTAGTTTTATTTTGGCAGCAGAATGCGGAGTTGTCCTTGGCCGAGATTTGCAACGTCGATCGTTTGTAGAGACCATAGGAACTTAGGAAGGCCCATCGCCTATAGAAACACTGGCAGCCAGTACAATGCTCAATACACAAAGACAATACGAAGGCTAAAATGCGCTGACACAGGACCTTCAAGGCCATTCTCCCAAAAATTATCAAGTCTTCTCGTAGAGCGCGTCATCGCGATCAATGCTGATGGCCCACTCCTCGATCCTGCGCGTCATTTTGACAAGCGGCGCATCAATATGCTTTTCAAACTGACCCGAGAGGACAAACACGACCGTCGAAATGATGACGAACCAAAGGAAACAAGCGACCACAGAAGCTGTGGATGTGGCGCGTGCGTAAAGATCAACCACGGAGAGTTGTTCTGCTGCAACTTCCTGCGTGATTTGCATCGCAGGCGCCATAGCAGTCAAAAGAGCGCCTTGCAGGTATCGACCAAGCACGTCGCGAACAGAAATATGCAGTAGATAAACACTGAACGAGATCTTGCCGAGATAGATCGCTGGTGTGGTGGTGCAGAAACGCTTGGCGTAAGGAAGTTGTGAAGTACTCGAGACAATCATGATGCCAGACCAAGAAAAGCCCCAATAGTTGCAGTCTGAACGCGTCCATCGTTCAGGTGCAAGTCGCCACCACCAGTTGAAACCAAATACGATCGCCTTGTCCTCCACGGGACCACGCATCGGTGCGCCGGCAAAGGTGATGCCAAGTATGAGAACGATTGTCCACGCAACGGTCTTGCCTAGTTGACGCAGACGTGGCAGGTTCTGACTGTCTGTCGCAATGGCGGAATTCGTGCTCACATCGAGCGACTGTGCCTGTGCGGCCTGTTCTTCCTGAACAAGTATCCAATCTGCAATCAGCATGCCGGCCATGAAGCAAAACACACCCCAAGCAGTGTTGGCAATCGCATATAGGCCACACCCCAGAACAATCCAATTCCGGGGACGCGGCTGGAGGCGCAAGGTGGCGAGCAAGATGAAGTAACACCAGAGCGAGCCAAACATCTCCATCGGTAACGTCCAAATGATATTTTCATACTTGTGCGCCAGGGATCCACCAAAGTTTTGGTATTCAAAGGGGCTCAGGTAGCTGAGCGTCGCCTTGAACCAATCGACGAATTGATCCCATAGGCTAGGAAAGTACGGGCAGCCGGCATCGTTGAGTGCACATCGAAACCCAAGACGCACGAGGAAAAAGGCCAACACGGCAATCACCATGGCTGGCGCAAAAAGCCGCATGCCGCGCCGAAAGAGCGCACTGGAGAGGCGCGTTGCCGCCTGCGTGATGCGCTGGGCGCGCAAGTCTGCCAACGTCCGCTGCGTCAAGACGAATCCCGAAATGACAAAGAACGTACAGACCATGGCGCGGCCGGCGGCATAGCTACTGCGAATCAAGGGGAGACGCATCAAGTGGGTACTTTGGCCTGGGCTATGGCCATAGGGTACATCCACGACACACCAAAAGTCGGCATAGTGGAAAAGCATAACTTGGAAAGCTGCAATGCCACGGAGCCCATCGAGCCAGGCGGTACTTTCGCGTTCGCGGCCAGCTGCTGATCGCGTAAGCGCGACGGTACTGCTTGCGCTGGCGCCATGGGTATGCTGTGGGTAGCTGAAGGCCTTTGCGAGTACTTTTGCGGTCGTGGCGCGGTATTGGTACCAAGGCGACGAGCGCGTATACTCAGACTGCATCCCTTGCAGTTGCAAAGTTTTGTAGTGTATCGAGCTGAAGAATAGTATGCCTAGGTATACAGATGAAAGGTAGTGATCAGTGTGCGTCGAGGTGATTATGCATGGCCCAGCTGTTTTTCTAGCGCGTTGAAGAACCCCTCCCTCTTGTGCAACACAGGCTACACAGATGCGGCGTCGTTTGCTTGTTGCTGCAGACCTCGACACTGGCAGCGGGGCTGTTTGCGCCTGCCCACCAATTGCAAAGGCGGCGGAAGCGCCCTTGTTGCCTCGAGTCCACGTGAAAATCAATCGCTTGACCGGTACCATAGCAACGAGTCCACGATCTCATGATGAAGCTTATCAGTTGCCTGGCACTGACACTTGCTATTCAGATAGAATCTAGAGAGCAAATAGAGCAACCTTTGGTCTGAAACGGCGGAGAAGAGTGCGAAAGCTAAGGTGTCATCGGAGATCAGCTCATACAACGCAGAATGATATAAGCAAGTGCTACCATCCGATCATAGCTCGTCAATGCATGCGCATTCAAATGCATTTCTAAATTTCATCTACCTGTGCTAGCCTTGTAAGGTGTAGATGACTTGTGGACTGTATAGCTTGGCAACCAGGCCAACTGTGCCTCAAGTGCTTCAAGCCAATGGCCATAACTAGTTGTCGGTACGCATCACGCGCAATGAAAAAGAAGGGGAATGCCTACCGGCACATGACGAAGAGAACAAGCAGGGTCCACGTTACAAGACCACATCCAATGCCTCTTCATTGTCGTCCTCTTCTTCCTCCATCGCCTGTGCCAAGCGTGCAGATTCTTGCTTCAATGCATCCGCAAACCTCGCCACCGCTTCCGTCACCGCCTGACCGTGTTTCTTGATGGTCAACGAGATGAGGACCTGCGTAATGACACTAATCTCTGCCGTGGCTTCACCCGCATACGCCGTCAAGTCGCGCAGCAACTCTGATATTTCGCCGTAGACCTCGGTCAACTCTGTCTGAGCGTGACACGGCGGAATAGCATTCTTGCGGAAAAGCCGTTCATATGTCAACAAAGTATGCAAGACTTGCTGGATCGTGTTGCTGAATTGTGGGTCAATCGCGGCATCCTTGAGACCTTGCAAGGCAAATGGCAAGCCAGGCGAAGACGATCCCGAAGACGAGGATCGATCGCTTTCGAAACTTGAGAATGAGGAATTATCATGTGCCGCCAGGGCAGACGACCGACGTCGTAATGTTCGCGTACATTGATGCTGACAGAGGTGCAACGCCTGTGCACTCTGTTGGAATTGTTTACAGATGGTGGCATGTTGGTCTTCGCCATGGGCCACTGGGAAATGGAGTGCCGGGATCGGAGGGCTTGGTAGGCGTCGTTGACTACGTGGTGGACGCGGCGAGCGGGTTGTCGGGTTGTGACGATCGCGATCCATGCTGTAGTCGGATCGAAAGACGGGTGAGGAAGGTCGCATGATTCCGCGTCTCTTACTAGAGATTGCCTACTACTTATTGATAGTGTCGTGGAGGAGACCTGTCGGGCGATGTGTGGTGCGTGGATGTGACTTGATGAAGAATACTACGTTGATGTCCTTCTCCTGATTGTGTGGAGGAAACCCCTGGTGATAATGGCAATCGCAGTGAGAAACTTAGAAACGCTCCATCGCGTCGTGAAGAGTCAATTGCAATGCTGAAGACGATGCGTTGAAGTAGTATAGCTAATGCTTTTCAGGATTGACAAGGAGGAAGCAGGACAATGGGCCCGGTGTAAACGATAGCAGTCTATTTTGTCGCGTGCTCCTGTGGGCACAATGATTGCTGCAGTAGCACGAGAGACCAGGCTCAATATGCTGATTTCCTTTTTTGTGTGCCCTGAAAGAGGTTCTTTTCTTCTTCTGTCGTGCTATCTGTCTTCTCCCTTGAGCTCTCTCTCTCTCCCTCCCTCCCTTCCACTCTGCACCTGCACCGGCATCTGTCCCACTCGCCTCCTTTCTTCGCACCGAAAGAGTGCCACTAAGGCGATAGTTTCGGCCCCCTCCTTGTCATTGGTGCAAGAGCCGAGCTACTAAGTTTTGTAACTTATGTCGCACGCCTCTTTGGTTTCCCGAGTTTTGCCACCGAGACGGAGACGCAGATCAAGCAGCCCTGGTGCAACACCTGCGCTGATCCATACCATATAGCTAGGAAGCCATCTTCTATCAGGCTAGTATCAGCTACCTTAATTGAGACACGTTTGTACCGGCAGTGGCAGTGGCAGCTCGGTAAAGACTCTGGAGTAGTTGCGATCCAACAGCACGACAGTAGCGCCGCCGCATGACCCTCTCCCGCTGCAAGCACGGGCCGTCTTGCAAGACGATCATGAGCCATGAATGGAACTACTTAATGGCGTCCTGATTCCTGATCCGCCTCCTTGGAGTTTCCGTTGTGGAGACTAGCCTCACAATGTCGCTTGCATACCGCCTGTCGCTGCGTCGTTATGTCTATCGTACATGGCCATGGGTGATCATGATCCCATCGGCGGCAGTCTACTTCAGCTTGTAGAGTGAGTTTGGGCACAAAGCTGTAACGCTGAGACAGGCTATTGCAATATTGCTGATTATGAGCGTTTCAGCTAGCGCCGTGCACAATTGCAAGGTACAGGAACGGCAATGCATATGCGGATGCGCATAGGATCGATGTGCACTGTGCACTAATTATATAACTGCAGCTGCCGAGGTGTGATCGTCATGCAGGGGTAGGTCCTGACGTTTCATTTTGGCATTGGTAGACATCAAGCACTGAATTAGCAGACTGTCGGTGAGACGCTGATCACGATCACTAGGTTTGTCGTCGCATTGGAAGTAGGTTTCTCCAGTTGCTGACTGCTGCTAGCTGGCTGGCTATGGGCCTATGGCGCTTGAGCTCGAGCGCTTGCCTGTCGCTGAGATTGATGCGGTCATGCACCTCAATTCGAATCCAGCCCAGCAAAGACGCAACAGCTACCTACTGGCAACCACAGAACAAACATACCTAGGTAGGTAGGAGCATCCCTTTCCCGGTCGAGCAATGAACGTCGCCACGTCGGTCCTCAACTCTGCAGTACGTCCCTCGCTCCTTCTTTTGTTTGTAATGTATGCTCATCTCCGAAGCTATGGGCTCTGCGCGGCATCCACGATGATACCCGCATCACCACCAGTCGCGCTTGTGTCACCTGCCTCCGTCACAGTTCTCCCTTTCTCTTCTATAATCGTTTTCAAACCACCATCGCCTTTTCCCTCTTTGCTGATGCGCCCTTCCCGCCCGGCCGACGCATCCTGCTTCAAAAACGAGGCTTTCGAACAGGTTTACTAGGTTGGACGATTGGCGCCATGTTGGGTGGCACGATTGGGAAAGAGACCGATATCACGCCTGTAGAGACGGTCGGACAACTTGCGCGGATACCGGAAGAGACACTCTCTTCAAGCGCGCGTCACAGTCTCGAGAATGATATTCAAAAAAGCAACCTCGTTGGAGGTCATGGCGACAGGGCCGGTGCTCTGCAATTGCAAGAGACCCATGTCTGTCATATCCCCTGTGCCGCTCAGGACGGCTACTACCGCGTCGTCGTTAAAGCTGGCTCCGGCAGTTTTCAACAGCTTGCGTCGACAGCGACCTTTCGACTCCTCAGTAGCTCTTTACACACAGCGAGTCCGCGCGGCGCTAACCTCTTCCAACTGCCTGTTGAGATCTTTGCCTATACGACGGTACGATCTGCTCAACTCAGCGCATGGGCCTTCTTCTATACTTGTTTCCCATTCCTCAAGATGGGCTCACTCATCCCCGGTGGCTCAGCAGCGTCGCAAGAGGCACTCTCGGCATTGTGGCGATGGGCTGGCGGTGAGCAGAAATTGCAAGAGACGAGAGAAGCGTACAAGGTGGATGAAGCGTTGGCCAAGGCAGGGACGATGCGGGATCATGTCGACAAGGCGATTCCATGGTCGGCTGTCGGTGTTCGACGGGCGTTTGATGTCCAAGCGGATGAGGAACGTGGGAGGCAAGGATATACTGTGCGTTACAAGCAATAGAAGCGTGCCTATGAATTGATCGTTCTTTCTCATCTGCCTATTTAGTTCGCGTCATGCATATGATGCATGACGCGATTCAGAGTCGCGTCGAGTGAATAAGCCCGCCAATCACTAGAGCTACCTAGCGCTATTATAGCCTACCTAGATACATCGACCTCCAGCCTACTTGACAGAGGAACAACATCATGGCAGACCAAGACGACTTTGCAACAGACACAAACAACCCCGGCTACAAACCTCAAGGCGCTTCCAAAACCATTGAAGAGTACGCCCAGCTAGATGCCAACGACGAGTCACTCAAGAAGTGGAAGGCAAGTCTAGGCATCACGGCCGATAGCACACCCATCATTCTCGATGCAAGTAACCCGGCACGCGTCTTGATTGACTCCATCTCGCTGCATGTCGCCGGCAGACCGGACATTACGGTGGTCTTGACAGGCGAACAAGCCATCAAGACACTCAAGGAGACACCCTTTGTAGTCAAGGAAGGTGTCGTCTACAGTCTCACAATCCGTTTCAGAGTCCAGCGTGAAGTCGTCAGCGGTTTACGCTACTTGCAAGTCGTCAAGCGCAAGGGACTCAAGCTCGACTCAATTGAAGAGATGCTCGGGTCCTATGGCCCTGCACAACAAATTTATGCAAAACGCCTGGCAGAGGAAGAAGCGCCGAGTGGTATGCTGGGTAGAGGCAAGTATGATTGCAGGAGCCGGTTCGTGGATGATGATGGCGTGGTGCACCTTGATTTCGAGTGGAGCGTCAAGATTGAGAAGGACTGGCGAGACTAGCATCCTATAAGCTTACCGGCAACTGCCTCAGGTGACCACAGTGATCAAGACCTGATTGATGAGTGGATGAGCATAGCACGCAGATACGCACGTAGCAGAAGCATCAGCAGCATCTTCTCTAAGCGCCTTCTCAGACATCAAGCTTATACTACGACCGCAACAGCACGCAACCACGCGCATCAGGTCGTCATGCCACCGCCCAAGGTTGAGCTAGAAGAACCAGAACGAAGACTGACGCAGCTCCTTCAAGAAGCGCATCGTCAATGCGCCTTTAGCGACCCCAAAGTAGAGATTCGCTATGCAGGCGGCTGGGTCCGTGACAAAATCATCGGTTTACCCAGTCACGACATTGATATCGCCCTCTCTTCCCTCTCCGGCCACACGTTTGCACAAGAGTTTGTCGCCTTCCTAGCCTCAGTACATCCAGAGCTTCAGACGGGCACGATTGCCAAGATCCAGGCCAATCCAGAAAAGAGCAAACATCTCGATACAGCCACGGCACGACTTTTGGGACTTGACTTGGATTTCGTACAGCTTAGGACGGAATCCTATGCCGACTCGGGGGATACACGCACGCCAAGCGTCACGGCTGTTGGCACACTCCTTGAAGATGCCGAGCGACGTGACTTTACAATGAATGCACTCTTCTACAATGTGCATACAGAGCAAGTGGAAGATCCCACAGGACGTGGCCTACGTGATTTAGAGCAAGGTATAATTCAGACACCGTTGCCGCCGCGCCAGACGTTTCTCGACGATCCATTGCGTGTCTTGCGCTGTCTCCGGTTTGCGAGCCAATTCGGCTTTCAAATCGAACAAGGCACCTTGGCCTGTGCCGGCGAGGCTGACGTGCAAACGGCCCTAGAGCGTAAAGTGGTCCGAGAACGGATCGGTATCGAGGTTTTCAAGATGATGCGCGGCTGGGATCCAGCAGGCGCCCTCAGGACGTTGCAAGAAAGGGGACTCTATGAAGTCGTTTTTGCGCCATTGCCAACAGACGCGGGCAATGCGCCGTTTGAGACACTTTGGCAAGCTGGCGAACTCATCTCGACGGATGCAGAGATTGCGGCGCACTATGCTGACTATTGGGATGGCCGCATCTGGCTCATGCTTGCACTTTTGCCATACCGCAATGCACGCATGCCCAAGGACAAGCGCGGCCATACAGACCCTTTGGCGTGTGGCATCATTCGCAACCGTCTCAAATTAACGAACGCGCTTGAATTGCTATGTCGACAAGTTTTCCCACCTGTTGAAACGACATCGGCGTTGACGCATCAATCATCGCGACGTGTGTTGGGAGAATGGATCCGGCGATTGGGTAAAGATTGGAAGATGGCCTTGATTATTGAGACCGTAGGTCGGCCTGGATCTAGATCAGCAAAGGACTTGATTCGCTTGCTCGATCGCGTCGAGGCCGAGGGATTGACAGATGCCTTTGCGCTCAAGAATACCGTGGATGGCAAGAAGATCAAGGAGATGCTGACGGCCGGCAAACGCGACATCAAGTTGATGAGCGTCTTGACGGAGTTTTCCGTGCTTGAAAAGATTCAAGAGAAGACGTTGACGGAGGAGCAGCTGCTGACACGACTTCAGGCGCATCTGGAGACCTTGCCAGTCAAGCAATGAGATGCCCTTTATACTTTTTGCATTAGATAGCGTAGCATAATATACACCATTGAAGTATCAACAGGCAGCAGCAAGCGCACGTTCAAAGAGGTCTTCAGCTGCTGGATCCAGGTAATGTACATTCCGAGCAGCAATAGCCTCAGTGCCCTGCCGCGCACAAACAACGACTTGCCCGACCCAGTCCTTGACGGCAGCTGTATGTTGCTGATCGCTAGACGGCAACAAGATGAGGACGTCGGGTGAAAGATGACGGCTCATGTGAACCACACCGACGCTCGTCTCGTAGCGTAGTATATGCGAGACATGCGCCCGACACCGTCTGTGAATTTCTGCCGCCGCTTCCTCCCCGTTTCCGCCGTCCTTGCCGTGCTGCGGGCAGTAAAGCAAGACGGTCACTTCATCCATCGTATTCGAGCCAGCTGGTACATAGTGCAAAAGCTCCTCGATATCTTGGGCTGCAATGGCAATCCGGCGGCGCTTGCGGGGGGCGGGCGCCGAGGAAGAGCTTGTCTTGTCGCTTTGGCCGAGTGCATGGAGGAGAAAGAGACCAGAGGCGAGAGCAATGGAAGCGAGGCCTGCGATAGCGGCTGCTGTAGCGAGAGGCGAGCGTCTCTTGGTCGAAGCTGATGACATGCTTGATATGACTACAAATATAGTATTGGTCGTGGCTGTCGGCATTTCGTGGCAAAGACGCGACGAGGCCTGCCAATTGCAACCAACCAAGCTAGCTACCTATCTACCTAGGCATCGAAGCAATGGCCGAAGCACAACAGTCAGAGTATGTGACCCTTGTCTCCTCCGACAACTTTGACTTCACCATCCACCGTTCAGCCGCCCTCGTCTCCGGCACCCTCGCCTCGATGCTGAGTCCCAACTCTCACTTTAGCGAATCACGGACAAACACGATTACACTCGAGTCGATTGAAGGTCTCTTGCTCGAAAAGGTGATTGACTATCTCTATTTCCATCAACGGTACAAGGATGCGAAAGATGTACCAGAGTTTGTGGTCCAGCCAGAGTATGCGCTCAACTTGCTTGTCGCGGCGGATTTTTTAGATGGTAAGCTCTATCCTTTACAAAGCGATGTCTGCTGACAGGCTGCAGTGTGAGAAGATCCCAAGGCAGCAAACTGACCCATGTATCGAGATTCTCGCGAGACCTGCTTGTGCGTACTTTGAGGTTCAGCGATGAGGTTGCAGCGTTGACGAACCAGATCTAGGCGCACTTCTTGAGATACCCTTGGTCAAGCAATGTAGAAGCGCAAAGTACTTGTACCCGCCGCATTGGCGAAGCGTGCCGGCGGCTGTAAGCAAGATCGCGTTGAGCCGCATCAATCCGACTCATCGCTGTCATATCTTCTGCGATTCAGATTACCACCTCCCATGCCATCACTGACTTCATCGTCATCGCTTGCGTCTCGACTCGCCTGTGCCGCCGTTTGTCTACTCGCAAACGCAGCCGGCCAGTAAGGCATCTTGCGCCATGACTTTTCATCGTGAATCACGGCAACGACTTCGCCGACGAGCTTATTGTCGCGTGCTTCAAAGGCTGCTGAATCAACAAGGACGTAGCCACCTCGCTTGATCCACATGACATTGCGAAAGCGCGGTGGCAGCTCAACCAAGACGAGCTCATCGGTTGTTGTCTTGACTGTGTAGATGTTGTTGCCGTTGATGGTGACGACCTGTGCCAGTTGCTGGGTGGGCTTTAATTGATCTGGTACATCTGCGACCAAGGCCTGTTGCTGGCTCTTGCGTCCCATGCCTTTTGACCTTGCAATCGCTTCTTGAGCCTCTAGGTTGTCCTTGTGCTTGTTCTTGCGATTGATATTTATGCGCCAAAAACACGAACACACACTTAACAAATAGTCTCTTGACTCCTGGACATTCTCGTGTTGCAACAACCAGGCAGGCAGACAGGCACTCACGCCGCGATGGCTCTCGCAGACAGTCTAATGCAGACATACTGTCTCACGCAAGTTCATGTCCCGAATACTCCAGCCGCCGCGCCTCTCCGCATCGCTCGCGCAAGTGGCATGCAGTCCGACAAGCCTGACGCGCTGCGCAGTCAGATTCTGATCCGGGCCAACCAGCCGAGTCTCTTTTATACGATCGAGGGACCTGTCCTGACACTTGTTGCGATGGGGACGCGATGGCCGGCGACGGTGTTTCATTGTGGCGATCGCATTGTCGATGCAGGCTGCCACGACGATAACGATAATGTGATTGTACATGTCTTTACGGGGCAGCAAGTTCTCTACACGATGATCTTGACGGCGGAAGAGATTGAAGATCCGACCGTCAAGCGGAAATCTGGCTGGATCACCGAGTTTGCGGCACCGACCTTGTCGACACGGCCACCTTTTTTCATGAAGTCGGTGAATGCGACGACCGTCTTCTTTGCACTCGAGGATGGCGGCATCTTGCGACTTGCTAATAATGGCCAAGCATATAATGAGCATCTCATCGACTCGGCTTGGAGAGTACCCACTATTAACTTGTCCTACCTCAAAAGCATGATTCGCAAGGGACGTGCTGCCAATCTCGTGATTGCCATGCAAGCCTCAGCGCGTCATGTCCTCAGCACGCTCAGTGTCGATTCAAAGCTCCGCGTTTGGAATTTGCAGACGGGCCTCTTAATCGTCGAGCACGACGTTTCTGGCGCCGCTGCAGCTGCGACGAATTACCTACTCGACCCGGTCGCCGTCAACCTCCTGGCTCTCTATGATCATCCATCGGGCTACATGGTTGTCACATACTGTCCTCATCAGCCTGGTCTCTTTAAAGTCTTTCATGGCAATGCCACAGCGTGTCAAGAAGTTATGACATTCAAGGAAGAACTACCGGCGGATGGACTCTGGCGCGTCTTTGATGTATGCGTTTCACAAGTCACCGATCAGCAATTTCTCCTGCACGTTCTCTGGAAATCAGATACGCTGACGCGTGTCCAGATTGGCGTAGTCAGCCTGGCTACGCGGACAGTCAGCTGGCAGGTGGCGGCGCGCCATGAGTCGATGCGCTTCTCAATAGCGAGTACCGTAGCACTCGAGCACTGGATCTTTGAACCTTCCAGATTTTCGTTACGCACGCTCAAACACGCCCTCGTCACTGTCATGCGACAAGACGTGGATTTGGAGCACGTGACAGATCATCAGACAGTGCTTCAGGCGGCGCATCGGCTACTTGCTGACACCATCCCTCTGCAAATCGACGAAGAAACTGGCACAGAGCTCGTTGAGTTGCAAGAGGAAAACATCCGCTTGCGGTACCATGGCTTTGCCCAAGTCTGTGTCGAGCTCGATCGATTGGGTGCTGAGCCGCATGCGCTCTGTGCTTCCCCTACAGGTGAAGTACTCGTTGCCCAAAGTGATCGTGTCATGCTCGTTCGGCCGGGCAACACCTTTGAAAGATTGGCTCGACAGTGTGAGCTGCATCCAGGCGTCACGGCGGAAAAGGTCTGCCTTGAGCTACTGCGTTTGATGGACGAACACCAGACAGCCGAAACGTGGGAGGCATTGAAGACAGCATTCCAGCAGCAGGTGCTGGCCGAACGTACCATTAGCGCCCAGGACTACATGTCGAGCTGCTATGAAGACGCCGTCGCGTCAAACTTGCCCGAAATTATTACAGCAGCCATCGCCAGAATTGCATTCCCGCTGCCGACCGTGTTGGAGACTTTGCGTGGTATTGCCACCACCTTGTACCTCAAGCTGAGAGGTGTCTCGTCAAAAGGTGCCACGGGTATTGCTGGGTTCGTTGCCTGCCAGCGTGACATGGCCATGCATGCGCAAAGGACGCTTGTCCACGTCACAACCCTCGCGGCGCATTTCGCCTATCATGCAAGCGATGCAGATGTACAATTTGGATCCAGCGTCTTTCTCAAGTCATTGGACACATTCAAGCGTGTGACACTTGTGGTGGAGGCATGTGCCGCACCGCTCAAGAGCAAAGACAGCCCTAGCGACCAAACTGCCTTGGGTGGTCTCGCTGAAGCCCATGCCGGCAAACTCGATCATCAAATCTTTCTCGACCAATTACTCGTGTTTCTCATTGCCAAGGGCGAAGCGTTCTGGGCTGAGCAGTTTTGCCGGTTTGAGCCCACTTCGGCGTTTGACGCCTACCTTGGTGCCCGTGGCCAGCTCGTGCTTGGCAAGACAGAGGAGGCTGCCAAGACCTTCGCACGGATTGCCTTGCCCCTCATGAATACCGCTGCCTCGCCAGCTGAAAATAACTTGCCGGATCGCCCACATCGCGGCTCGCTCTCGGATCTCCATCTGCATGTCGCGCGACTCTTTACTGCGCAAGGGTGTCATGCCCAAGCACTGCGGTTCTGTCGTGAGGCAGAGGTGACGTTATCCATGTCAACCACCACGAACCCACAGCAAGAGCGTGCTGTAGCGACGGCAACATTCGAAGCAGCCCTTCAAGCGCTTGACTTTGACGCAGCCTATCTTTGTCTCTCAAAACTCATCAAACCTGGCAAAATTGAGCCACTGCGTCGATTCCTCAGTAAAGTATGTGAGGCGGATCAAGCAAGCAAGCTGTCTGCTTGGCCCTTTATCGGCATGCTGGACGAGGTGGATGATGAATTGCAAGCCAAAGCTTTTGCCATGCGCGAGATGCACGCAAAGCCTGTCTATCACTGGATTCTCTACAGCTGGCGCATCGGACATTGCAACTTTCGTGGCGCCGCATGCGCACTCTATCGGCGACTACAAGTCCTCAAGGCGTGCAGAGGTCATTTCAGTGCGCTTGTCCATCTGGAGCTGACGGAAGGCTATCTCGCCATTCTCAATGCGTTGCGATGCATGGCGCCTGGTGACCAATGGATTATCGTTGGAGACTTTGAGACGCTGCAGCGTGCTGATGCGCCTTCAGCGCCCAAACGGCCGAAGGAGGTCAAGGATGTCGCTGAGACGACTGATAAGCCTAGGCGGCGGCTACTCAGTCTTGAGAATGTCAGGGAAGAATATTTGGCAGAGTTGCACAACCTCAAGGTGCAGCTAGAACAGCTCAAGGCGGGCGACAAGACGAAAATGTAATAGTCTACGACGTGAAAAAAAAAGCAAATTCATGAAAAGCGTAGAAGCATCAAAAGGAGAATACATGCGTCCTGCTAATTGATCTCTCAAAGACCTGCCTTGCGAAACTTGACTGGAATATTCTCAAGTGGATCTGTCGACTCGTGCGCGTGGAAGATCTTGTCGTGCTTTTGAAAGTGCTCAATATCCTCCTTGTGATTCCAAGTGTCTTCGCTTCCCTCTGGATCATTGGCATGGTACTTTTCAACATGATGCAAATCAAATGCCGTCTCGAAGTCTTCATGGTGGCCTGCAAACCCATACGACTTGAGCTGTCCGCCGTCATGCTTGAATTTAAGCCATTCGGCCAATTCGACACGCCCGTTGCCATTCAAGTCAAGCAGCTTCATGACTTCGTTTGTAATCTCAGTAACCTTGGCCTCGCCGCCCGGGATTGGCTCCTCTTGTTCAAATCCACCTGAAATGCCATAAAGCGCCGCAATATCCTGTGGCGTCCAAAAACCAGTACGATCCATGTCGTGTGTTTTAAAGAAAAACTCGTCATCGTACGAGTCGAGATGATGCTCTTCACGCATATGCACTACTTCCCAGGGTTGATTCGCGCCTGCTGCATCAGCGCCTGCGGGGTCGCGTAGATGTGTCTGGTGTGCCATGCGTTCGGCTTCCTGTGCAGACGGGAGCTTGGCCATGCGCGGTTCCGGTACGTCAATGGAGACTTGAGGCGGACGTTGCCCACGGAACTCTGCCATGTCGATGGCTGTGACGCTTAGCATCGGTGCTGCGAACAGCGCAAGCAGGCTGTAGAGGGGTTGTGCTCTCATGGCGGTGTTCTTTATGGATCTGTGTGAACGACTGTTTGGATAAGAATGCCAATGGAGTCCCTGCTCCGTAAAATAGGCTTCTTTGTGAGCAGATACCTAGGCAAGAGTCAATAAGGTGCTTTTGATTGAGTTGTAGCTAGTAGGTTGAATCGCGTGTCGGTGCACGAAATGATTGATGGCACGTACAAGGGCAAACACAGTCACATTTAATGACCTTGACACTCGGATTCTATGCATCATTCATAGCCACATCCTTAACAGCCTCCTCTGACCAGACGGCACTGCGAATCCGTACCGTCGGCTCGACACCATGTTCTAGCAGGTAGACGCCGTTCGGATAATCATTGTCATCCACGCGAGAGAGTCCTGCTTCGAGCGTCGCACAGATACCGGCTGCTACATGTCGTTTTGCCAGTCTCTCTCTTGCGAGGTCAGAGTCCACTTCTAACAGCCAAGTCTCATCGACCAAACTTGAGATTTGGTGCCAGGGCTCATCTTTGAGCAATAGATAGAGACCCTCGAGAATCACAATGTTGGCATGACGAGGAATGGTGATGTCGTCTGGGACGGGGTCTTTGACTGCATGGTCAAACGAGTGGCAGGTGATGTCTGGCAGATTTCGATAGGTTGAGATTTTGAGCTGGTTTGCGAGCTCAACGACGGCAGCAGCGTCGAATGTGAAGGGCGCACCGCGTCGACGGAGACCTGTGTCATCGAGCTGTGATCTACACAAATGAAAGCCATCTTTTGTAGTTAGTCTCTGATCGACGTGCTCAGAGTAAAGTCAATCACATACCCATTGGCACGACCACCGTTTTGAGGTGATTGCGCAAGCCTTTATCGCTTTCAAGTGCATTGAGATGATCTGCTAGCTGTTGAGCAAGCGCCGTCTTGCCAGAGCCAGGCACGCCGGCTAGAGCAATGCAGCAGCGTGGTCGAAGCATGCCATTCTCGCGACGAGCAATCAGCGCTTTGCAGCGGTCTGCGAGCATTTCTACAGTCTCTTCCATATTCAATTGAGCCAAAGCTAAAGCAGAGAGTCTAATAACAGAGCAATGGATGGGACAACTCGTATCGATGAGTCGCGTATTGGTGAGGTTGCGACATTGAGGTGCACAGGGGCTTTGCTAGGTACGGCAGTGGTGGCACGTGAATGTAATCTTGTGTGACGAGATGGACATAATGTGGCTGATTTGACTGTTCGCACATGTAGCTAGCTCACTCTGCGTCTGTAGCGCGCTCGACCCCGCCAGTAATCTTCTCCTCAAGCACCCTGATCTGCTCCTTGAGCTGCAATAGAATCTCGACATCCGACTCTGCAGAGGGCAGCCCCTTTTCCACCACTTTTTGCCAATCCGCCGTACGGTCCGAGTCCAACTCATCACCCCAATCGTCATCGTCAAAGTCACCTTGGTCGGCCTTCATGTTGCTATAGGCCAGGTAATGGCTCTCGTAAAAGGCAATGAGAACGAGGAAGGGCCAATAAAGGACAAACATGATGCGCTTGTTGAGACGGTTGTAGACGCGTTTGCTGAGGATGAGTTCGAGTGGCAAGAGAACAAGCTCGATGAGGTTGAGGGGTGCGCAAAACACATTCTCATCGGGCGCTCGGATGAACTCGAGCATGCGCTGTGTGCGAAGTGCGAGGTACTCGTCAACGGCATTCTCGTAGACGTTGGCATAAGCCTGGTTGAAGAGTGCTACCAGAATGTTGAGCAGGATGACGCCAATGACAAAGCTGAAGATGTAGTACAGGACAATGGCAAACGAGCCCATGTAAAAGTCAAAGTCGGGACTGCCGAGCGTGCCTTGGACAATCGTGTGTAAGATACTCTTCATGGCGTCGAATCGGCCATCAGCCTCGTCAAATCCGAGGAAGGCTTGGAGGAAACCGATAATGACAACAAGCAAGAAACCTGAAAAGGCAATCGTTTCCACGAGCATCGCCTGCAAACAAATGAGCAAGAGACCGCAAGTCTTGTTCCAGCTTGAGAAGAAGACAAAGAATCGCGTCCACATGATGGGCGCCACGGCCGAAAGTGCGCGATAACTCATGATGATGAGATGCGAGCGTTCCTTTTTGTGGTCGAGGTTGTATGCAATGATGCGCATGACGAGTGCAGCCACAAAGACTGTATACAGAAACAAGTTTGTAGCCGTCCAGAATCCGAGATAGGCTCTGCCAACCTTGTATGCGCGTCCAAGCTCTTCGAGCAGATACGATAGGACAAAGAGCCACATGGCTACTTCAGCGCCATCGAGCTCACCAGAATCGTTGGCTGTGTTGATAGTCGCGGTGTAGAGTGCCAGAAAAGCCGCGTTGAAGAACATGGTGACCAGATGCTGGTAGCGCGGCACCGTGATGCGCGACACCTGAAAGTGTCTCCAGAAGCTGGTGGACGTGCCGGCTTTGTAGGGCGCCACACGGCTCGAGTTGTCTTCGCCATATTTGACAAGATACTGACCGTTCCAGAGATAATCGACAGCGAGCTGAGCATTGTTGCAAGCAACAACGCGTGTAAAGTGAAAGTCGACAGCCACCTCGAGGGCACTTTTGGGCACCGATTCATCACCACCTTTGCAAATGGAGTATCGCCTCAGCAGGGCCTCAGACAGAAGAAAGTCGTCATCGTCAATGCGGTCAATCAGGCGCTTGGCAATCACCTCGGCCGCAATCTGCCTCAGCGAATTGACGTCTGCGTCGGGCAAGTTGGTTACGCAGAGACGCTTAAAGTACTGGGCACAGTAGAGCGTCGCAAAAATGACACACCCCGGCAGCTCCTCGCCAGCCTTTTGACAAAGATCAAGCACACCCTCTGTGATGACGCGTGATTTGGGATTCGTCAAGTGCGACTCTTTGACTTGGATAGGCAGCAGCTCTTGGATCAGGTATCGGATCTTGCGGGCAATCTGGGTGACTGAGTGTGCATCAGGGCATGAGCGTGTCTCTGCATTGATCAGCGACTCGCGTTCACCTGCGTCCATGCTCATCCTCGGGCTCAAGCTCAGCGAGAGTAGAGAGAGACGTGGGATGGTTGGTGCCTTGGTTGAAATTGTTTGTCTTTTGGCCCTTTTGGGGTTCGAACTCGGCAAAACTTTTGATATTTGTCAGAACTGTAAGGTCACTTTGGTCATCCCTAAGGCGGCGGAAATATCACACCCGTCAAATTGACAAAATTGACAAATATCAAAACTTTGGTTCCGCTGTGCAAACTCATCTCGAGCTCAAGCAGGCAGGCAACGACTCACCTGGGTCGGTCAATAAGCAGCTCTCCATGGCAGAGGCTGAAGAGGTCCTCATCAAGCAAGGCGCAGAGGCACTCGCCTATAAGAGCATCTTCAATGACAAGCTCGCCCTCCGCAAACACAGGCCCCAAAAGACTTGGCGGCATCCAACCCTCGACAAGCGCTTGACACGCCATCGCATTCGTTCCGAGGCGCGCATCTTGCAGCTCTGCAAAGAACGCGGCATGTCAGTACCGGCGCTTTATCACACAAACGAGCGAACCAATGACTTGTGGATGGAGTTTGTCGAAGGAGCAAGCGTACGCGATGTCGTTATTCGCGCAGAGCAGAGTGCAGAAGACTACAAGGATGCTCTCAAGGCAATGATGGCGCGTATCGGCCAGGCCATTGCTAGTCTACACAATGAGAATCTCGTTCATGGCGACTTGACGACTAGCAATCTCATGTGTCGGCAAAGTTCTGGCATAGCGGCAGATGACCTGCCAGGTTTACTGGATGGCGAAGTGGTCATGATTGATTTTGGCCTGGGCGCCACATCACTCAACATTGAAGACAAGGCAGTCGATCTCTACGTGCTCGAGCGAGCCTTTCACAGCACGCACCCGCAATCCGAGTTGTTGTTTGAGGCGATTCTCGAAGCATACAGTGCGCATCAAAAGAAAAGTGTTGAAGTGATGAAGCGGTTGGCAGAAGTGCGACTACGAGGCAGGAAGCGAAGCATGCTCGGATGATTGTTGTCTATACAGTAGAGAAGACTTTGCCTAGTAGTTGTAGAAGCCCTTGCCGCTCTTCTTGCCCATCCATCCTGCATCCACCATCTTGCCGAGCAAAATGGCCGGCCTGTATTTGCTGTCACCCGTCTCGCCATAGAGCACGCGCATGATGCTGAGACATGTGTCGAGACCGATAAAGTCTGCAAGGGCAAGCGGGCCCATCGGCATCGAGCAGCCATTCTTCATAATGTTGTCGATATCGTCAGCCTTGCCAACGCCCGTCTCGAGCGCAATAATGGCTTCATTCAAATACGGCATGAGAAGCCGGTTAGCGAGGAAACCCGGTGAGTCGACACTACGCGAGGCAAGCTTGCCCATCTTGGCACCGAAAGCGAGCGCCGTCTCGAGTGTGTCGTTGGAAGTCTGGAGACCTGTAATGACTTCAATACCCTTCATGACCGGCACAGGGTTCATGAGATGAAATCCAATGACCCGGTCTTCGGCGCCCTTGGCGGCATGGGCAATCTTGGTGATGCTGATGGAGCTCGTGTTGGTGGCCAGAATCGCATGCTTCGGTAGCTTCTCCGCCAACTGTCGAAAGACCTCAAACTTGAGCGACGGAATCTCTGGGATTGCCTCGACCAAAAAATCGACATCCTTGAAGCCTTGCTCCACATCGGTCGAGAAGTGAACTCGTTCGCGCGTCTTGGCCGCCTCCGCCTCGGTGATACGACCTTTGCCAATATCCTTCTGTAAAAGCTTCTCCATGAAGCTCTGTCCCTTTGACAATGCCGCTTCGGACGCGTCGACGAGCGTCACGGGCGTCTTGGCCACGGACGCAATCACGAGCGCAATGCCGAGACCCATTTGACCGCCGCCGAGCACACCAGCCTTGGCGACATCGCGTGAAAGACGAGCCGAGGTGGCAAAAGAGCGCGCGCTAAGCAATGTGCGTGAGCTACTTCTCAGCATGGTTATTGATGGACAGGTACAGGGTACTTGTCAAGCAATGGCAGAGATATGAAATGGACCCCGGAGTCTTGCACCCATCGGCCGGTTGGAGCCGAACGCGATCAGATGGACAGACCGGAAAATTCGATGGCCGCAGCCGAAGCAAATGCAAATCGAGTGGCCGAGCGATGGCTTCCTAGGTAGGTATGCAGTCTGTCATCTACCTATCTTGCTTCCTCCTCCGAGTCTGTCTCTTCTTCTCTATCCGTCTCATACTCGCCAGAGCTCGTCTCCTCCTCCACCTCTTCACTGACCTCCTCGCTAGCCTCAGTCTCCCCACTCGACTCGCTCGACGTCGCATAAAAGTCATCCAGCGAAGAGATGCCCGTCAGCTTCGACTTGGGCTTTGTCACTGCAACACCATTTGACTTGTCAAACGCGGGGCTCGAAGAGCGCGACGACGAGACGCTGATGGTTGCACCGACCGCTGTACGTTGCGAGAATTGCCGCGCAGCAGGCGGTTGAATAATGACATTGCGCTCTTTCGCGCCGCGAACGGTCGTCGCCCAATCTGGCAAATCTTGATAGCCCTTGAGTGTTTGACCTGTCACCATACTGCTCGAGCCAAGCGAGAACTTCGATCGTGCTTCGGAAGGCGAAGCAGTCTGTGGCATCGGCTTCGCTGCAAACAACAGACGCTGCGTCAACACCCAGCTTGGAGAACTTGCCAGTACCTTGTAAGTCCGCACACGATCGCGCAAATCATAGGATGGGTCATAGCGGCATAGATGCATGACATGGGCATATAGCTGCGGAACACGCGATTCGGTGGCGAGCAGCGCCTGTGCTGAAGACCGCCTGTCTTGCTCGGTCGATACCTCAATCGCTTCTGCAGTATCTGCCAAGATGGTACCATTAGCCTGTAAGGTTGTTTCGGCATGCAAGACTTGCTCGTCCAGCTGATCTGCGTCCGCCAGTGCCTCGTTCATCCCTTGAACATCATCTTCGTGTGAGTATTGACAGTGCAAGACGTACAACTTGATGGCAAGCACCGTAATTTGCAGGCGCACACTCTCATGCTCTTCTGCAAAGTGCTTAACCCCGATGCGTAGGACGTCTGGCACAACACGTGGTAGCAAAGTCGCTTGTTCTGCGGCAAGCCAAAAGATACACGCGCGTGCAGCGGGCGCAGTGACTGTATCCAAAGATCGAAGGAGCTTCTTACAGCTATCGCTGTAGACGCCAGGATTGACTTGAATCAAGAGACGCAAGGCAAGGACCGCTTCAGCCACGCGCAACCCATTTGACGCTTGCAAATGTGAAAAGAGTAGATCGACGCAAGCCTGGATCAGACTTGGTTGACGTTGCGCACATGAGCCAATTGTGCGAATGGCGGCACAGGCTAGGGCAGCATTGCTTTCGTCTTTGGCGTATTGTTCAAGCTCGCCTAGAATGAGGCCTGCATTGCTCTCGTCCAGGACGAGCCGCAGAATTTCGAGCTTAAGTTCCCAAGTCGATTGCCCATCTAGAGGCTGTACCAAAAAGTGCTTGGCGTACTGATTGAAGACGTCTGCGTGCTCAAGGCAGAGGACTGCGATATTGATCAGGACGACGTGTTGCACGGCAGCGGGCTGTCGCAGCTGCGCAACCAGCGGAGCAGCAACTTTACTGAGGCCCGAGACAGTGTCTAGTTGTGAGATAGCTTGAGTCGCGGCCAAGACAACAGCTGCACTGCTGCTGTATAATAGAGGCTCCAGAGAACGAAGCAGAAGTGCGAGGTCCGCGTCTATACCTGTGCTCGGCGTTGCAGAGTCTGCATTCGCATCCGCGTAGAAGTCTTCCTCACGCTTAACAGCCTCGGATACATCTGGAGAGGTAAAGCAAGACCGTGCGTAGCGAATAAGCACGCGCAGCGCGCTAACCATGCCGAATTCATCCATTTGTGAAAGCAAGGAGCAGACGCGACGATAGTGTGAATGGAGCAGGTCGACATCATCGCCCGCAAGGACTTCAGACGCTTCGAGAGCTGAGCTCAAGACTGTAGCATCGTCGTCGTTGAGCAACACCTTGAGAATGTCCATCAATTGCTTGTGCAAGCTTGGATCAAGGGCATAACACTTGACAAGCGCCATGGCAGCCGTCTTGCGCACGTAAAAGGACGAGTCGGCCTGGCAACGCTTGATGGCAAGTAACGCAATGCCGCTGATTGAAGGCACCCGTATACTTGTCATGACGCGCAGCGCATGCGCCCGCACGAGCTGATTTTGATCCGACAGCGCTTTTTGTATCGTATTGATTGAAAGAAGGGCAAGATCTGGTTGAGACTCGGCATAGCGCATAATGTAGAGATAGACGAGCTTGCGCAGTTCGAGGCTGGCGCTCGCGACATTCTTCACCACATGCGCAAACCAAAGCGACATGTCTTCGCCGCGCGCAGTCAATACCAATAGTCGTCGCATGCCCTCGATCTTTTCGCGATCCGTCCGCGCATCGAGTGCTTTTGCAAAGTCGAATGAGCGGCTTCCTTCGCTAGATGGAATGCTGGTGTATCGCGAGCCGACTGTTTGAGCAGCGTCAAGGGTGAAGCCGCGCGCTTGATCGGCGATGCTGGAGACCTTGGCGGCCCATTGCATCGCCCGGGAGCTGAGTATCTCTGCACTCATTTGCTGCCGGGCCTAGCAAGTCTCGTTTCTTATTGACTGGAATAGCTATGGCAGGGTAGAGCTTATGTCAAGTCGCGGGATCTGGTTGACGTCGCGCGTATCAACCAACACCTCCAACAATCGAAAGCCCTGGCAAGAACCCAACAGTCATGAAGGTCGCATTCATCCACCCGGACCTCGGGATCGGAGGCGCGGAGCGTCTTGTACTTGATGCCGCTCTAGGCCTTCAGGAAAAGGGACATCAAGTCGCCATCTATACATCCTACAGAGACTACAATCATTGCTTCGAGGAAGCACGCGATGGCACCCTTGATGTGCGCGTACGCGGTGATACGATGGTCCCTGCCAACATTGGCGGTCGGCTTTCCATTCTCTGTGCTATCGGCCGTCAGATTCATCTCGCAATGACGCTTCTCATGGACGAAGACCAATTTGACGTTATTTTTATCGACCAGCTCTCTGCAGCCATCCCACTCTTGCAGTATAATCTGAAGGCCAAGATCATCTACTACTGCCATTTCCCAGACAAGCTCCTATCGTCGAGGCGGAGCATGTTGAAGCGGCTGTATCGCATCCCGTTCGATATGATTGAAGGCGCGACGACAGGCGCAGCCGATACGATCTTGGTCAATTCGAAGTATACCGCTTCAATCTTTGCCAAAGCCTTTCCGTCCATCAAGCGTGTCCCACGTGTGCTCTATCCCTGCGTGTCGACAGAAGAGGCGAGCGACGAGATCAGTCTGACGCATACCTCACGGAAGATTATCCTCTCGGTGAACCGCTTTGAGCACAAGAAGGACGTCGGCCTGGCTATTCGCGCTTATGCAAATGTTTCACAAGCAAAAGGGTTACCAGACTCTGTCTTGGTCATTGCAGGCGGGCATGATGATCGAGTCGCCGAAAATGTCGCCACGCTTAAAGAACTAAAGTCGCTTTGCGAGGCACAGAATCTACACTTCGAAACGCTCCATGCTCCATTTGCCGCGCCGCTGGAACTTCCACAAAGCGATCGCAAGGACATCGTTGTTTTTATGCTTTCAATACCTGGGTCACTAAAAATGGCCCTCCTTAAGACGGCATCGCTATTGGTCTACACGCCTGCTAATGAGCATTTTGGTATTGTGCCGCTTGAAGCAATGTCGGTCGGCACTCCAGTTCTCGCACAAGATAACGGCGGACCGCGTGAGACTGTGCAAGATGGTGAAACAGGTTTTCTCAGGCCCGCCGATGCAGATGCATGGAGCAAGATCATGACGAAAGTACTGCAAAAGGACGATTTGCGCACAACGATGGGCAAACAAGCGCGAAAGACTGTGCTTGAAAAGTTCGGAAGGGACAACTTTGTCCAGGAGCTCGAAGAAGTACTCGAGCTCACGCGCGACGCACCGGCACTGCCTCCTCGGCCTCTCATGTCTGGCAAATCGGTGGCTATCCTCGTCGGCGTAGTCATCGTCGGTCTCGTTCTCTTCATCCTATTCGTGCTCATGCCAATGGAGATGCGCGAGCGTGCTGAGATGGAGCTCGAAGCGCAGCTGCTAGCATGAATGGACAGGCCCCAGAATTCAGTCTCTTCTCGCTTTCAAGAATTCTGTGTTGTCTGCCATTCATCCTTGAGTCTTCAGCCATGAATACAGGTTTGTACCTAATCTGTGATGTCGCGCGAAAGTCTTCACCCTGTGAAGATACCCGGCACGAGGGCTCACGAAATCTTTCTCATCGCTCGTGCAAGTACAATAGTAGCTGACTGAATGCACTTGCATGTGAATCCCAGGCTTATTCGAAGTTTCCTCATAAATCCTTTTTAAACTTGTACTATTCCGCGTTGCTAAGTGACTGCAGAACGCATGGTTAGGCAGCGTTGAGATGAACTCAAGGAGCTACTACACTTATCAACTACAGCTGTGCAAAGACACCACGGCCGCCAACATCAAGAAAAGAAGAATGGAAATGCTAATTTATGAAGGAGTACGGAATTGCTGCATTGCGCCGCGATTGACGGAAGATCTTAGATAAGGTTTTTCTTTGATTTCTTTGACTCTGGGTTGCTTGAGCCTTCCTTGTGAGCGGCAGTAGTGAAACGGATATGAAAAGTTGAGCTTCTGCAGCTGACTGGCAAGAGGCGAGGGAAACAATCATGAAGCACAATATGCTGCGAACAGACCTTTTTTATCTTCCGCGACTTGACAGTTCTGGTAAGCGCCAAAGCGGGATTGACCTGGTAGTTTTGTGCTATCTGCGGCGTAGAGATACCCGAGTTTACCATAAATAGGAATATCTGTGATGTCATAGATCCCATAGTCGTACGTGTCACTGTTGAAAATGGTTGCAAAAGCAACATCCTTGCCTTGCAAATCTGCGATCTTATGCTCGACCACGGTCCACGCGCTGCCTTGCTTCTTAGGAGCAAAGACCAGGGTAATGTCCTTTTTACCCAACTCGGGTTTGATCGGGATGGGGTTGGTGGCCGCGGCAATTTGAGTGATCAAAGCCAGCGAGCTGATTGAGAGGAGTGTCAAAAGCATTTTGATGTTGAGCTTGATCGTTGTGGTGATGTGTAGGGTGAGACGAAGGAACGCGAACGCTTACCGTAATGTTATCAAGTGGAGAGATGGCTTCCCTTTAAATGTTTTCGGTGCCGCAATGATTTGCTAGAATTGCCAGCTTGCCAAGGCAACAGAGTTAGTTGCTAATGACAAATACGAGTAAGATCAGCTTCAACTTCGCTTACTTACAACACGGTTTGAAATTGGTGGAAATGAGGAAATCACATGACCAGCTGCAGCCACTCAATTGCTTTGATTTCCCTGGGATTCATTGACAAACAAATCATAGCTTCTAGCCGAATTTTTAACTTGCTGTTTGCAATGGTGGCAGAACGGACTCTCTCGTCTTCAATAAAAGATTGATAATTCAATCAGTTGCAGCTATTCTACAAGTACAAGTATCTCGATAAAAGAACCTATTGACAGACTTGTACAATGATTGATTGTTGAAAATCTGTGAAACTAAGATGGAACGATGGAATTGACGCTGCGTGTCACGTTGCATGCATTGCTCAAAAATCTGGGCAGATAGCCTCGTCACGATAGCAGACAACAATATCATTCCCCATTTCAGCGATGTTTGCGCATCTTGCCGACCTTTCGGAAATTGCCGATCTGCAAGGGTTTCGCGCGATCACAACTGGAAACATACTGTTCCCTGCTGGACAGCATACTTGTTCTGCCTGGGTTTGCGAACGGCCACTAATCTCATCAGAGGAACTTTTGCACTTTGGTGAAGGCCGAGGAGCTTCATATCACAAGAATACTCCTACACCTGATGAATGTCGGGACAGGAACAATTTTCTTGACCTCATCAAAGCTCAAGGCCGTTCTGCCTTCAGTGAGGTGGCATCATCGTCTCGACCCAGTCAACTGCAGTCAGTATGATAATTATATCTCTTATTACGAATGTAGCTGCTGCTGTTGTTGTTTGCGCGGTTTGTTTGCTTCCAGTAATCTCTTATTACCATGACTAATTCGCCTCAATTCAGCAATTCTCTCAGTATGTTCAAAAAAGTCTGGACTCCCGAGGTCTGCGATGCCGACACGTGGCTATTCTGATCTGGCACATGAAAGGCCACTTCGCCTACCTCTAATCAAGCTGACTTTGCCATTTATCAACTGCGATGTTAGTCAATGATATTTCCAAATGCATATGCAGAAAGAACTTATCAAGAAGGTTACGTCAACGCGCGCGGGAAACTCCATCTGGCTTCCATGGCTGCGTGAGATTCGACTCCGCGCCTGAATAATATACTGCCACGTAGTTGACGGAACTCTGAGGGAATTGGTCCACCGGGCCTCCGTGCATGTGTATTCTTTCGCATACCAAGTGGTGCTTCTTTCTTGGACCCTGCAGCAGATGAAACTTAGTTTAGTAGCTGAGAGTTCCGTAAGCTGACAAAACTGAAGTGAGAGTCAGCAGCAAGTCTCAGTACATTTGAATCGCGGATGTCGCCAGCTATAATCTTAGCACAAAAATTTCCAAAGTGATAAATATACTGAACGGATGATACTCAATGTCTAGTGACTCAAAGCAGATCTTTCTCGTCCTCGTCCAAAATCGAGTTAGGCTCATTGACATCCTCCTCCCCAAAGAGCGCCTCAAAGTCTTCTATAGACATATCTTGCACCTGCATGTTCATACCACGCCTGTACGGCAAGATGACGCCATCCAACTTGGACAAAACTCCGTTTTTGGCCGGAATGTCCGACACGCCAAGACTGCGGCCGTTAAAGACGATGCGCTTGAAACGACCCCACTCGCCAACATCCACAAGAATCTTCTCGTCTTCGACCAAGGTCGAAAATTCGAAGTGCTGCACAAGTCCACGGCTACGTGCTTCATCACGCTGGGCAGCTTCATGCTCGTCCTTGCCAGCTTGAATGACGTGGTCAGAGTAGAAGAGCGTGTTGGGCACGACATGATACTTGAGAAGCTTCTCGAGCGTTGCCTTGCCGCGGTCCGAGAAGAGATAGGCATTGATACGGGCGCCGAGCTTGGCAAATCCGACGTTCGAAGGTGCAAAGATGGTGGCGCCCACCGTCTCATTGAAGGTGTGCACGATACTGGTCTTGTATGCGGCATTGATGAAGGTGCTGAAGCTCGAAGGCAGCATCTCGGCAATCTTGAGAGCTCCAGGTGGCGGAAAGAGCAAGCTGTCAATGGCGTGCAAGACACCGTTGCTGGCAAAGACATCGACGTAGATGATGCGAGCGTAGTAATTCAGCGTGATGCCGCGCAAGTTGATGTCGACGGCAAGACGCTGGTGTTGGCCGATTGTGTCTTCCTTGTAGAACGTCTCGAGCGTCTTAACGCGAAGTACGCCGCCAGCAGTCACGACAGATGGCAAGGTGTGGTAAAGCAGAATCTTCTTGAGGTAGTCAGCAGGAAGCTTGTGCTTTTCAAACTTTTCAAGCGCACGGTCGGTCGGAGCAAGGAGCGTCAAGTTGGCAGCGGTCTTGTTGAGTTCAGCGACAATGTGCTTGTCCGACTTGACAATCTCGTGCAGGATCGTGAAATACTCCGAGTCTTCCAAAATTTGGTACAGCGTCTTGTCGCGCTGATCGTGAGGGCTGCGGTGCTCGGGAGGTGGGTGGTGCGGTCGATCATGACCTGGCGGCGGGTGAGGGTGCTCACCTGGGTGGCCGGGGTGTGGCCCTTCATGGTGTTCCTCTTCGGCCTCTCCATCGTCGCAATCAAACCAGGCACGAGCAGCCTTCTTGCCAGCAAGCGACTTGAACCATTCCTTGGCAGGCTGACCGTTGTTGAGATGAAGGGTCTCGTCGATTGCATCTTTGGCCGATTGCGTATGCTTAAAAACGGTCAATTCTGCCTCATTGACCTGGGCATTCACATTGCCGGCAAGAGCCTTGATTTGCGATGCGGCTGAGGTGAGGCCCTCATCATCCTTGGATCGGAGAAGGAAGCCTGAGACTGAGCCAAGCAGAAGCGCACTAGTGAGCTTCATGATACTGGTTTCTACAGTTGTAAAAGGGTGGTATGCGTTGTTCGATCTGCCGGGATGTCTTTAGTCAGCGGGATCATGCTCGCGGTGCTCGTCATGCGGTGTGGGGCCGGATCCAAGCAAGTGAAGCACGTGCATAGGAAAGGATGAAATCGCAGCAGTTGCGTATCAAGCGCTAGCGCTAGCTTCAGCAATTGCAAGCACTCTATCGCTGACTGACGGCTATAGAACGGCCTACCCTCAATATATTGTCCAGCTGCATCATGCGCATATAGACCTCATTCATTGCTATCATCGAGCTTGAGACTAAGAAAACCTGCTTAGCACACGCTCAATGCCCGACAAGGCAACTGCAGCTGGCCATAGCGCAACGCACACGCGTACAGGCTCACGCTATCGCTTCTTTGGCAGCCCACGTCCAGCTTCCAGTGATAATGCGCAATCTACCAGTCCAACTGCTGCTAAACGAAGAACAAGCCCAACATCTGCCAAGAGCGCGCCTGCAACGAGTGCACAAGGATCAGGGCTGGCAGCAAGTACATGCACCGCAAGCGCGCCGCCAGTCCCTTTACACGCACCATCGACCATCACATCGTTGCAAGATCCGTTGCGTGAAACGCGCGCGTCGCTCTTTGGAGATGACGCGTATCAGCATATCCCAGGCAACGTGCATCTCCAATCGGACGCTTCACTCGAGCGCCTGATTCGCGCCAACGGGGCCATCCCACTTCTGCGCCAAATGGCCACTGACTTGGCTCTGAGAGATGCCCAGGTGACTGAAATAAGACGAGCCGGAGAAGAACGTGAGAAGCGGCTAAAACAGATGCTCTTTGAGGCTGGCGTCTCGCGCTCTGATGTCGAGCGACGTTTGGCGGCACCGATCGCTCTTGTACGGCGCCCATCGCATGAGAGCCTTGTATCACGTCGCAGCCTATTCAGCGCTGTCGAGACGCTCGATGACCGGTTACAGGAAGCGGTGGGCACAAGTGAAGCACCAACACCTGACGAGGGCCTGCCAAGTGCGAGCACATATGCTTCTACCGGAACACCCGCAGAACTAACAGAGACACCGCTCAAACCACCGGATAAGGCAACCGAGTCCAATCACGTCAACAATCAAGTCAAGCGCCCAACTGACTCACATCTGCAAGAACGCCGCAAGCAATCCGTCAGCGGCGTCAAGGCGCAAGATTGGCTGCCCACATCCTTGCGCGATACGGCACATTCAGTCATGCCCAATACGGTTGCTGCGACAGTCTCCCAGGTCAATCCCGCAAAACAGCAACATCTCGAGCTCAAGACGTTTATTCCCGAGGCAGACCGGCCGCCCACCATGCTTCCTGCTTGGAATGAGGGCAACTTGCCTGGTAGCATCTTGACGGATCGATTCGGATTTAAATTGTTTGACGAACGGTCGAAACGGCGACTCATTAGCGAGGAAACGTTTGAAACAGCCGAGGTCGAGTCGCTAAAACGACATATCGATTTGCAACTGCCGCGTGTCTCCCTGGTCGATGCAGAAGCAGAGCAGGAAGAAGGTGTGCCGAGTCCAGACTCAGTCACCCTACTGCGGTCAGATCGATCATCGAGTCGGTCGGCGTCCATTGACAAGTCTGACACAAAAGCCGACGAGGCTTCCTCCATCACGACATCCGGCAGTCATAAGAACTTGCTAGGCATCACAGGCCTTGTTCAATCGCCAAAGCCGCTCTGTCCTGAAACCACACTCAACAAGTCAGACGCCGTCTTTCATCAAAATGATAATTCGCAGGCACGCCTGTTCATGCTCTCGAGGCTGGACCTTTATGGCGCCGACAAGTCTAAAGAAGAGGCCTGGGAGAATTTCTTCGCCAAGACACGCGAGGATCGCAGTAAAGCCGGCAAGGGCCTTTATGAAGAAGGCGACTTTCTAGAAGACGAGCTGATCGGGCTTGCGGGTTTGTCCAACAGCAAAATGGCCAAAGAACGTCGCAAAGAGCTACAAATTCTCATCTACAATGGCGTACCCATGAGTCTGCGGCCCAAAATATGGGGCGAATGCACTGGAGCATACATGCTCAAACAGCCCATGTACTACCAAGACTTGCTCTCTGATGGGGTCGATGTGGACCCCGTCTGCGTTCAACAGATTGACATGGATGTGCACCGCACGATGCCAAGTAACGTCTTCTTCAATGGCAAGGGACCCGGTATTGAAAAGCTGCGTCGTGTGTTACTGGCCTTTTCGCGGCACCATCCCGAGGTGGGCTACTGTCAAGGCATGAATGCCATTGCCGCGACATTACTCCTGACCCATCCAACCGAAGAAGATGCCTTTTTTGTCCTCTGTTGCATCGTGGAGAAGATCCTACCCTCACGCTACTTTACGCCTGACCTCTTGACGAGTCGCGCCGATCAGATGGTGCTCAAGCATTTCGTCAAAGAGCTTTGTCCAAAACTGCACAAGCATTTTGCGATGCTTGCCATCGACCTCGAAGCCATCACGTTTGGTTGGTTTTTGAGTGTCTTTACCGATAGCTTGCCGCCAGAGTTGCTCTTTCGGTGCTTTGACTGTCTCTTCTTGGAAGGACACACCTTTCTCTTTGCCGTGGCCATCACCATCTTACGCATCAACGAAAAGGCCGTCTTGACATGCACCTCACAAGACCAAGTCTTTACGCTTCTCAAAGATCTCGGCAAAGCACGCGAGGCGCCACTCGATGACTTTATTCGCATAACGGAAGTGTGTATGGCTGCCATGCGGCATCATGTGCGGCTCGATGTCGGCAAGCTGCAGGAGACGGCGGTGGAGCGACTGTTGGAGCAGGCTGCTGCGAGTAAGCGAGATCGCGAGGAAGCGACGGACACGTAGAGGGCCTCTCTGCAGCTGTAAATATCTAGGTGCTACAAGTAGATCGAGGACGAAGGGGGTCAATATTGCTTTGTGTGTTTTGGACAATTAGTGAATCTCGTTCCCAAGCTACCCAGGTCACCTAGCAAGCCTCGAGTGCCCACACCAAGCCAAAAGCGGGATTATTCATCACCCACTCACACACCAGCCAACGCCAACATCCAACGTCAATCTATTGCTCAAGCTCCTTCGCCTTGTGTCTGAAGCAGAGACTGCTTAGAGAATCAAACAAGCTCCCTCTATCCTGCTTGCTCCAGTTTCTTTCAACACGCTTTCACCATGACAGACGCGCAACCTCCTACAACGACACCCTCTGGCTCTTCCTCCCTCTTCCGATCCAACCGCGCGCGCTCCGCCAGTACAAATACGACCCTTGACAATACCAAGAAGCCGCCAGGCCATTTCCCGCAACGGCTCAAGAATCTCTTCAAAATCAATATGCGTGACCGCAGCGCTAGTCGCGATCGCAGCGTCTCGAGTCCCAAGCCGGCTTCCCAAGGCACTTTCTTGTCGTTGGGCAATCACAAGAAAGAGGGAGAAGGTCAGTCACGGTCGGGCACGGCGACGCCTGTCTTGGCGGCACCGATTGACGGCTTGAGTCTGGGAGAATCATCAGGCAAGGACGGTTCTTTACGACGCGTGGCATCGGCACCGGATACACAGTCATTACTAACAGATGCCACAAATACAGACGAGCAACGTGCACCGATGGACGCCTCAGGACTATTGACAGTCCCTGGCGCAGTATCACGGCCCGTGACGGGTGACACTAGTCCGCTTGGCACAGTCGGTGTTGACGATGACTCACAAACACTCTTGGTCTCCGAGGGTATGCATGAGGCACCGCTGAATGACGCCGCCTCTCAGTTGCGGGGCAAAAAGACGTTCAGGCGTACACACAGTAGTCAATCGATGCGCAGTCGTGCGGTCGAAGTGGGACCCGACTCTTTTGACAAACTCAAATTGCTTGGCAAAGGCGATGTCGGCAAAGTCTACCTCGTGCGTGAAAAGAAGACATCGCGACTGTTTGCAATGAAGGTGTTGAGTAAAGCAGAGATGATCAAACGCAACAAGATCAAGCGTGCACTCGCTGAACAAGAGATTCTGGCAACCTCGAACCATCCATTCATTGTCACGCTGCATCACTCCTTCCAGAGCGACGAGAATTTATACCTCTGCATGGAATACTGCATGGGCGGCGAATTCTTCCGAGCTCTTCAGAGCAGACCTGGCAAGTGTCTCAAGGAGGAAGATGCCAAGTTTTACGCTGCCGAAGTGACGGCGGCGCTCGAGTATTTGCATCTCATGGGCTTCATCTATCGCGACCTCAAGCCAGAAAATATTCTGCTACACCACACAGGCCACATCATGTTGTCAGACTTTGACCTCTCCAAACAATCGACTGAGCAAGGTGCACCCGGCATGATTGTCTCTGCCAAAGGCACCACGATTCACTCGCTGCCGGCAGTGGATACGCGCTCTTGCGTCGGAGGCTTCCGAACAAATTCCTTTGTCGGTACAGAAGAGTACATTGCGCCTGAAGTGATCAATGGCTGCGGCCACACGAGCGCCGTCGACTGGTGGACGCTAGGAATTTTACTCTACGAGATGCTCTTCAGTACAACGCCCTTCAAGGGCAAGAACCGCAACATGACTTTTGCCAAGATTCTCAAGAATGACGTGCCCTTCCCGGAATCCCCACTCGGTCATCAAGTGTCGTCCAACTGCAAGCATGCCGTCCGCCGACTTCTCATCAAAGACGAGCACAAGCGGCTCGGTTCAAAGGCTGGTGCTTCAGAAATCAAGACGCAACCCTTTTTCCGCAACATTCAGTGGGCTTTGCTACGACACACCAAGCCCCCCATTGTGCCCCAGCCAGGCAAGGGCATTGAAGCAACCAACTTCCGAGCCATGAAGGAAAGTATGAGTATTGACATTTGCAATGCGAATGCCATCACGACTTCTGTGGCGGGTGTGCCGATGGGAGCGCAGACGCCCAAAGGGCTCGTTGACTTTGATCCATTCGGCAACTTCAACAGCATCACGCTTCACCATGATGATGCCGGTGTGGTGCACCATATCGATGAAGATCACCGACGCCGTCAAAGTGGCGGTCAAGATTTGGAGGCGCCGGTCGGCCTCGAACAAAAGCCTTGATGAGATCGACAGAGGCATGCGGGATATTGCTATGTGTTTTTGATGTTCCAATTCTATCTTCATCTGCTCTTCGCCTGCCTCACGCTTGCTCCTCAGCTGCAAGGCGCCCTTTCTTCCCCCGCACAAAACAACCCTCGTAGCAACTGGCATTTGGCTTTTCTTTCCTCCCCCTTTCGTTTGTAGCGTCATGCCTTATACAATGTTCTTGCTCGACACGCCTAGTGACCGTTGCGCCACACAATGCAAATCCAACCCGACATCCCTGAGGACAGCCATCTGTCGTGCCACCGCCTCAAGACACTCGCGATAGACCTCCGATTCCGGCTCAAGACCCCACGTCTGTGCATTGAAGAGTTTTGCAAATTGTTCCACTTGACCGGCCGACCACGCCACAAATGCTGACGTGGCACTCGCGCTTTCGACCGAGGTGAAGAGATCTTTGTTGGTGCCGAGCGAGAGGCCAAGCTGTGATTGACTGGCAGGCAGGACGATACTCGTAAAGGCATGCAGATAGGCGGCGGCCGTCTGTTTGACAAGGTGGAAAGTGACGGTGGCGACATCAGAGAGGTAAATGGGCAAATCAGCGTCGAAACTGACTTGCTTACTACGCTGTCGGATGGTTGCCGCGCGTGCGTCGAGATAAGCGCGCCGTGCTTGCGCTGCTGAGCCGAGTGCTGCGAGATAGCGTGCGAGTCGAACGACGGCATGGGGTTTATGGGCTTCAGCGGCGAGCTCATCCGACAACAGACGCGCAAGCCGTTCAGCACGCTCGTCGAGTTGCAAGGCTGTCAGCTGGGCCGCAAGATCTTGTGGCCCAGCTTCAAGAACGAGTTGACGACCGCGACCGATGGAGCGTACGGCTTGCTTGAATTGGCGATGGGCGATACATTGATCAAGTTCGTCCATGCGTTCCCGAACGACTTCGAGATCCACTTCTGCATCCACTTGAGGGCTATCGATGCTTGGATACTGCTTCGAGAGACGTCGCGAGAGGCGCTTGATTTGATTGCTGCGTGACACGTCTGTAGTCTGATTCTCGCCTTGTTGTGCCATGTGCTCGCTGCGTTCACGCAAGGATGCTTGAAACTCGGCCAGTTCATGCTTGGCAGCCGTCAACATGGCTACTTTCTCGCCTGTCGTGTTGGCACGAAAGGCAAACTTTTCACGACTGCTTTGGAAGCGCACAGACAAGGCATCTTCCATGCCTTCTTCCTCAAAGCCTGTCAATTGGACTTCCTGCAAGGGGAAACAATTTTCGGCAATCAAGCGATGACCTGATCCACTTGGCTTAGGTCGTTTGGCAGCAACCAAGAGGTGATCATTCAAGAGCACGAGATGCACCTTGCCCTTCGGCCGCCAAGTTGCAGCGTTCAGTTCTGTCCAGGCACCCGACTCGCGCACGACGCGACGTCCTTCATCGGCGGGCAAGAATTTTTGCGATCCTTCGACTTGCTGCCAGAGTGCTTTGAGATTGTACTTGTTGAGCTGGTGAAAGTCGACAATCGAGTTGCGTTGGCCACGGCGGCTGCTAGTCATGGCGGGAGAAGCATCGTTGCTTACACTCTCTTGTTGTTCGACCGCAGCGGCGGCAGCTTCAGAATCTTCCTTGAGGGTTGTCGTGATGGTCTGTAGTTCACCGAGCAGGTTGCGCAGGCTCGTCATTTCAGACTCGATCGTGCCAATCTCTTTGCTGATGGTGATGAAATCCTTGTAATTGTTGAAGACGTTCTTTTGCATCAAATCATTCGTGGCCTGATTGTGTTCACTCAAATTGCGGTAGAATTCATCCAGCTCCTCAGGCGAGGCAGCCGAAAGCATTTGCTTGACATAGCGATCCGCATCAAAGTTGGGATCTCGAAAGACAATCGGATTGAAAGCTGGTCGGGGCTGTCGCACAGCAGCCGCGCTTTGGTCCTGCCTCTCCTGCTGACGCTGTTGATGCTGCTGCCGCGCTTCTTGCGGAATGATGGGCGTTCTATGATTGGTGATATTTTGCATCGCGTTGGACGGCAACGGCTGGCTCGGAAGTCCAATAATGGGATGGGAAATTTTTGTTGAAAGCCTCCGCTTGATACGATCTTGGACGCGATGCTTCTCCTTGGAGCTAACCTCGGGAGGCCGTCCATCAAAGAGCGATTTACGACGCGGCGCATCTTTCGCGGTCTTTTTGCGCCTAAGGGAGGGAAGCCCGGTCGAGGACATGGTTTAGTAGGTGAGATAGCTACTTGAGCTAATGCGGAAGCCAAACAAAAAGCCTCTTTCTTTCAGCTAGAGATTTGCAGTAGGCGTGTTGTGATGTTCCAGTTGTCTTGTGGTGTTGCGGAGTGATGTCGAGTGAATCCAGCTGATAATGACTGAATCAGAAGCAGCAGCCAGCAAAAGAAAAAGAGCCAAGACAACGACCATACCAGACTCTAGCAAGGAAGTCCTCTAACAGTCTAACAATGGAAGTCAACAGGACAACAGTCTTTGCCGGTGTCGCTACAGTAGCCGTCGGTGTCGTCGCTTACGCCGCTTACTTTGACTACAGACGCAGAAACGACCCAAACTTCCGTAAAGCCATCCGGCGAGAACAGAAACGCGTCTCATCGCTCGAGAAGGAGAAGATGCGTGAGGCCAAGATGGGCGAGGCAGAGTCCATCCGGCGTGCTCACAGGCAAGCGAACCAGGACCCCTTGCCGACATCGCCGGAAGAGAAGGAGCAGGTGTTTATGCAAGAGGTGGCGCGCGGTGAGCAGCTCTACGGATTGGGCGAGGCCAACAAATTTGATGCAGCCGTCTGCTTCTACAGGGCTCTCAAGTTGTACCCGCAGCCCGAGGAATTGACCCGCATCTACGCCCAAACGATCCCACCGGTACGTCATTTCGATCCATGGACGCTAGATCATTGCTAACAAGCTTGCAGCACGTCTTTGAGGTTGTCTTGCAGCTCGTCAAGCTTGATGACGAGGAACGCGAGGAGTCATTGAACGAAAAGGTTGAATAATCTGCTGTTCACATCTAGAGCAAATTCAGGCAGACTCAACAGTGCATCCCCCGTCTACAAGAACGCCACTTGCGATGTGCCTTCTGGCTCGTTTCATGGCTGTGTTGTGTGGCTTGCTGATGCATCGCTTTGCCTTGACATGGTCAGTCCGCTCAATCAACAGCCTGCTCAGATGTGTGTGACAGCCTCCTGTGATCGCTCACCTGATCCTTGTGAACTTGTGGACTGCAGATACCCTTGAACTACTTGGAAACTGATGCTCGTAGTCGACTCGAAGTACAGGATACTACCTGGTTCATCCCAGAATAGAGATCGCCACCTAGCACGCACAAAGCAAAGTTATGGGTCCAATTTTCCTGCACGAATCTTCAGGAGATATAAGATTACAAAACGCGACGCGGTCCACAACACGACCGTCTCCCTGACCAACCACTATAGCGCGCAAATCCAGGACGGAAAGTGCCAACCTATGTGCCTCTCCTCTCCAGCCATAATTCGGCACGGACGCACGGAGAGTAGTACAGGTATTTCCCCGACCTTAACCCTAAGAACGACCCTTGTCTAGAAGAGAAACGTGCTGGCGCGTGGCTTCACCCTGTCCCTTGCAAGATGAGGCTGATCAAGACGAACTGCTTCTCTGCGGGATTGCTAGCTCAGGTCTCTCAGGCGGTGCGGTCCATTTTCCGATACAGTCGGGCCTTACATACGAGGTCTCTTGCGCGGCGCCCTAGCAATCTCGTCAGAACCCGGTCGCGCGTCCAGGCAGGCTGGCTCTCTTGTCTGGCGTTGCTGCCGTCGGTAGCGAGCTATCCGCAATGCACAGGAGGCTTTACTTTTTACTTGACCCGCTCACCACCCAGAACAGAGAACCTGATTGCACAAGCGTGGCGTTTTTAAAACAGCCTTCTCAAGTCTTCCTTGGATACCCCTCATGTCTGCGCCAGCCTCTTGCGACCTTTCTCGGCAGGAGTCGTTGCAGAGTCGGCGGTCTTTTCCCTTGATTGTGTCCTTGCAGGTCTTGGTGCGGATCTCCTCCTTGAGACGACAGACAATCGGCCCAACCTCTGGTCCGGCTGCTGTTCTCGCAGTGGCTGGGATTCACACATCCTTTTTCTTCGGGAGGAGGTGCTACCGGGGGAGGCCAACTTCAACAAATCCAAGGCTAAGGCTCTGCGGCCCCTTCATGCTTGCTCATTTCTTTTGCGATGGTCACACCTCAATCAAGGTCCTACCCCTATAGTTGACAGGCCGTGCGCGAGGGACAAGCTAGGTGTTTGTCAGCAGACGGGAAGGCGGCCTTTTCTCGACATGCGTCGTCCGCTTCCGGCTCGTCCTACTTTCTTTGCAGCTTTCTGTAGAGAGGGTTGACGGGAATTCCCGCTTGGTTACCTTCTTTCTCACCCGGGCTCAACGAAAATGACCATGATGCTGCTATATCACATCACATACGATCGTACTGGGTCAGCGATCACGAGATGACCCGTTCGACGTGTTTTACACGCCTTTGTCTGCTGGTCAATGGGTATGCCTGTCATCAAGTCCTTCTGGGTACCTGTGATGGACCTTCCCCTAGGAAGTGTCAGATGCTCCGGCTCGTCTGATCGGGTCATCTGGGAGGCGGCTTGATTGCTCTCTATGCTTATTGGCATCCAACGGCGACAACAATTATTGGAATCTTTCTGTTTGGTTTGCTGCTGCTGCGAAAGGAGCGCAGTGACGATGCGCTCTTCTTTCGAGGGGTTGCACTTTCTTCTCTTTTGCCTCGTTGTGCGATTTGAGCCTCGCCTCAGCTCGTGCAAAGCGGAAAAGGAGATCAAAGTGAACTAGTAGAGGGGACAAGCCAGTCAATCTAGTCTAGATCTAGTCTGCGCAAGAGATACTCGATTTCCACCTCTTTCGTCAAGGGAATGACAAACTGTTCATACATGTGCACGACCGTCTCGACGTCTACTTTGCCGGGTGCATCCGTTGCATCCAGGTCCGCCGGATCCCGTCCATAGTTGCGCGCCTTCTTCTCCAATCGCGCCAAAACTTGCAGCTCGACTGCCTTGTTGGTGATGCCGGCCGTCAAGCCCTCGATATCCTTGTCTTGGATCATCTTGGTGTACTTTTCCCGCTCGGCGAGGAATTTCACCTCGGCGACAAATTTGCCAAAGTGGCAGCGACGAGAGAGTGCCTGGAGGCATTCAACGTCGCACACGGCTGCAGATCCGTAGTTTTCCTGGTAGTCACCCTGATCGCCGCCCTTGTTGTTGGCACAGAGCTTTGGCACAATCTCGGAAAGGTAAAAGTCCTTGATTTTGTGATTGACATTGACGCCATCGGCCTTGATGAGGGATGGATACTTGAGTGGCGGAATGATAGGTTCCGGGAGATTCTCAGAAAAGGCATACTCGTCGGGAGACTGGTAGCGACGGACGAGGGCATGTGCCTGTTCCGACTTTTCCAGCACAAAGTCTAGGAAAGACCCTTCAAAGCTTGGAATGGGTACAGCACCAGCTTTATAGATGGTGGCATTCTGAGGGAACTGAGCACGTTCAATCAGCTTGAAGATGATGGTATCCTCTTGCCGGATGAGCGCGTAGCGGATGTTGGCAAGGTCAAGCGGTTGATCAGCGAGCAAATCCATACTTGTTAGGACCATGATCTCGAGGAATCGGCTGCGAGCTTCTTATGTAGCTTCGGAAGACGGATCCTCGGGAGAGAGCTTATTTTAGATCTCTAGATATCACACTGTGTGGGCAGGTTGCAGCTTTGTGGGTTTGATGTCGCATCGAGCTAGGTGGACCGACGCCCATCAGATGCACCATCGACAACAAGCGCTCCTCTCGCAAACAACAGCATGGCAAGTACACAGGCATATCGCAATCTCATTCGATCAGCGCAGATTGCATTCAAGGGTACCATTGATCAGGCTTGACATATTCAAAGCTAGAGACTAACGGCTTCCAGGCGATGCGCCCATCCTGACAGCGGCGCGACAAGAGATTCGCAAGAACTTTGAAGGTGCGCGCGGGCTCTCTGCAGACGAAGCGGCCATCAAGCTTGAGCATGCCAAAGAAGTGGCCAAAATTTTACGCACCAATGTCGTGCAAGGGAAGCGCAAGGAGGCGACACCGTCACCCGACGCTTCCGAAACGTACAAGTTGCGGATACATAAGGATATTGAGCTCGGTGACAATGAAAGTATCAAGCAGAGCAAGTCCAAGGATGCTGCTGCATCTTCGAATGGCGGATGCAAGGGCCGATAGCTTTATTCGACCTTTTTTGTCCTTCATCATAGCGTGCTTAGCGATTCTGACAACCTTCAACTACATCCTCACTCTATAACCGCGAATGCTATTACTTTGGCAGTGAGCCAGCTAGAGATGCCGCAAGCGCTCAATATAGCCGTTCTAGGCTGCTGCCATGGCGAGCTTAATCAAGTATTCCGATCCATCGCTCAACGCTCCGCTACTGCCGCACCAATTGACCTGCTCATCATTGGCGGTGACTTTCAAGCCGTCCGCAATCATGCAGACCTGTCTTGCATGTCTGTACCTGCCAAGTACAAACGACTGGGAGATTTCCATCGCTACTACAGCGGCGAAGCCAAAGCGCCCGTCTTGACCATCTTTGTCGGTGGCAATCACGAGTCGAGCGCCTACATGCAGGAACTCTACCATGGCGGCTGGGTCGCACCCAACATTTACTATCTCGGCAACGCTGGTATTGTTTCTTACCGTGGCCTGCGGATCGCTGGTATCTCAGGCATCTGGCAAAAAGATCACTACCTGCGTGGCTATCAAGAGTGTCCGCCTTATACCCCTTCCATGCTACGCAGCGTCTATCATGTTAGGCAGTTCGAAGTCCAAAGACTCCTTGCTGCACATCTCGCTCAGCCTGGCACTGACATCTTTCTCAGTCACGACTGGCCGCGTGGTATTGAACAACATGGTGACACTCAGGCATTACTCAAAGCCAAACCCTTCTTCAAAAAGGAGGTGGCACGTAATGATCTCGGCAGTCCTGCGAATGAGACGTTACTGGAGGCCATCAAGCCGCGATACTGGTTCTCGGCGCATCTACATGTCAGATTCGAGGCAGAGATGGTACACAGGGACAAGAAACGCGCGAGATCGAGCGAGGCGGAGAGGACGCCCTCTGCACCTGCTGCCAATCCGGATGAGATTGTGCTGGACTTGGACGAGGACAGTCCTGCAGGGGTCAATCCCGACGAGATTCCGATCGAGTTTGATGAGGATGAGATCATCCCTGCTGGCAATCCAGATGAGATTGTGATAGAGCTGGACGTTGATGCGCCTACAGCTGACCTGCCCTCAGACAAAGCACATGCAGCTTGCAACCCAGATGAGATCACGCTCGACGTGGAAGACGAAGCTGCGGCTGCTGTCGACGACCCAGCAAGGACACAAGCAGAGCAAAGCGAAAGTTTGGCAGATTACAAAAACCGCGTGCTTGAGCGACTCGGTCTGCCAGCGCAACAGACCACGACACGCTTCCTGGCACTCGACAAGTGTCTACCCGGCCGACACTACCTCGAATACTTCTCCATCGACACAGACACAGATTGTCGTGAGACCGCACTGCAGTATGACGCCACCTGGCTTGCGACAACACGTGCCCTGGCGCCGTACTTTTCGACAGGTGCCTATCAATGCCCCTTGCCAGATCCTGTTCGTTTGCAATCGGAGGTGGCGGCAGCGCGCGCTTGGCTAGATGAAAAGGAAGTGAGTTTACGGATTCCAATGAACTTTGAAAGTACTGCACCGCCAGAAGATCCGTTGCGTGCCAAGCGCACACAAGGTAAAGAAGAAGGCGCATTGCATGATTGCGCTAACAAAACAGTGACTGTGTATGAGAATCCACAAACGCGTCAGTTCGTGGACATGCTGGAAATTGCGTATCCATTCATCAAAAAGGGCTCGAGCTGGGAGGCACGACCCATTCGACATTCGTAAGGCCTTCGCTTTACTGACTCGCTTTGGACTTGCCATCTTGCTCTGCCAACGTGCGCAAGTAGATGCACCCTTCATGCTTGACTGGTACAGCCTTGCCCGTTCCTTCGGCATTCGTACCAACCGCGAGCAACTTGGCATCGGCGCTAAAGGCTAGACAACTGACACTTTGCCCGATTCCTGGAAACAGCTTGACACGTCGCTTGGCTTTGAGATCCCACATGGCAACGACGCCATCGCCGCCGCCTGTAGCGAAGGAACCGTGTTTCGGATGAAAGGCAACGGCATTGACTGGATAAACGACATCTTCCTTATCGCCAGGCGCATCGGCAACAGCTTCCTTCTGGCGATGACACTTGAAGGCGTATTTTGAAGCTTGTATCTCTTCAGCCGGGTCAAAGAACTCGACGGCGACACGGCCTTCGATCGAGGTGCTAACATAGCCGCGTCCATCAGGCGTGCATTGCACCGTGCGCGTCATGAACTTGAGGGAACTCTCGCGACGTTGCACAGGCGGCACAGTCACTCCCGCAACGCGCTTGTCAAGCGCCGAGCGTAGTTCGTCGAGACTGTAGAGGTGGACGACGCGATTGGCCATGGCCACGACGAGCATGTCGTCTGAACAAGAAAGTCGAAAACATTTTTCGGGAAGCGTCAGGATGAGTGCCGGAACACTCTCATCGCCAAGCGCATGAATATCACGTACATGGACCGTCTTATCCCAACTACCCGTCAGAAGTAGCATATGCCGTTTATTGAAACAACAGCTCGAGACGGCTGCCTTGTGTGCGTCATAGCGATGCAGCAAGGGTTCGCGATTACCGAGCTCTAGATTGAGAAGTTTGACAGAGCTATCGAGGGAGGCGACGATGGCGTGTTGGCCGTCGATGAAGCAGGCGTCGAGGATGGGTGCACGTAGCCCGATATCGACTGAAGGGCTCAATGGCGCGTCTGGCGTTGTGGTTGCTGTGGTGGTGTCATAGAGGCGGAGATGGCCATCCCAGCTGCTTGAAAGCAAGATGGTTGACGTATCTGGAGAGAATTCGAGCGATGAGATGCTATCGACTGGTCCTTGCAGCGTGCGCATTGCCATGGCTGGGTAGTTACTTGTTGATGTCTTGTTTGTTGTTCTTTTTGGCGTGGTTGTCGCAAGAATGACTCGCAAGAAAGATGAATGAAAGAAAAAGAAATTCAGGTTACTCGACCAAGACGATCGCCATTGACAAACGTTTGATGAGCATGTCTGAGCAAGAAGAACAGGTCGTGACAGCGCCGCAGCTATTTGCGACCATCGGCGACCAAGTAGACTTGGGTGACCATGATGAAAACAAGGTGGTCGAGGAAATCGAGTCCATGTGCATGAATTGCCACGAGAATGGCACAACCAAGCTCCTGCTGACCGTCATTCCATTCTTCAAAGAGGTCATTCTCATGTCCTTTGAATGCCCGCATTGCTACTTTAAGAATAGCGAAATCCAGGCGGCAGGTCAGATTCAAGAACGTGGCTCACGGTACAAGTTGCGCATCTCGAAACGGGAAGATATGGATCGGCAGGTCGTCAAGTCTGAGTCTTGCGTTTGCAAGTTTGTCGAGCTCGATGTCGAGATTCCAGCACAGCGCGGACAGCTGACGACGGTCGAGGGTCTTCTGGGCAATGTCCTTGAAGATCTCGCCGTGGGTCAAGAGACACGGCAAGCGCAACAGCCAGAAGCCTATGCCCAGATCGAGGCCTTTCTCACGAAAGGTCGTGCCATGCTTGCTGGTGAGCAGCTCCCTTTTACAATTCTCGTCGATGATATCGCTGGCAATTCGTGGATCGAGCCTAAGCAAGCCGACGCGCAACATACCTGGAACCGCGTCGACTACCTGCGCTCACCTGCCCAAAATGCTAAACTGGGGCTTGGTAATCCAGATGCACCTTCGGTGGATGACATTCACCCGGATGAGGTGCACACGTTTCCAGCCTCTTGCCCGTCTTGTGCGCGTCCGTGCGATACACATATGAAGTTGGTGGACATTCCGCATTTCAAAGAAGTGGTCATCATGTCGACCGCGTGTGAGGACTGTGGGTACAAATCAAATGAGGTCAAGACGGGAGGTGCTATTCCAGAACAGGGTCGTAAAATCACCTTTCAGGTCGAGGATGCCGATGACCTTGCACTTGACATTCTCAAAAGCGAAAGTTGCGCCATGTCGTGTCCTGAGCTGTCGCTTGATTTACATCCAGGTACCCTGGGTGGCCGCTTCACGACCGTTGAGGGTCTCTTGGCACAAGTCTACGATGAACTCTACGGTCGTGTCTATTCGGCAGGCAGCGACTCACGCACGTCAGACGAGCGCACACGCTGGGATGGCTTCCTCAAGAATTTGACACTTGCACGCGAAGGCAAGCTACCCTTTACGCTCATCCTCGATGACCCGCTGGCAGCATCCTACCTGCAGAATCCATATGCACCCGAGCCGAATCCGCAAATGACAATCGAGACGTACGAACGGACCGAGGAGCAAAATGAAGATTATGGCTTGAATGATATTCGAACGAGTGGTTATGAGGCGCAACAAGCAGTGCAGGATGCTGCTGAGCGAGCAGCCGTGGCGGCGTCAGGTGAGGTCGTTGTTGAGGCGGGTGAGGTACCTGCATTTCCTGAAGGTGCGCCGGCGGCCTAGTCATTCTAGTATGTTCTCATAACGACGATTATCCCTATGTAGGGTATTGTATGTGCATAGGACCACAGCTATAAGCTCGACGAAAGCAAAAGCACTGGTGCTATAGATCTATATATTTGCGCGGTCTTTACGCTTGCTGTGCTGCCCAAGGTTTACCGGCAGGCAGCAGCAGTCTGATGTTTCGCATGGCTAGGGCCAGCCTGGGGCCAGGGCCCGGATCATTTGAAGCCAAGACAGCGCGGCCTAGCAACATCCACGCGAAACTCAATCAAAGTCATCGGCCATGCTGCCCCGGCCCATGCAAGACAGGGAATTTCCCTCTTTGCCGCGACGAAAGCTATTGCAGCAATATTCTACTCGAGCTCGTGCTTAGATGTCGTCCTGTCAGGATCAAGGATAGCTCGGCTGCAGGATTGTCCATGTTCCCAAGAAGCGCTTTCTCTCAGTACTATCTAGAGCATTCGAAGTGGGCTCATGGCCACGAAAATGTCTGGCATGGCTGGTTTCAGAATTAAACGGGCGGGGGAGCAAGAGAGCAAGCCTCATCAGCAAGGGAGAGCCGGAGAGGGGACACGGGACAGCCGCCCGCCACGAGAGACTGCTGCCCAGCCCAGGTGAGATTGGGAACGAGATGAAAAGAGCGAGCGAGCGGGCGGGCGGGCGATTGAGAGACAAAGCAGAGAGCGCGCTTCTTACTGTCAGTCATATATAGGCGACATACCGTAAGGCTTCAGGCTTAAGTAGACCATGATATAGACCGGCCTATGCGCCGCTTCTCTTTTGTTCTTGACGCACTCTCTCATCCTTCCTCACTCTCTCATCCTTTTCTGTACGTGTATATACAGGTACAGGTCTAATCAAACACAGACAAAATCAACTGGCGCATACTCCCGACGCGATCGAGGCACAACCTTCCAAGGTTTGCAACCTACCTGCCTGTGCTTGCAACCAAAACCCATCACGTCAGAAGTTGATACACAAAAAAGCTCATTCATCTCTCGGCCCGGGTACCAGTTTGTTTTGTTTGTTGAATCGAAACATATCCCCTCGTACCGGCCATCTAGGACTCCTGGCGATCTCCTTGTGAAGAAGGATTACCGCGCTCGTTAAGGAGATATTGCTTCTGCTCCATTCCCTATGCAAATAACCGACTCTCATTCCATGAACAACGACACCCACCACGAGTGTATCCTGGTCACGGGCGGCGCGGGCTATATCGGTTCTCATACAGTGGTTGAGCTGTTGAACGCCGGCAAGCAAGTCGTCGTGATTGACAATTTCGCCAATAGCTCACTCGAATCCATCAACCGCATCGAGGCCATTACAGGCAAGCGGCCTTTTTTCCACCAGGTCGACATTTGCGACTACACAGCCTTGCACTATGTCTTTCAGCAACACAAGGTTGACAGTGTCATTCACTTTGCGGCGCTCAAAGCTGTCGGCGAGTCGTCTGTGATTCCACTCGAGTACTACCGCGTCAATATCGGCGGCACCATCACACTGTTGCGTGCCATGAGCGATAACAATGTCAAGAGTATTGTCTTTTCAAGTTCAGCGACTGTCTATGGCGATGCGACCCGCTTCCCAAACATGATTCCGATCCCGGAAGATTGCCCTGTTGGTCCCACCAACCCGTATGGACGATCCAAGATGGCGACCGAGATGGTGATCCAAGACCACTGCCTTGCGAACCCAGACTGGAGTGCGGCGTTGTTGCGCTACTTCAATCCAGGTGGTGCTCATCCTTCCGGCCTACTCGGTGAAGACCCGCTCGGTGTGCCCAATAATCTTTTACCCTATGCAGCCCAGGTGGCTGTCGGACGACGTCCATTTTTGAATGTCTTTGGCGATGACTATCAGACAAAAGACGGAACGCCGATTCGCGACTATATTCATGTCGGTGATCTCGCCATTGCCCATCTCAAAGCATGTGAAAAGATTCAACAAGGTCAACGCGGCTGGCGCGCGTGGAATATTGGCACGGGCCATGGATCGACAGTGTTGGAGGTCGTCGACGCCTTTAGCCGTGCCATCGGCCACAAAATCAAAGTCAAAATTGCCGAGCGTCGACAGGGAGATGTGCTCAACCTGACGGCCAAGGTGGATTTGGCTGAACACGAGCTGGGTTTCAAGACACGCTACAACTTGCAAGACATTTGTGATGATACATGGCGATTTATTGCAAAGAATCCAAAGGGTATGAATCCAGACAAGCATGCTGGGTCGCCGGGTATGGAACCGACGGCGTATATTCGCACAGATGACACGAAATTGCCGGGCGAGGAGCATAGCAAGTGCTTCATCTGTGGCAAGTGAACTGGGTTAATGCTCAATATTGCACGCTATTGGCTTGGGTCCCCTATGATTTCTTTCGCATCTTTGCTCTTCTCTGCATAGGCCTTCTTCTAGCTCTCATATCTTGGTAATCTCTAAAGCTTCAATCTGCTGGTCAAGTCTTCTCGCCCTCTTCTTACCTTGGCCATGGTTCAGCCCGTGTTCCTTGTTTTTTGTTTGTCCCATCCACGCGACGCCGCATCCAACCAACGCGACAAAAACAAAAGAAGTAGACCCTCTTCCTACTTGACCCCTGATCCCTGCATTCTAAAGAACGGACCAACTGCTACATCACGTCGCAAGGTCACGGGCAGGGTCATGCAGCCAACGCGGGCGGGGCAGGGCGAGAGCGACGGCGAAGATGGACCCGAAGCACCCGAATATGTACCGTTGCTAGGCGACCTCACCTCAGACAATCTAGACGACGTGCCTGTCTTTCGCCTCACCCATGCCTTACGCGAAGACATCAACGCCGCCGTAGACACGACCCTGACCTGGGATCAGCTCAAATCACCACAACTCAATAGCTTCCTCGTACGGCCACTTTTGCTCAAATGCCGCGACCGACGTACACGCGCCATCATCTTTTCGCTCTTGACGAATTGTGTCCAATATCGACGCGAGGCTGAAGAAGATGCCGCGCGGCAGGGCGTCAACATGACGCGCGCCCTGACGTGTGAGCTACTCGCCGTCAAGACACTCAAGGAGTTTTCAGCGCGTGAGCTGATTGATGTCTTGACGTTTGATTTTTGGCCCTTGCAAGGTGATCCGCGTCTCGAGGGGAAGCAAGCGCCGCGTTCTCAGCGCATCTCGGCGCTTGAACTCGCCATCAAGGCGCAGGCCAAGAAGTTCCTCTCAAGCCCGCTCGTGGTCCAGGTGTTGGAGAATATTTGGAAAGGCAACATTGTCTTTCACGGCGCGAGCGATAAGGATGCACAGTTCTTACCGCATCGGATGCGCAAAGCAGCGCAAACGTATGATGCGCGTGAGGCGAGTATCTTTAAACTCTCGCGACTCCGTGTACCACGGTATCGGCACTGGATGCAGACCTTCTCATTCGCCATTCTACTCGGACTCGTCATTGCAGTCTTGATGGAGCGCAATATCGAAATTCGGCCACTCGAGATTGTCATGGTGGTCTATGCGATCGGCTTCATGATTGATGAGGTGGTGGGACTGAATGATACGGGATCATCGCTCTTCCTCTCCAATCTGTGGAACTCGTTCGACATGCTGACGCTCCTCTTCTTTATCGCCTTCTTTTGCCTACGCGTTTGGGGCCTTTTGTTTTGGCGCGGCTCAGATATGGAGTACTTTGCCTATGACCTCCTCGCCATCAACACCGTCTTCCTGACGCCGCGCCTCTTTTCGGCCTTGGACCATACGCGACAATTCAGTCAGATGCTGATTGCGTTTCAGCGCATGGCGATTGACCTCTTGACGTCAGTACTCTTCATTCTCATCTTCTTTGCAGGCTTCTTCCTTGCACTTTCGCTTGCCTTTGCACGCAACATTTACTCGGCCAAAGACATCGCCTTTAAGCTGCTACAGCTCATCTTTGGCTTTTCACCTGCGGCATGGGAACTCTTGCCGCAGCTCAACTGGATCGGCAAGCTGCTGCTCGTGACGTTCATGATCAACACGAACTTTCTGGTGGTCACCATCCTCGTCTCGGTCCTCTCAACGACCTTCGCCAACGTCATTTCGAATGCTCATGAAGAGCATCAGTACCTCTTTGCGCTCAACACGATCCTGGCCGTCAAGTCGGATGCACTCTTCTTCTACCAGGCGCCACTCAACCTCATCGAATGGCTACTTGCACCCCTGGCGCTCATCTTGCCGCGCAGCAAGTACATTCGCATCAACCGCTACTTTATCAAATTCACCCACTTTTTCTTTCTCGCAGCCATCTTTCTGTTTGAGCGCTTCTATTTACGACCGCGGGCATTCGTGCCACAAGACTTGTTGCTTTCGCGCACGCACTCGATTGACACGATGCGCGCACCAGCCCTCGCCACACACAATCAACAGGCGCAAGCTTTGCTCCTCGGCGATGGTGCCGCCACGCACCATGGCGACCACCAAGCTGAAGCAGCTCCGCAACGTCTTGTCAGTGGTGCCTTCTTTGGAAATCGCATGCGTCGCGAAAGTGACGCCCAGCGCAACTCGGAACTCATTCTAAACCAAGTCTTCAACCAAACCAACCATGCAAGACGTCAACAAGGGTATGGCGCCTTGCATCAAGCGCGGCAACCAAGCGGTCGTGGCGGCGGCATGCTCGGCCATAAAGTACCAGGTCAACGGACGAATGACTGGGTCAAACGGCTTCCGCCAGCGCATGTCTTTTCGCCCGGTGGACAGCGTACGCCAAGTGATGGCACGCCGGAACAGGCACGTCCGGGTCAGCAGGATTACTTTGGCGATCGGCCAAGGACGATGGGTCATCAGCGGCAAAAGAGTGCGCCGTTGCGACCAGCGTACAAACGCGCTGCCACGACTGCGGCTGCCACGACTGCGGCTGCCGCACACGGAAAGCCCGGTTCCGAGGTGCGCCGGCCGCCGGTTGTGTCCATGGCGAAAGTTCAGCCTCAGCGGTTACCTTCATTTCGTGGCAGCGGCTATGCCATCAGTACGCATTCAGATCCGGAAGAATTGCGTAGTTCGACGAGTCATGCGCCAGACACTTCTCTAGCGAAGTCGCCTGAGGTGCAGTTTCTGATGCCCATCTTGGACGCTCATCGCATGGAGGCCTCCCTCTCGACGTCAATTGAAGGCCGCTTAGGTAGACCTGACACGGAGCGACGGACCACCATGGACTCTTCAATCGACTCGGCTGATCGAGCAGGCGAGGACGATTCAGCCGGGGATGAGATGGATATTGGCGATGAGACGCAAGCAGAGCATTCGGAGACCGAGCAAGACGCCGATATTTCCGCCGCCACAGAAGAAGAACTTCGTATGATGGCCGTCTCGCGCCATCGCCGGCAACAGAGTTCCGCCACGATTCGACCTGGTGTCTTGGCGCGTGCGCTTTCGCCACAGCGTGCTGCAGCTTTGGTGGAGACAGAAGATGATTCGGATGTTGATACGACACGCGATACACGCCCGGCCACAATGCGTGACAGTCAGAGCAGCGGGTTGAACCAAAGCCGCCCACAGACGCCTCGGCGACTGGGTCGACATCTCGCGCGCTCGGCAACGACACACTCGTCGAGCACAGGGACATCCAATGCCGCCACGGCGATTCCCATGTCGGCGTCGACATTGCGTGTGCAGCAGACGCAGCGCCGTATCAGTGGCGAGCATTTTCCACCGCTTTCAAGTTCACTTGCGACACAGCTTGCGTTACATGAGACGGCGTTGAATCGGCGAGGAAATGCGCTACGTTCGTTGGACGAAACAAGACCCGGTTCTCGTACGGGATCTGGCAGAAGCCAACGGCCCATGACGGCGACCGATATCTTGCGACGTGATCGAGAGCGACCGGGTGTGACGGATGATGAGGGGACAGAGGCGGAGACGGCCGAAGAGCGTTTGGTGTCGCGTGTCTTGCTGGCTCGCGTGGATCAATACGCGAGTCGAATTGAGCGCATGGAAGGGTGTCTCGAGCAACTTGTACAGGAATTGCGCCGGTCAAGGGCAACGGGGTCTTGATTCGTTGACGATCCAATGAGAACGATATAACGCTTCGCGCTAGGCTAATAATACAAAATTCATGGACACAGTTAACGCTTCACTTGTTGTTGTTGTTGTTGTTGCTGCTGCTGCTGCCGTGACGACGGCCGCTGCAAATTGAGCAAATTCTCCGGCAGAGACTGCTGCCGCAAACGTGCCATGGCAGCTGCTCTTGCTCGCTTGAGAATGAAGCGTCCGTTAATCTGCTCAGAGGTGGCCGGCACCTCTGGTCCCTCCACTGGCAGTACGCCATTTTGGACCTTGAGTCTGATGGCATAATGCGTTAGCAGCATTTGGGTGCAGGTCGCCAAGTCTGGTAGACTCAAGATGTTCGACATGCTGGCTAGATGCTGTTTGAAGTCAGTCAGGATGGTGTCTTCGTTGAATGAGCCGGCCAAAGGCATTTTCTTGCCTGCCGAGTCAATAACGATCGTTTGGCGATTCCCAACGAGGGTCATGTAGGAGGCTGTGTAGGCGATGAGGTGTGGCGAATAGAGCAACGGTGCGTCTGTCGCGTAAAACTCATTGATCATTGACCAAGCACAGTCCTGATCAGCTTGACGAAACTTGAAGTCCTTGGACAGTTGTCGCAAGACGCGGTATGCGTGATGCACAATCAAGCGCGATTGCATCTCGGAAATGAGGTAAAATTCCACCTCGGCGATACGTGTCGGGTCACCTGCAAGTTTGCCTTCATGCCAGTGTGTGTTGCTCGCGTTGGAAAGACTGCTTGCGTAGCAGTTTTGGACTTCTTGCGCAATGCTGCGAATGTGCTGTGGGCTTTCCTCCACTTTGCAGGCGAGGTAGACACAGGCGGCAACGACAATGCATGGATCTGTTTCGACCAATGCAGCTCTGGTGGTCAGCAACCTTCCAAAAGTAGATGACGGCATACTTGTGATAGAAACGCATCAGATATGTCATGGCTGTTGCAATGACTTGCTGGCGTAGACTGAGGCGCATGGCCAGTTGGCGCACCACTGCAGTCAGTACAAGGGATGATCTGGCGCCGGGGACGCTCACAGTCGTAAAGGTGCATTTGGACAAGCTTATACTCCCATCGAGTCATGAATGCGAGGTCATTCGCCCGAGCTTGCCATAGTGCAGGATATGTCATGAGCCAATGAAGCCTGGTTTGTTAGCAGGCTCGAGCAGATTGAATCATTTGGAGTACTTTTGAGAAGCATTATTCCATGAAGCTGCCATTTGACGAAGAGAAACTCAAGCTTCGAAGGCCGAGCTATAGCTAGACTGGGCGTGAAGGCTGCCCTATACAGTCAGGTACGTACGGCGACAGCGGCGCAAGCTTGAGCACGAGCGGCGCAATTGCGCAGGGATGAGCAGAACAAGAGAAAGACCCTTTGTGAAGCTACGAGCGTTGCGAATCTACACAGCTTGTCTTAAACAGCGCGCCAGCTCAGAGCGCCGAGTACTGGGCTTGGATTTAAAGCTTGATTGTCGTTGTGGTCAGGAACAGGTCTTGCTTGACTCGTGAAAGAGCGATCGGCTAGAGAGAGAAATGGAGCGTGGGCCGACCACACACAAAAATAAGCAAGAAAGAAGCAACCTTGCAAGACTAGAAAACAAATTCATCTGCGGGCAAAGAACTTGAGGTTCCTGAGCATGGATAGAGGCTTCTCATAGGACCTCTCGCTTAGTACCTCTAGATTTCCGCATCTCAAATTACAGACCAGCGGCGAAGCAGCAGCAAGGGATGCCTGCTGCAGCCGAGACACCGCAAGAGGCTGCCCGACGCCGCAAGGAGGAACAGATCCGGCGGCTGTTTACAACACTGGACGTGCGGCGGAAAGGTGAACTGCGCGACATTGACGACTTGCGTGCTGGCTTGCGTGAATTGCAACATCCGCTCGAAGGCGCAGACAATATCCTGCAAGAGGTCTTTGACCATATAGATGGCGGCAACGACGGCGTCATCACTTACAATGAGTTTCGCGTTTTTGTCCTCGAGACGGAAGATAAGCTGCGGCGGCTGTTTGACAGGCTGGATGTCCAGCATCAGGGCCGACTTAAGCGATTCGAGATTGAGCGCGCGCTGCACAAGGCTGGTGTGCATGCCACAGATGCGCGCATGAAGGAGCTTTTTGAAGCCATGGACCGCAATGGAGATGGTTTCATCAGCTTTGACGAATGGCGCGATTACTTGCTCTTCTTACCAGAACAATTGCCCGACATCAAGAATGTCATGCTCTACTTTCAGTCAATCCATCAAGTCTCAAGCGATGGCGATATTCTCATCAGCGACGAGTCGCTTCAATCGATAGGCTACTTTCTGGCTGGCGGACTGGCCGGTGCCGTTTCCCGTACAGCAACAGCGCCGTTTGATCGCCTCAAAGTCGCACTCATCGCTTCTACAGAAAGTACGACCAAATGCATAGCCGGCGCGGCAGTAGGCCGCTCCAACCTCTTCCGCATCGACACGGCACCCATCTTGCGAGCCTTGAGTGAGATCTATGCAAACGGCGGACTACGTTCCTTCTTTGTCGGCAACGGTCTCAACGTGCTCAAAATCTTTCCAGAGTCCGCCATCAAGTTTGGCAGTTATGAGGCGGCGAAAAAGTTTATTGCTGGGTCAGGCAGCACAGATGACCTCGCTTCGGCGTCACGGTTCTTGGCCGGTGGTATTGCCGGTGCCGTTTCACAAGCGAGCGTCTATCCCATCGATACACTCAAGTTTCGCGTTCAATGCGAGTCTGGCAAGGCAGAACTCGGCTCCGTCATTCGCAAGACGGCCAGCAAAATGTGGGCAACAGGCGGTGTTCGAAGTTTTTACCGCGGCCTCCCGCTCGGCATCGTCGGTATCATCCCTTATTCATCCATTGACCTGGGTACCTTTGAACTGCTCAAGCGGAGTTATATCAAACGGAAAGCCAAGCGGCTGAAAGTCGGCGAACGCGACATTGAAGTGCCCAACTATCTTGTTTTGGGCTTTGGCGCCTCGAGTGGCGCTTTTGGTGCGAGTCTAGTGTACCCACTCAACTTGCTTCGTACGCGTCTTCAAGCGCAGGGTACACGGGCGCATCCTGCAACCTACACTGGTTTGCAAGATGTCGTTCAAAAGACATTACGGAAAGAAGGTTGGCGAGGCTTGTTCAGGGGTCTGTTGCCCAATTTGATGAAGGTGATTCCGTCCGTCTCGATCTCGTATCTGGTCTATGAGAAGTCGAAGCAGCATATGGGTCTGCGGTAGAGCAGGTCTGTTGTTCCATTGAGGCTAGATAGATAACCTGCATTAATGTGACTGTGTATTGTTCAAGCATGACGTAGTTTTGGTCGAGGACTGCTTCCGACAACCAGCTCGACCAACTCCATAGGCATTCATCTCCCTGGCATTGCACAAGACCACTTCTACAAAACTCATTCAAGTTCAATTAACATGTCTGATCTCGGTAAGCTTTGCTGCAGTGACTATGAACATCATGCTAACCATCTCAAAGCAAACACCAACCGTCAAGACGAAGGCAAGACCAACGCCCACTCCGAGGTCGACCCTTTGGACCAACGTTCGCTCGCCAACCGTGTCGAGGCTGAGAAGAAGCGTGAACAAGAGGAGGAGCAGGCTGCTGCTGCAAAGGCTGCCGAGTTGCCAACTGATGCTGCCCGCAAACACGGCAACGAGCCGAGCAGGGGTGCCGTGATTGACGAGCAGCTCGAGATGGAGGAAGAGGCCGAGTTGGCCAAGAAGGACGCTGCCAAGAAGCAGTCGGAAGAGGCCAAGAAGCACTAAGCGCTGTCCTCTGTCTACTCATGCATATGATGTGTATATCAATTCGCATTCATGATTAATTGCCTACCGATGATCCCTGAGCATCGTCGAGTGACTTGATGTGATGAAAGAGGTACCTCTATGAAAGGATACGTGTAATAAATGAATGCTACAAGATGCAAGGCTGAACGCTGAACGTAAAGTGATTGGAAATCGTTGAACAGAAGAAAGAGGATTAGAGGACCTGCGTGCCTTGAAAGACGGCGACAGACCGTTCATCAGCACTCGCTCGATCACGCGCGACCACCTCTGCCAACTCTGCCTCGAGATCTGCCAGTTTAAGTGCCTCGAGTCGTGTCGCCATGGCACGTCTGCCGCCAGGAGAAACCATGAGTTGAGCGAGTCGGATACGAGCGAGGAGACAGTAGCCAAAGAGGTAGAGCACTTTGTTTTTGACTTGACCGCGCTGGAGATCTTCCTTCCTGGTATCAATGTATCAGCTTCGTCCTTGTCAACAGCGGAACAGAGAAGAGACTTACAGAGAGCCACTTGTCTCAACAATGGCAGGCAAGAATCCATGCCCATCGACCGTCTTGGCTGCATCGACCATTTGCCGCAATAAATCGAGTTGGTCGCCGTCAATAGCAAGCATGTCTTCAAAGTTCCAGTCGCCGAGCCAGGCATCGCGTGCTTCTTCCAATGCCCTACCAGACCAACCACTCGAGATGTGCATGTGATTCCAAGGTCGGAAGCGAAGCGTGCGGTGGCCTGTTTGCGTCGTGGAAGCCAGTGTCGCAGACGTCTCTGCGGCAACACGCGTCTTGATACCGAACAGCAACTTGAGCAAGTCAACCAAGGGAGACCGCCACTCAAAGGCGTCTTCGTCCAGAGGCGCATTCAGGACTGCATCATGCAGCTCATGTTGAAGAGGCTCAGACGGTCGGTTGACCTGACGCTTGACCACTGCCGCGCGCTTGAAGCCCGTCTGGCCAAGTCGCTCGCTATCATACTGTGCCGCGAGGGAATGTGTACGGTCATAGCGATAGTGTGTGGCGCGCCGAGGAGAAGCAAAACGAGCTCGAAATGGGAGGCAGAGGGCCAAGTTGAGGCAGAGAAAGAGGAGGAGAGCGAGACGTTTGTAAGGCGGCATGCGTTCGGTGCGTTGGTTTCAAAAGAAAGAGGCGAGTGCAATGGAAGGCTGCAAAGCTTGAACAACGAGTGTCTTATACGGTTCCTTGTATAGAGAGGAAGCAGGAGCGAGTGTGTGGGAGGAGGTTGCAAAGGAAGGGGCAAGGAGCCTGATAAAGGAATGTCTATGGCCAGCAAGAAGTCCTTCCAAGCCCTGGAAGTTGCCAAGTGCTGCCCAGATGGATAGGTACCCGGTTCGTTGTTCCCAATATAGCAAGCCATGGAGCGATACCTAGGTATTCTTGTGCACATCTCTCCCCTGGAAGCCAAACATCAAACAATCTTCAGGGCTCGAGTAGCATGCAGCCGGCGGTAAGCTGCACCGTAATCAAGCACCATCGCACAATGACAAACAGTTGATGCAGAGATCAGCTTTGCGTCGTTGATAGACCTGATTGACATCAGCTTCAATGTCCTGCTAGCTCAAGTAGTTATTTATCATTTAAGAGCATTCCAGAAAGAGCGCTGGATGTCGGGCGGTGTCGAGGCTGAAGTTTGGCATCAAATCCGTTGCTTCGCCATCGCACCGCACGCACGGAAGCACATAAATCCAAACACAAAACGCTAGGACCACTTCTCCTGAAGCTCGCTCAAACAGCGGCAGCTTAAGCTCGTTTCTATCTACACGCTTTCTCTATCGATCCTTGCTGCTTGTTTACCTCTCTGACAGGCATGTTTGGCGCCATTTGTGCCGGCCGGCCCGTCCAAACCAATCTTCAACAGGTCGATCAGACCAAGTTTGTCTTTTCCCTGCCTGATGCCATCCACATCAATCATATCACCGTCTTTCTCTTGCCCGATCAACCTTTTCCCGAAGGATTTGGTGCAACCGTCTTCTTTTCTTGGCCAGGGAAGGAGTTTCAATTGCTCGGCGGGCTATCGAATGCGAAACCGTCGGCCATCTTCAAGGTCAGACAGCAGGCTCAGCCGGTAGGTATGCCCATTGTACCAGTAGAAGCTGTATTGGGTATCTCCATTGAGCCGCTCAATGCGGTCGATGCACAAGTGACGGCGTTAAAGCAGCAAAGTGCTAGTAACGCGACTAGTTCGGCAATGACTGTGCCGCCGGCGAGTGCTGCCGTTCTGACAGGTCGCATCGTTCGCAATCTGTAAGAGCGAGATGTTGCTGCGCTATTGAAGAATGCTGACTGTCAGGTACAACTTCTTGACTGGGTACACTGTCAATACGGCCCAACTCAATGCGAATGAGCAGTTTGTGCCACTACGGGTGAGGCTCTCAATATCATACCTGATCCTTTCGCTAACATCGAAAGGCCTTTCAAGAATGGCATACAAAGTTTACAGGACGGATACAAAAGGATCCATCCTTCCTAGACCACGATCAAGAGTGATCAGAACAAAATCGGGTGTGGCATCTCGTCACTGATCGATTCGAACCGCAACGGTCGTCAAACAAGCCAACTTGAAAAATATGTAGCACCGTAGCCAAGCAATCTAGTAGGTCAAGATCTTGTCTATAGCTGCTCTATGGCCTGCTGAAGCTGTAGATTCAGTCCAAAATCTGCCAAAAAAATGGGTCAGTTTTCTTTTTCGCAATGTGTCATCCCTGTGCGGGGGCAAAGCTAATCTTCTCTGTATTGTTTCAATTTGACCAAATGCCACTCCGAAGAGGGCAAGAAGCGAGAGAGATGTGCTGGTATATAAAGGCAAATTTATGCTTATGTAAGCCACTAGATTTGTCTCAGCAACAACAATTCAACTTCAGCGACAGCGCCAGTGCGACCTACAACCACATCACCCAAGTGATTAAAGCGTCGAGAGTCAATCATCAGCCAAGATGGGTAGCGGCGACCTCAACATGAAGAAGTCCTGGTTCCCAGGCTTGATTAAGAACCGCGCCAAAGTCTGGGAAGACCAAGAAGCCGCGCGCCAAGAACGCAAGCGCGCCGAAGAGCGTCGTAAAGAGATTGAGCAAGAACGACAGCGTGCTGAGATGCAACGATTGAGTGAATTGGCAGGTGCGCCCAAGAAGCAGCAGCGTGTGGAGTTTTTGTATCAGGGCGGTGGCGGTGTCGGACAGGCAGCCGTCGAGGCGGATCGTGAGGCATATTTACTTGGCAAGAAGCGGATCGATGATGTGCTCGGTAAAGACACGATTGCGCAAGGCGCTGCACTGGGCGGTGGTCTTGCGAGTGTCAGTAGTGTGCCGCAAGGTCCTGCGACAGCGACAGGCGAGCTGAACTTGCGAGACTTGAACAATAAAGTCGCGCTCGACCCGTTGCTGGCCATCAAGCGACAAGAAGCGGCGCAGGTTGAGGCGCTTGTTGCGAAAGCGAAAGCGCAAAAGGAAGCAGCCTTGCGTCATGAGGCGCGCAAAAGTCATCGGTCTAGTCGAAGTGATCGAAGTGATAGCCACGACCGGCATGCCTCCTCACGTCGCAACTGGAGTCCACGCGAGAGTGAAAGTCGGCGGCACCGTCATTCATCTCATTCTCATCGGCATAGAGATGAAGACGCACGACATGGTCCTACAAGGCGACGCAGCGAGAGTCGTGACCGTGACCATGACCGTCATCGGTCTTCAAGACGGCGCAGTCCGAGTCGGGATGCAAGCCGCTCACCGCGGCCACGTCACAGCAGCAGTCGGCGCGATGATTACGACAGGGACGAGGGACGTGACCGACACAGGCGAGATGATCACGAGCGGCGCAGAGAGCATGGATCTTCAAGGCGACACCACCCGTCTTTGCGCGATCGCTCACCTGCAAACGCCGCTGGTCGCATGTCAGAGCGCACAACCGAAGCACCAGGTGAGACGCAGCCTACTGCCTCAGCTACGGAACCAGATTTGGATGCCGTCCGAGCACAACGTCTTGCTGCCATGACAGCTGCCGCTGCTGACCTCGATCAAACACGCAACGCGCGACTTGCACGCCATCAAGATGAAGAGTCGGCAAATCATGCGCGCGAACGTGAGGCGCGGGCAAGGGAGGCTAATGTCAGGGGCGGATCTGGTTTTGTTCGCGCGTTGCAGCTTGGCGCTGGTCTCGCTCGATCATGAGAGAGGAAAATGATGAAAGTCATGCTATGCTAATGAGAGGTAGTCTATAGCTTGGAGAGCGGCGATGCATCCCGTAGCTGATCGAGTTGCTGCAGGAAATCATCTTCAGGGTCTTCCATCGTCAGATCCCGTTCTGCGAGGTCCTTCCAGGCAGCACCCGTTCGCCGCTCGGCTTCATAACTATGCAATTGGACAGGCGCATGCCGTGACACCAGCAAGTCGAGGCTGCCATCTTGCCTGAATGTCGCCTTTGTCGGGTAGACATGCAAGGTGGTTTCCCTGCCCGAGGGACGATTGTTACCAGCTTTATTGGCACCTGCGACAAGCCCACCAAAGCCGACAATCTGATCTTTGCCTTTATACTGAAGATGCCGCGCGACGAGTTGACGTTCCTGTGGACCCTCTGGCGTATTGTAGACGTGCATCATGCCGGCTGGGTGGTAGCAGAGACCACCATTCGGTTGCACACGACCCGGTCGACTCGCAACGAATTTATAGTCTTCCGAGACGGCGCGACGCATTTGTTCAAGCGCCTTCGGCGTATAGATAGGCGTCGCTGCCTTAGTGGGCTCGTCCGTCGTATTTCCTTCAGCTGTCGGAGCCGTAGACAGAGCAAGCGCGCCATGCTTAGTCAAAAAACGTCGACGCTGTTTCCGTGCGCGTTGAAGGAGTCGTGCCGCTTCTTGCTTTGACAGAGAGTCTGGATGCAGCATGCCATAGGCTGGCGGCGAAGCCTGTGGCCGGCCAATCTGCCAACCTTCAGAAAAGGCCTCTTGCCGAGCCGGCTTGAAGCCCATTTCTTGCCATCGTTTGACAAATTTTGTATGTACATTCGCCGAGGTGAAAGGCGTCTGATGCTCCTGTGTATCGAGCTGATGGACATGGATATGACCTGTTTTGAGACGAGGCAGAGTTCGCTTGAGTCCCCAGTCGCCGGCTGCTTGGTTTGCGCGCGTAGTTTGAATGGCGGCTGAGGTTGGGAAGAGGTTGCGTGCGTTGGGTGACTTGACGGTGGGTGGCAGGGCGGCCAATCTGCTTGACCTCAAGAGGCCTGCGAAGCTCATACTGGACTTGACTAGGTGTTGCTTGTCTATCTCCAGATCAAGCACCTACCTAGGTACCTCATGTCTCGATGCTTGTCCTTTTGCAAGTCACGTGCATCTTGTTCTTCCCCCAGAAATAGAGCAGCATCACCACCTGGGCAGTGGAACTTGGAACCTTGGAAGCTCTTTCCATCAAGACACGCAAGCTTAAGCTAGAAGGAGATGAAAAAGTTCTTTAGCAGCAAGAAGGGCGCAGAAGACGCAGATAGGAATGCGCTCTTTGGTAACAATGCAAGCGCCAGGCCTAGCTCTTCCTCAAAGCAGCAGGAATATCAGCAACATCAGCAACAGGCAGATCCACGCGCCTCTATGAGCTCCAATCGCACGCAGCTCCCGCCTTATAACGCCGATCCGTATGCGCAAGATCCGTACGCTTCAGGGCCTGACCCACGACGCGGCCGAAATGCGCCTGTGGATCCATACGCGTCCACCAATAGCACATCAAGCTACAACGGTAGTTCCTCTGGTGGTGCGCGCGATCCCTACGCGCAGCCAGCGTCAGATCCCTATGGCAGTCGACCTTCTGCTTCCAACAGACAATCTCAAAGTACACTGGCGCAACGCGATGCACTCTTTTCAGGCGCACAGCAAGCGCAGCGTGCGCAAGCAGCGCCTGCTGCACTCGACAGCTATACACCACAAGCACCCTCGGGCCCATATCAAGACATGGTTGAGGATGAAGGTGAGGATGATGATGTTGAAGCTGTCAAGCAGGAACTCCGTTTCGTCAAGCAAGAATCGCTCAGTTCAACGCGTAACGCGCTGCGCATGGCGCATCAGGCGGAAGAGTCGGGTCGCAGTACCTTGACGATGCTGGGCCAGCAATCAGAGAGCTTGGCGAGTGCTGAGCAAGATTTAGACTTGACCAAATTGGCGAACCGGGATGCGCAGGTTAAAGCGCGTGAACTCAAGCATCTCAATCGATCCATGTTTGCCGTCAAGGTGGATAAGCCTTGGGGAAAACATAAGCGAATTGAGGCAGATGAGCAGCGTGTCAGGCAACAGTTTGAGGATGACAAGTTTGAGCGCGAGACGCGCGAGGCGGTGCGGCGCGAGGGTGAACGACGTATGGATGCAAACTTGAAGAATCACGAATTGGCGATGGCCAAGGGAAACCAGCGACGGCGAGCTGGTTTGGCTGAACGAAGCAAGTTTCAGTTTGAAGCAGATGAGGAGGATGATGAGATTGAGGGAGAGATTGATGATAATTTGGATGATCTCGCTGGTGTCACGGGACGACTGCGCTCGTTGGCTATGGCCACCAACGAGGAATTGACACGTCAAAACACACAGCTTTCAAGGCTCGATGACAAGGGTGGACGTCTGCAGTCGGACATCTACCTCAATACCCATCGCTTGAAGCGCATTGGCGAGATGTAAAATGGCAACCTGGATAGATCCTCCGTAGCGTTTCATTCTCTCTATACAAAGCGTGCCTTTCTATTCATCATTGACTGGCTGACCTTCTTCAATCAGCTTGATGAATGTGACGCGCAACTCTGTCAGCGCATCCCCTCGCAAGACATCGCTGACAAACGTTGCCTCGACCTGCACTTGAATCATCTCCAAGGCGCCACGCAACACGCCACAGAGGATATTGGAAAACCAGAGCTCCTGAGACGCTTTGCCATCTTCGGGTAGTTCAACAAATTCGGCGAGCGGATTCTCATCCAGAATGAGGGAGAAAGCCGTGCCCTCTGCGTTCCAATTTGTTACTGCTGGCGTGACGTTCAGAAACATCTTGAAGCCGACCTTGGCAAGGACGTCGGCTGTGTCCCGAAAGTCCTTGCAGCGACCTTGTGAGGTTCTCGCAAGAAAGTCTTCAATCAGCCGAATGCCCATATTGTAGCCCCTTGCGCGTTAGTAAAGTGATTGCAGCCTGTCCTGGTGGGTGGATACATCTTGTCTAGTTCCTGATTGACTTGCGCGTAGTCATCGCAGTCATTGCATAGCTGTGCGACGATGCTGCCATAGGTCAAGACAAAGAGTTCTGCATTCTAAGCGCGATGTTAGCCGAAGAGCAGTTCTAGCTTGAAGCAGTACAATCTTGTCTACGCGTTTCCAAGTATCTTCAGCAAGCTTTGCGCGTGACATGAGTAGCAAGGATCAGAGCTATAGCCAGAGCAAGATGTAGCGAGCTGTATCAGTCGTGTCGAATGAAGCTTGTGGTCAAAGTGCTGGGTCTGCAGTTGGTCGCTCTTCTCAAACTCAATGGCCACACCTCGACGAAGAACCAGTCTCAACTGGTCAAAGTGAAGGCTCATTGAAGAAAATGCCATATATGCCCTATGTGATTCTATGCAGCAGGTTGCGCCAACTGAGCCGCTGGGCTCGATTCCGCAAGCTCCTTGATCTTGCGATCCCGCCATCTCTGGATAAACGCCCGCATCCTACCCTCGCGCCCATAGCCAGGCACAAGCCGCTTGCCCCCACTCCGAATCCAGACCACGACGCCAATCTTGCCGTTGCGATTCTTGAACTCACACTTGGCTGCTTCAACGCGTGAAGTATAGGAAGCAAACCCGAGTTTACCCTTTTGTCGCGTGATGCGTGATTTACGACCGGCACCCTTGCGACGAGACAAGCGGCCCGAGACTTGGAGTTTCATGCCGGCGACGACTTCGCCGAGCGGTGTTTGCTTCAGGAACCGATTCGTCAGCGACGTAAAAGGCCGTTTCTTGGAAGAAAGCACAATAAACTGTGCTGCGATTTCGGCATTCAGATAGGGCGCACTGAGTGGCATGACTTGCAAGTCTACTTTTTTATTACCGCCATAGACCTTGGAGAGAAATGTCTTGAACTTGTCGAGATTGTACTGCTGTGGTTTTGCCTTTGCCGGCTTGAGCTCGACATTCTGATGAATGTACATCCGGAAACTGACTTTACCAGGCGCATGTGAGACTTGCGGCGTCGAGTAGAGAAAGTGTTGAAAGAAATGAGTCAAGAGTCGCTTGGCTTGCTGGTCTTTTTGAAAGAGGTGGTTGTACTGTTTTTGCGACCAGGAAAAGGTTGGTGTCCAGGTGTGTGGCTTTGTGGCGATGGCCTGGATACTACGCGAGGCGTACGCCATGGTCTCCGAGGTCTCTTCTCTTTATTGAGCTAGATCTTGTCAATAGATCAAGTGCTTCAAGTAGTTTGTCTGTGGTGGTTGCTCTCTTTCACGTGCCTGCTTAGCTTGACCACCACAGACCCGCAAGCGTCACCACCCATTACAACTCCTCTGCAATACTCTCACAGCTTGATAGCGGGAGAGGAGCCAGTATGATCGACCTAGGCTACGAGAATGTCTTGCTCGCCAACATCCTGCAAGACAAGTTTGAGAATCCATCCCCCATCGAGCAACTCCTCAGCGAGTTTGACGGCGTCACCCTCCATGTCGTCACACCGGACCCGAAACAACCGCATTTGCTGCAAATCTCGATGGCCATGAGCTGCTTTGGCGTTTTGGTGGAGTATGGAGCGCTTGATGTCATGGAACGCGAATACCCGGGGTTGAAGGCCGCCGAAGTGGAAGCAGGCTATGACTATACGTTGCAACTCGATCTGACACAGCTACCGGAAAATCTTGATGCGCGGCAGACACTCATCAACAAGCTAGCCTTGATGAAACGCAATGCGCTTGCTGCGCCCTTTGAACGGGCTTTTACGCAACATGAGCAACTCGCGGCGCAAAACTCAGAGACAAGCCTGTCGGAAGAGATGATGTCGATCCAGTACCGCGAGGAAGAAGCCATCTTTATACAAGCGAGCAATGATCGCGTCACGGTCATCTTTTCGACTGTGTTTCGGGAAGAAACGGATCGCGTCTTTGCCAAGGTCTTTCTGCAAGAATTCTACGATGCGCGTCGTCGGCCGGCGGTTCAGAATGCACCCCAGGTTCTCTTTACGATCCGTGACCCGCCTCTTGAGATTCGCAATCAAAAGGGACTCAAACTCAATGACAATGTCGGCTATGTCACGTTTGTCCTCTTCCCGCGTCATTTCGCCGGCGGGCGTAAAGACGCCTGCATCAGTCACATTCAAATGTTTCGCAACACGTTGCATTTCCACATCAAGGCGAGCAAAGCGTACATGCATCAGCGTATGCGGGCGCGTGTGTCTGAGTTTTTGAAGATTTTGAATAGGGCGAAGCCGGAGCAGGTGGAGAAGGAACGCAAGACGGCGGCAGGTAAGCGGTTCTTGCAGCGATGATGGAGCTTTCTTGCCAGCTTGATTCTACTAGATAGCTAGATAGGAGAAGGTTGATGATGCCGCGATCGACTGTCATTGACATGATGCTTCCAAAAATTGAACAAAACATGCGCAACGACAGAAAGATTGAAAGGACCCTTGACCAACTAATCCATTCACAGCTACAAGCATGAGCCTCAAAAGCAAACCCCAAGAGACCCAGATCTACTCTAACGACGATATGCAAGTCGCCGATAGTGCGTATGGCTCATTGCCGGCCGATGACGAACGCAGCGCAACCAATCTTGCCACCGACACAATTGAACCTATCGTGCTGACAAACGCCACACCAGCATCGACAGAGCAGAATGACACAGGTGCACAGGCCAAATACAGCTATGACCAGCGTGCCATTGCCCGTTCTTTGCAACAGGCGCATCAAGTTGCGCTTGCACTGAAAGAACGCGCAACGCACCCAGGCTGGCCGATGCAAGTGCCCTTGACTGAACATGTCAAGACGCAGCGTCCGGCGCATCTACGCACAGCAACAGCGAGACCTGAGTTGACGCAATCAGAGGAGCGTCCCGGTATGCGTCGCGCCGCCACGACTTTGGATTTGGAAGACATTTCGGAGCAAGAATCGCTCGACGCCATCAAAGAGGATCCAAGTCTCATGCCGGATAATCTTTACGGCCGTTTGCAAGTCTTACGTCCTGAGATCAAGATGGACGTGCATGGTGAAGACATCATCTCCGCTATGAATCCTAAGGCTGTCGGTGAGATTATGGAGAAGCAACTCACCAAGACGCTACGTCATCTCGAAAAGCTCAGCATGCGCGTGGATGATACAGCTTCGAAGGTGTTGGTGACGGGCGACTTGAATGCTGGTAAATCAACTTTGTGCAATGCACTCCTGCGCCAGACGGTTCTGCCGATTGATCAGCAGCCGTGCACCGAAGTCTTTTGCGAGGTTTTGGATGCGATTGACAATGAAAATAAAGAACAGGTGCATGCCGTCAAGCACGGCGTCACTTACTGCCGGGAGAACTCAGAGACGTTTGCGCTGCTGGATCTCGGCCAGCTCGAGTCGGCCGTCTTACAGCCAGAGGATTATGCTTCACTCAAAGTCTATGTGGACGACAAACGCTCTCTACAGACTTCACTGTTGCGCAATGGCGTTGTCGACATTTCCCTGATTGACGCGCCCGGTCTCAATGCCGATTCCCTTCAGACAACGGCCGTGCTCGCGCGCCAAGAAGAAATTGACGTTGTCGTCTTTGTCGTTTCTGCTGAAAATCACTTCACCCTCTCTGCCAAGGAATTCCTCTGGAACGCCGCCAATGAAAAAGCCTTTTTGTTTATCGTTGTGAATCGATTCGATCAGATTCGCGATACAGACCGCTGTCGTCGCCAGATTCTCGAGCAAGTGTCGCGACTCTCGCCGCAGACATTCAAGCATGCCGGCGAACTCGTCCATTTCGTCTCTGCCAAACACGCCTCGGATGAGGATGTCTCATTTACACGTCTCGAGCAGCAGTTGCGCAATTTTGTTCTCAATAAACGCGCTCAGTCCAAGCTATTACCCGCTCAACACTTTGCTAGCAAGTTTTGGCAAGAGGCGCGCCAAATTTGTCAGCATAATGTTGATGCCGCGCTCATTGAACAGCAAGCGCTCAAGGCGTCGCTGGCACAGGTGGATGGCAAGCTCGCGAGCCTGACGAGGGAACGACAACAGGCCGTTGACGATGCCGTCCGTCAGAATGAGGCATTATGTGAACAAGTCCGTCTTCAGACACGTTCTCAGATTGACGCCGCTACCGAGACGTTGGCCGGTATTGTTCCTGATGTACCTTATGCGGGACTCTTGGATGCTGTGCGCTTTGCGGGTCATTTGCGAGATACTTACCTCGAGGCTATCTTGAATGCCACGGTGGCGAGCGAGTTGCAGACGCGTCATGTGACAAGCCAGGGTGTCGAACAAATTCGCGCGTTGGGACTCGCGCATCTCGATCCGAGCCTCTATGCTCTCAAACCTTTCCACGTCGACCGTATGTTTTCACGAAAACGCGATGCCGTGCACCGCAGCTTGCCCGTCTCGCTCTCACCGCTTGACTTTGTCGATTTGCAGCAGGTGGAAGCGTTGGTGGGCACGTCGAGTGTCAGTGCCGCGCTTGTTTTGTTAGGTGGACAGACGCTCGGTTGGTCTGGCCTGGTGGATTCTGGCTTGCGTATTCTTCGCGTGGCGGGCGTCGAGCGATCACCCAAGATGCTTGGCGCTGCTGTCCTCGTCGTACTCGCTGGACTAGGCTGCTATGTCGCCGTCCGTGTTCCGCAAGCGTTGACGAAGAATTTGGCCTCCAAAGTGACGAGGCAGGTTCAAGTGCGTGAATACGCTCAGACGAATGCGCTACGTATTTCGAGCGAGTGTCGCAAGGTCTTGTCGATTCCTGAGCAAGAGTTGCGACAGGCGTTTGCGAGCGTTGTGGAGGGTGAGCAGCGGACGAAGAGTGCGTTGATGGAGCGATTGCGTGAGGCGGATGCCACGAGTCTGTTTTACAAGGAACAGGTGGGTGTCTTGGGCCGTGAGCAAAAGAAGCTGGAGATGATTGTGCTATGAAGATGTGTTTGAGTATCGCTTTGGTAGTATTCCTTTGAAAGCCTTTTGATTTCCATGATCCATCTCAACAGCCCGGATCAGTACTGCACGTTACAAGACGCCAATTCTGCTGACCACCCACACCACAACCACCAGATACAAATGCTAGCTCGAAACACAATGCAGCCATCACGCCTGTGCAACACCTGCCGCTCTCTACTACGCTCTCGGCCTCGTCAAAGTCCCTTCCGGACCAGCCAAACCTCGATCCGGTTCGTTGCAACTACAACGACACCCACTACAACCAGCGCAACCACAACAGCGCCACCGGTACAAGATGCAGCAGCCGCCGGGTACACTTTGCCAAGACCCTATACCCTGCCATTGAACCCAGCGCCGCCGCGTGAAGCGACCCATCCCGAAAAAAAGACAAGCGACGCTCCGACACCCTCGCCACCGAGACCGGCATCGACACGCGCCCGTCGACCTCGCAAGGCTGTGTTGACCTTGACGCCGGACGCTGTCGATCGATTGCGTCAGATTCAATCCCAAGATGGCAAGCTCATCAAAATCTCTGTGGTGGCGAAAGGGTGTGCTGGGGGTGCCTATCGCTTGGATTACCTGACGCCGCCGGCTGGCAAATTTGACGAGGTGGTGGAACAGGATGGTGTCACGGTTGTGGTCGATTCACGCAGTTTGATGAAGGTGATTGGCAGTGTCATGGATTTCCGCGATGATGTGCTCGCCTCGCGCTTTGTGTTTGAGAATCCAAATGTTGTGTCGACGTGTGGCTGCGAGGAGTCGTTTGCGACTAAGGAAGATGAGGAACGCATGCTTGGAGAGGGTGGCAAGTTTTGACAAGTCATGCATACACCTATGCAGAGACAGGGTCGGTTTTATACAGAAAAGAAGGAAACGCTATAGCAGTATCAGTATGCATATGCTTGAAGAGATGCCTTGATCGAACGCTAGTTGCGCACGGCGCCAGACTTTTCAATCACATCCTTCGCCTCGTTGATCTTACTCGCCACATAGGGACTCCCGCCGCGATCGGGATGGTTAATGACCATAATCTTGCGATGCGCATCCTTGAGCTTCTTGTTTGTAATAGATGCCTTTTCACTAATGTGTGTGAGCGCCTCTTTGTACAAAGCATTGCGAAAAACTTACTTGATGCCAAGGATGCGTGACGCCTCGAGTCGGTCCATCTTGGGCGCAAACCCGCCCTTGTAGAATGCCATTGCCGCGCCACCTCCTGTCATTGTGTTAGAGACTGTCCTCGAATGGAGCGCATCAGCCTAGCTTACCTTTTTGCATGGTGTACTTTTGCCATGCGCGAATGCCGATTTTGCCGGCGGTTGCTGCGACAGCGATACCGAGTCCTGCTGCGACAACAGATGCCTTGCCTTGTTAGCGCTCTTTCTTTGCAGCTTGATTTACATACCATTGCTTGTCGTCCTTGACCTTGTTCTCGTCCTTGCTTTCTCAGTCGAAGTTGTACTGTACTTGTTCAGTACCATCTAAACTTTTGATAATTGTCAGACTTGCTAATTCTAACCCAGCTCCGAATCAGAGACCTGACAAGGCTAACCCTGGAGCATCTTGAAATTGACAAGAATCAAAAGTATCGCCCTTGCTCAGATTTTTGTCAGACTGAGAGATGCGTCTGAAAAGCAGTAATCATGAGCTAGCATCAAAGTACCTTCAGTACCGTACCTAGGTAAATTACGTAAGGTCAGGCCTCGTCGAGCATCGCGTGGCAACGCCCGCCAGTCTCAAAAGCATTCAGCATCGCATCGCTATAAGACTACAGGTACAAGTGTAAAACGGCAAAACCGGCAAAGGTCGTCCAAGTCAAAGCTACTCTGAGCACAAGGTCCATAGATGATCCGCATAAGCACCAGGCTGCTGAGACAACTGCAGAAAGTGTACATCCTTGGCTTTGTTGCTGCCGCCACCGCTCTTGACCACAGCCTGCGCATACCCGCCCGTGCCATCTTCCACCAACCTGATACCCAAATCGCGATACACAGAGAGCTTCAACGCAGCACCCTGTTCATGCGCCAATGCATTCGGTTCCTGCATGACATCTTCATTCAAGCCTGCCAACGTCTCTTGCAAGAGCGCAAGACGCGAGCCGAGTGTATGGGCATTGCTCTCGAGCGCGTTAATCGTCTTGGCAAGCGTAAACTTGTCGCGGTCCAAGGTATTCATCCGGAGTCCATGATCTGTGTCGCGTTGTGCTTGTAAGGCCGCCACACGACCTTGGCTCTGTTCCACCTGACGGGCGAGGTTGGTCACGATGCGCTGTGAGTCGGCGCGACGTTGTTGACGTGTTTGACGGATACCGATGACGCTGACAGTGATGCGTTTGAGGGCGGCCAGGTCGTCTGCCACGGAGAAGTTGTTTTTCGTGTCGAGGATGAGCTCCCGGGGACTATCTTCGTCGTTGGATGCCATGATCAATGCTACTAGTGCCTGATCGATGGACAGATGAGGATCGCGTTTCTCTTGTTTGTTTTGTTGATGCAACGAGATTCCTTCGCCGAGAGAAACCTTGAAAGTTCGTTGCGCAGTCACAAACTCGATGCTCAATCTTGAACCCTAACCCTAGTTGCCATACCCTTCTTTTGCACAAGCATCTTCCACGACACATCCCTTTTCCCTCGCGAGCTTGCATCAACAGGATTCAAGTCAGGGTATGTCTCTCTTCAGCTGGATGGATGCATCAAGCACATCTAGCAACCATAAGGCCCCTTGCTGACTCTCTTCCAGACCCACCTTTTAAACCGCAAAAAACTTTTTGAAAAAAGATATCATGTCCGACAACGGTGAAGAAGTTCCCCAGGAGGAAGTGGCTCAGGCCGTTGACGAGGTCGAAGTGTCAGCCGACGCTCCCAAGGGCAAGATGTCCGTTGAGGAGGCTCTCAAGGAGGTGCTCAAGCGTGCCCTTGTCAACGACGGCCTTGCCCGTGGTCTCAAGGAGTGTGCCAAGGCGCTCGACCGTCGTCAAGCTCACCTCTGTGTGCTTTGCGAGTCGTGTGACGAGGAGGCTTACACCAAGCTCATCGAGGCTCTCTGTGCCGAGCACAAGATCAACCTCATCAAGGTCGGTGACAACAAGAAGCTCGGCGAGATGGCCGGACTTTGCGTCTTGGACCGTGAGGGCAACCCGCGAAAGGTTGTCGGCTGCTCGTGTGTCGTTGTCAAGGACTTTGGCGAGGACTCGGAGGCCCTCCAGGTTTTGCTCGAGGTATGTTTCTACTCTTTTCATCCTGTTCAACAGCAAGCTAACGTCTACAGTACTTCCAGTCTCAGTAGATACGATACTCTCTGGATCCTCTTGTTTCATGCCTTGTGCGTAGCTCAAGGGTCCTACATAGACTCATCTAAAAAAGCATCTGCCCTTCCATTTCTCCCTTGACCGACTGACTTTGTCTTGATCGTGCGACTGCTGCCTCACAAGAAAATTTATTTGGCAAGTTACGTAGGCAATGGAAGACACACCCCTGGACGCGCGCCACTTACATTAGCAGATCTATGCTCTGCAGTAGCTGTAAATGGACAGCAAGGCGGCTTCTCTTTACGAGAGAGACGCGTCGCTCTATGGCCGACCTGGCTTCCGAATCCTTGCCGGCCAAGACGGGCCCTGGCCGTCCACCCAAAGCGCGACGGAAACTGGCAGGCGCCGCCGTCGATTCAGCCGCTGGATCCGCTGAAGGGACGATCAAGGCGCGTCGCACACGACAATCAAAAGCGCTGTTGGCCTCTGTGGATGCGATTCCATCGCCGGCCTATCGTCATCTGGTGACACAAATCAATAGTGATCCAGAGACCTCGCTCTCAACGTCCCGCAAGTATTCCTGGACGTCGCCGGCGATTGTCAATGAGTCTCTCTTAAAAGGCGCATTGGCACAGACTTCCTTATCAGACTATCATGGGCAGACGGTGCTTGAGATGAATCCTGGGCCAGGCATCTTGACAGAAGCCGTCATGGACCACATCAAGCCGAGTCGCTACCTCTGTCTCGAGCCACGCCAGACTTTTCACAAATACCTTGCGCGACTGGGTTACAAGATGCCGAACCCGGACGCGCTGCAGGTGCTCAAAGAAGATGGCTATGACTGGTCCACCTATAAAACACTCGAAGAAGACGCCTTCCTACCCAGGAGCCGATACTCGCATGCACGCGACCAAGTCAATCCACACTTTGTCTTTATTGCTTCGCCGCCCGAGGGGAGTATGGATCAGCTTGTTGCACAGTGGATGGAGACACTCGGCACGCAATCTTGGCTTCAACGCTACGGTCGCGTCCGCATGCTCCTCCTCGTCAACCAATCCACACGCGCCCGGTTGACGGCACCCCTGGGCTCAGGTCTCCGCATGCGTGGCACGTTTGTCCGCGAAGCCGTCTGTGCCGTGCGTGAAATCATCCATACACCCTGGCTTCTCAACAAGGATCGCAAGTCGGCGAGGGCTCCGTGGATTCAGGATTTCAAAGACTTGCCGCAGCATGCTGACGCACTCGAGGCGTCTCCGCAGGACTTCTTCCCCATGAGCAATGTCTCGCTTGTGGAATTGACACCCTTCGCGAAGAGCAAGATTACGGCACCCTGGGAGACGTTTGACTATATCTGTAAAGCACTCTTGATTCATCGCACAACACCGCTCTACAAACAGATGCGTCAGATTGCTTCAGGTGCGTACAAGATTCTCGAAGACGTGGACGATTCGCTCAAAGTCAAGACGCCGGCGCAGATGACGGTCGAGGATATGAACTTGATTGCCGAGGCGTTTGAGCGCTGGCCGTTTCGACCCGAGGTGCTGCAGACGGAGGCGCCCGAGGCAGGCGATGCGAGATCAGGCAGTGAACTGAGACAATACTATCAAAACCGCATTACTGGTGCAAATCAGTATCAATGGGGTCTACCTGATTCACTCAGTAAAGGCGTGCCTTTGCCGCCTTCTTCTGACGCGACGTGAGGGAGTGCGACAATGCTATAGAGCGAGTAAGGCACGCACCATCTCGGATTGTTCATCTGTCTGACAAATGAGCACCTTGTTTCCGATACGTTCCACCACGTCTTCCGTGTCACTGGCCTTGTCTGAAAGCTTGAAGCCGAGGCATGCCGTCTGCTTGACCACCGCTTGCCGCAGCACATCGGACTTTTCACCGACACCGCCGGCAAAGACGAGTGCATCGACTTGGCCTTCGAGTTGCACAAAGTAACTGCCAATGACCGACGTCAGCCTGTGCACAAACAAGTCAAACGCCAGCTTGCAGCGCTCAGCCTCTTCGCCTCGCCCTGTCATCTTTTCACAAATTTGGCCAAAGTCGGTCGTCCCCGTCAATGCTTTCCAACCGGCTTCCTTATTGAGAATTTCTTCTGCTTTGGAAATGTGGAGGCTTGACGTGCTACTGCTTGAGAGTTTCCCGACATTGCTGGCGTAGTGAAAGATCAAGCTCGGGTCTACCGTGCCAGAACGCGTGGCACCAGGTAGACCTTCTAGGGGTGTCAGGCCCATCGTCGTATCAATCGATTGGCCTTGACGAACGGCGCAGGCAGAGGCACCCGAGCCAAGGTGGCAGATGATCAGATTCAGCTGCGCCTGTGGCTTCTTCAGGAAATCTGCGACAGCGCGCGTTATAAAGCTATAGCTCAAGCCATGAAAACCATAGCGACGTAACTTGTTCTGCTCGGCAATCTTGGGTGAGATGGCATAAGTCTCCACATGTTTGGGAATCGTGCCGTGGAATTGCGAGTCAAAGCAAGCATAGCTCTCTGCATGACGCAACATCTCGTTACATTTCTTGACAATGGCGAGCGCTGGGGCATTATGAAGCGGTGCGAGATCGGTCAGGTGTTCAAGCACAGCCACCGTCTCTGCACTCAGCTTTTGTGGTTTCTGAAAGTCACCACCGTGTACGACGCGATGGACGACGTGTGTGATGTCGCTTGCTTCAGACAGCTCCTTCAGCATAGATTCAGATTGAAGTCGCTCAAGAATGGCACTAAATGCTTCTTCTTGCGAAGACACGCTTGACACCTCTTCATCTTGGACGATGGACTTGTCCTTGATAGAAAGCTTGACCTTAGCTGGCGGCGATGTCAATCCACTCAACGTCGCTTCCGCGATCTGCTTGAATGCTGGCTCGGTATCGTCTCGTTCAGATGACGCCGGTTTGGCATGTGATTCGCCATGGCCAGCGGTAAAGACAGAGACCTTGACTGAGCTCGAGCCTGCATTGATGGCAAGAATGAGCTTCTCTGCCATACTTGATGGAGCAATAGACACCTTTGAGGTTGAGCTTGTGTTGTAGCGGTCCATCGGCCTTTTCCTCGTTCTGTGTGACCGCGTCTGCTGCTGGTTGCGTCATGCGTGGGCACGATCGGCTTCTCGGGACCAGACCTTGCTAATTGCTAAGCATCCAAGGAATCTTGGAAGCTATAAGAGCAAGCGGAAGCCCCGAATACCTAGGTAGACCCTCCCAGGACTCGACGGTACCTCGCGCAACATGGTCGGACAAGTCATTGACAGGCCCAACCCAGGCCCCAAACCTTCGCAGCTCCCTGCTTCTGTCAGCGACCTCGAGGTGTCCCTCGACCGCATCGACATTTCTGATGAAGACCTGCAGTCGCTCTCGATGTTTAGACGTGCAGCCAATTACCTCGCAACGGCCATGATCTTTTTGCGTCACAATGCCTTGCTTGAGCGCGACTTGACGTTTGACGATGTCAAGCCGCGTTTGCTGGGCCATTCAGGAACAGGCTTTGGCTTGACGCTTGTCTATGCACACCTCAATTACCTGCAAATCAAGACGGACGCTGACTTGATCTATGTCGTTGGACCAGGACATGGTGCCCCTGCTATTCTGGGTCCACTCTGGATGGAAGGATCCATGGGTCGCTTCTACCCGCGCTATGCAAAGTCAAAGCAAGGCGTCAGTAACCTCGTCGCTGCCTTTTCTGCACCTGGCGGTCTACCCTCTCACATCAACTCCGAAACACCCGGCGCTATTCATGAAGGTGGTGAACTGGGTTATGCGCTTGCAGTCTCGTACGGTGCCGTCATGGACAAACCCGACTTGATTGTGTGTGCTGTGATTGGTGATGGCGAAGCAGAGACGGGTCCTACCGCCGGTGCCTGGCACGCCTGCAAGTACATTGACCCCAAAGAATCTGGCGCTGTGCTTCCCATCCTTCATTGCAACGGTTTCAAGATTGCCGAGCGTACCATCTTTGGCTGCATGGACAACAAGGAGCTCGCAGCTTTATTTAGTGGCTACGGCTATCAGTGCCGCATCGTGGAAGACTATGAAGACATTGACCGAGACTTGGCAACGGCCATGCGTTGGGCTTATGATGAGATTCGCAAGATTCAAAAGGATGCGCGTGCAGGCAAGCCACAAATGAAGCCACGCTGGCCCATGATTGTCTTGCGCACGCCAAAAGGTGCAACAGGCCCCAAGATGCTCGATGGCGAGTTTATCGAGGGTTCATTCCACAGTCACCAGGTACCACTCATGCTTGCCAAGACCGACAATGCGCAGCTTGGTGAGTTGCAGAAATGGCTCGAGTCATACAAGCCGCGCGAGCTCTTCACGGAGGACGGTGGCGATATCGTGGATGCCATCAAACGCATCATTCCAGCTGATGATAGCAAGAAGCTCGGTCAGCGTGTCGAGACGTACAAGGACCACCAACCCCTGTCGGTGACTGACTGGCGCGCTTTCGCTGTCGAGCGTGGACAAGCGGCCTCGCCTATGAAGACAATCGGCAACCTGCTCGATCAAGTCTTGCAAGACAATCCCAAGACCTTGCGCATCTTTTCACCAGACGAGCTCACCTCCAACAAGCTCAACAAGATCTTTGACAATACCGACCGCAACTTTCAGTGGGATGAGTTTTCCTCCAACAATGGCGGTCGTGTTATTGAGATGCTTTCTGAACACACGTTGCAGGGCTTCTTGCAAGGTTACACCTTAACCGGGCGCACGGGCTTGTTCCCCTCGTACGAGTCCTTCCTCGGCATTATCCACACCATGATGGTGCAGTACTCCAAGTTCAACAAAGTGGCCCGTGAGACCAACTGGCGTGGCGACATTTCATCGCTCAACTACATTGAGACCTCGACTTGGACGCGACAGGAACACAATGGCTTCAGTCACCAGAACCCGTCCTTTGTTGGTGCCGTGCTCAATCTCAAGCCAAATGCCGCCCGAGTTTACCTACCACCCGATGCCAACACGTTCTTGTCGACCCTGGCTCACTGCTTGCGCAGCAAGAACTATGTCAATTTGATGGTCGGCTCCAAGCACGAAGGTCCCGTCTGGCTTTCGGTCGATGAAGCAGAGAAGCACTGCCAATCTGGCGCCTCCATCGTACGTCTCGTCGTTCTCTAATCTCGACATTTGCTAACCAGTCTAGTGGAAGTTTGCCTCGGTTGACGACGGTCTCGAGCCTGATGTCGTGCTCGTCGGTATCGGCAGCGAACTCACTTTTGAAGTCATCTCCGCCGCCAGTATCCTCCGCCGCATCTGTCCTGCCCTCCGCGTCCGCGTCGTCAATGTCACCGACCTCATGATTCTCGGTCGCAACGGTCACCCGCACTCGTTGACGCAGGATGATTTCAGTTCGCTCTTCACGGCAAACAAACCCGTCTACTGGAACTATCATGGCTATGCTGGTGAGATTCAAGGCTTGTTGTTTGGCAGGCTCAATGCAGACCGGTTTTCGGTGGGCGCTTATATGGAAGAGTCGACGACCACGACGGCATTGCATGTGCTTATCCTCAACCAAGTTTCGCGGTACCATGTCATGCAGCATGCCATCCAGGCCGGCGGCAAGGGGAACCCCAAAGTGGCGCTTGATCAGACTTCCTTGTTGGGACAGGTGCGTCACTGGATGTCCAAGACGGAGCAGTACATTTATGCTCATGGCGAGGATCCCAAGGGCGCGTTTGATGTGCCGACGTTTGAAGGATCAGACATCTTTTCAGCGGAGGCTTTGGATAAGGTGCAGGATGGTGACAAGTCGGCTGAAGGCCAGGATGGCTTCTTTGTCAACTAGTCTCGAGCTCGCACCTGATCATGATTATGACGAATCGTATAGATAGACGTATGCTTAAGGCCATACACAAGTAGAGTTAGACCATATTTTCTAGTTTCTAGTAGCGCAAAAACAGCATCTAATTATTCCCACTCAATCGTCGCCGGTGGCTTTTGCGAAATATCATAGACACATCGGTTGACACCTTGCACCTCGTTCAGGATGCGTGATGAGACACGCTTCAAGAACTTGGCCTCAAACTCAAACCAGTCACACGTCATAAAGTCAGACGTCTCGACAGCCCTGAGCGCAATCACCTGTTCGTACGTTCGCTTGTCACCAGCGACACCGACCGCCTTGACAGGAAGGAGTGCGGCATACGCCTGTGAAATTTGATCGTACAAGCCCGCCGCACGAATCTCATCAATGAAGATCTTATCCGCCTGCCGTGCAATGCGTGTTTGTTCTGGTGTGATCTCGCCGAGAATACGGATGGCAATACCAGGGCCCGGGAACGGGTGACGACCGACGAGTTCAGCAGAGATGCCCAATTCGCGTCCCATCTGACGAACTTCATCCTTGAAGAGCTCGCGCAAGGGTTCAATGAGTTTGAGCTTCATGTCTTTGAGGAGACCGCCGACGTTGTGATGCGTCTTGATGGTTTGAGAGGGGCCCTTGAAGGAGATGCTTTCAATGACGTCGGGGTATAGGGTACCTTGAAGGAGGTATTCAATCTTGCCGCCAGACTTGGCGTCAATCTCGTGGGCCACTTTTTCAAAGACACGGATGAATTGGTTGCCGATAATCTTACGCTTCTGCTCGGGATCAGTGACGCCCTTGAGGAGCGAAAGGAACACTTCTGAAGCATCCTCGACCCGGAGATTGATGCCCAAGTCTTCCGTCAACGTCTTTTTAACCTGTTTCGCCTCATCGAGCCGCAAGAGTCCATTGTCCACCAAGACGGCATGGAACCGGTCGCCAATAGCTTCATGCATCAATTTAGCTGCCACAGTCGAGTCAACGCCGCCAGACACAGCACCAATCACCTGACCCTTTTCGCCGACGAGTTCGCGAATTCGTTCAATCTCAATTTTGGCAAACTTGGTCATGCTCCATTCAGCTTTGCAGCCACAGACACCCTTGGCAAAGTTTTCAATGATGGCGATACCATTTGGCGTATGCGTCACCTCTGGGTGGAATTGGATACCATACATGAGCTTCTCGGAATGCGCAATTGCCGCAAAGGGTGCATTGGTGGTGGTTGCCACGACCTCGAACCCAGGCGGCAAGCTCGAAAGCTTGTCCCCATGCGACATCCAGACCTCCATCTCGTCGCCCATGTTGTCAAACAAGCGCGTCAATTCTGGCCGATCGGCCGAGTGTTGCAAGTTGAGTGTTGCGCGGCCATATTCGCGGTGTGTGCCAGCGGCGACACCTTTCCCGTTATGCCAAGCGAGTTCTTGCAGACCGTAGCAGATGCCAAGGATCGGCAATGCCAGCTCAAAGACCGCTGGGTCGACATGCGGTGAACCTTCTTCATAGACAGAATAGGGTCCACCAGAGAAGATGAGACCTTTAGGTTGCAGCGCCTTGATTTCATCGAGTGAGGCGGTACAGGGGAGCATTTCTGAGTAGATGCTAAGATCGCGCAGACGTCGGGTGATCAAGTGTGTGTATTGAGAACCTGCAGATGGGTGTCAGTGATTGTCCTTGTCCCTACGCTGCATGCGCTTACCAAAGTCGAGGATCAGAACGGTATCAAACTGGGCGGGCACTGCGCCTGGCCCGCTGCCTGCTGAGGGTGCCTTGATTGGATCTGCCATGTTTATTATTGAAGGAGAAGTTGATGAATACCTAGATAGATGCCGATTGATACTTGTGCAGTAGATGATTGTCGTTTGACTTTTCTTTGGTGTGGCGCAGTCAGTTAGGCAGGCAGCAGATGTGGCTGATGTCCAGCAACGACCAGCTACGAACCTATACCTACGAACCTATACGGTGGCTAGATCAATCAGAGCCTGAACATTGACGCGACAGGTCATGGCGCAAGCGCGGCCATCTGCAGGCATGAATGACGACAAGTCAGATCTGCAGGTAGTCGTCGATGGCATCACCCATTTCGGCCAGCGCGTCACGTCCACAGCCTCTGCATGGATCAATCCATCCTCCACCATTGTCAAGGACATAACGCCTCATTTGAAGCGGCCTTCTTTTCAAAAACGTCTCTTGTCGAGCACGTCGCCCTCTGAGCTATTACGCACCAATCTGTCGCCCAGTGAGATTTCCTACAGGCAAATCACCTACCTCTCTGAGGATATGCTACGCGACATTCCAGAAGACGACGGTACACAGACCTTTTCTCTGTTTCAAGGATTCGAAGCTTCACTGCCAGAGTCACCGAGTCGGCCGACTGAACGCAAGCGCATCTCACACAGCAGCAACCGACGCTCTTCCTCTGTGAATGGTCGTTCATCGTCCGTCAACGGCAGAATACGACCGGCACGGACACCAGATTCGGTTGGATGGGAAAAGGAACGCGGTCACATCACACATAAGCTTGAAGTGCTCGGCGTACGGAAAGCGCTTGCGTCGCAGGAAATCAAGGAGATTGATGGCAAACTCGCAAAGCTCAACAAGATGCGCGCCGAGCTCCTTGCCAAGCTGGAACAATTTGAGATTCTCGAAGTCGAGACGGTCGATGAGCTACAAGATATCGAAACAAAACTGGAAGAGCTCAAGGAGAACGAAGAGCGTGTCGGTCGCATCTCGCCGAATGGACTGGCCACACCGCCCACCGTGATTGAAGAATCCGACGAGGCGGGCGATTTCCTATCTCAGAGCGCCTATGGATCGCTCACAAGCCATTCTGCAAAGCAACAGCGCAAGCGAAAAGCGCAACGCCGGCGGTCGTCGCCTCTGCTGCATGAACACTTTGATTCAGGCGCACTCATCAAGGCGTTACCGACCCATGCAGACAGCATCACAGCGCTCGACTTTGACTATCCCATGGGCACGATGATTACAGCCTCCATTGACGACACAGTGCGCGTCTGGAATTTGGCAACAGGACGATGTCAAGGGCTTCTCGAAGGTCATATCGCCTCAGTCCGTTGTCTCCAGCTCGAAGACACACTCGTGGCCACGGGCTCCACCGATGCCAAAATCAAACTCTGGGATTTGGGTCTTTCAGATCAGTATGCCGCCGTGCCACCCTCGGCTGTCTCGAACCTCATCAACAAGCACCGTAACGAGAGCGCTGATGACCTCAGTCAAACAGCGACCGCCGGCGGCCGTAGTATGAGCCGTCAATCGACCGGTGAATCAAGCCAAGCGGTCGACTGCTGTATCCACACGCTTGATGCACACGTTGGCGACGTCACAGCCTTACACTTTATCGCCAACACGCTCGTCAGCGGTTCATCAGATCGCACGATTCGACAATGGGATATGACGACGGGACGCTTGCTACAGACGATGGACATCCTCGCTTATGCGCCGAGAACGACTTTTACAGTTGATACAGCCTCAGCGCCCGTGTCGGCCTTTGTCGGCGCGTTGCAATGCTTCGAGCAAGGTCTCGCTGCAGGTACAGCGGATGGCATGGTTCGTTTCTGGGATTTGCGTACTGGCCGAGTGGCACGGGAACTCCAAGGTCATACTGGCCCCGTCACAAGCTTACAATTTGATGATGTGCATCTCGTTACGGGCAGTCTCGACCGCAGCGTCCGTATCTGGGATCTCCGCACGGGCACGATCCATGATGCCTATGCATATGAGCGCGGTATTGAGAACTTGTGCTTTGGCAGACGCAAGATTGTCACAGCGGCTGGCGAACGGACGGCGAGAGTGTATGACCGTGTCGAGGGCCGGCATTGGGCGTGTGGCGAGGAGGATCCGAATGAGGCGACGGTGGTGGCTGTTCGCTTCAAGGAGAAGACATTGCTCGGTGGCCGCAGTGATGGGACCGTCTCCATCTGGTCGCTTTAGAAGAGGTAAGGAACCTTATGTGTAATGAAAGAGCATCACTTGTAGTCAATGAATCAACGCAGATGCCAGTCGCTCAGCAAAGATTGACAAAAAGCACACTCAGTCGACAGCAGCTGAAGGCTTGTCCGCTGCCGCAGCTGCGCGACCTAGTGCAATCTCCTGCGAATTCGAACGCTGTACCAAAAACAACTGTCGCCGTTCCTCCTTATCCAGCTCACGCGCCAGCCGTCTGCTTTCCGCCAAGTCACGCGCTGTAATCAGGTGTGCCTTTTCAGCACGCTCGTTGATCTCGGCACTCGCCCTGCCGAGTCGATAGGCTTGCACCACGGCACCAATCGCGCTGAGAAAGACCAAGAAGCCAATCATGTTGGCATTAGAGGTGATGCGCACGTCTTCGCCGCCATGATTGGGTGCATTGTGATGGCTATAGTAAAAACCATCCCAGGGCGCCGTTTCTTCATGACGTGTGCGTCGATTGTAGCGCTCAAAGCGAGAGCCCATCGTGTGACCTGCATACACATGTCCCTCTGCATTCCGATAGATACCGCCTGTTTTGCTGCCAGACCCAGGATTCGACCAGCCAAGCCCATAATGATCAAACGCATGTCGCTTGTTGGGATCGAGTAGCAGCGCATGGGCAGCGACAATCTTGCGAAACCGTTCGTTCGCTTGTTGCAAGGTCGCTGTTGATTCCTTGCCTGTACTTTCGAGCTTGTCTGGGTGGTAGACCTTGACGAGTTGATAGTAGCGGGCCTTGATCTCGCGCGTGGAAGCCGCCCTGTCGATATGGAAGATGTCGTAAGGGGAGGGGTTGAGCGCCGAGGGCCAGGCGAGCGTGTGAGCGGGGCCTTGGGCTGCTGCGTATAGACAGCGCGTCAACCGCATTGTATCGAAGGAAACCTAATCCCCTGGGTAGTCTAGATCGGCAGGAGGACTGGCTTTTATGTTATGGGCAGTAAACGATAAATACCGCGTTTTGAGCTTTGTCGCAGAGGGTGTAGATGGCTTCAATCGCTTTGATGCGCGATTTTGGCAGGCTGGATGATGTAAGCGGGCGGGCGAGGGCAGTTGCAACTTGCAACTTGCAAGGCGCGAGCGACAATCAACAGGCGAGGGAGATTGACAAACAATAGACTGAGAAGTATATCGCTCACTTTCAACAGCTCTGACATTGGCTATCCATCTGCTATCCATCTAGTCTAGTCGCTCCATTCAGCTACTGTACAAGGCATGGCCGAGTCTGCTCGTGAGAGCATCTCGCTCAACACAAGACGGCCCAGAGCTCCTTCCTTCCGCTCTCTGAATTCGTTCTCTAGCTTCCAGGATGATGGCCGGCCGCTTGATGTGCCGCGAACTCCCTCAATGCCGCCGTATCTCAATACAGAGATTGAAGAGGTGCGGCGATATGGCGACTTTACGACAATCGACTGGGTGCAAGATGCATCGCGAGAGCATCGTCGCAAGCACGAGAAGCAGCAACAGATACAAGCTGATGCACACGGGGCACTTGGTCACATTCAGTCTCTTTTGTGGAGAGCATATGATGCCGGTCAAGGCTGGATCGTCGTTTCGCTCATTGGGGTATGCATTGGACTCAATGCAGCCTGTCTCAACATCTTGACTGAGTTTTTAGGCGACATCAAAAGTGGCTACTGTGCCCGTGGCTGGTACTTGAACAAAGAATTTTGCTGTTGGGGTATTGATGGCGATGCTGAAGCAGACATTTGCCCAGATTGGACCCCCTGGAGCAACTATTTCTTGTTCAACTATGTCTTTTACGTCGCCTTCGCCATTCTCTTCTCCAGTGCAAGTGCCTATCTCGTCCGTCACTTTGCACCCTACGCTGCTGGATCTGGCATCTCTGAAATCAAATGCATCATTGGCGGGTTTGTCATGCGTGGCTTCCTTGGCGGCTGGACTTTGCTCATCAAGTCGATTGGTCTGCCACTCGCCATCGCATCTGGTCTTTCAGTCGGCAAAGAAGGTCCGAGTGTTCATGTTGCCGTCTGTACAGGCAACGTCATTAGCCGTTTTTTTGAAAAGTACAAGCGTAATGCTGCAAAAATGCGCGAAATCTACTCGGCTTGCTCAGCGGCCGGTGTGGCCGTAGCGTTTGGTTCTCCCATCGGAGGCGTCCTCTTTGCCCTTGAGGAAATGACAACCAACAGTTTCCCCCTGAAAGGCATGTGGCGAAGCTTCGTCTGTGCGCTCATCGCTACCGCTGTCTTGTCTGCCATGGATCCCTTCCGAACCGGTCAGCTCGTCATGTTTCAAGTCACCTACGACCGTGACTGGCACTTTTTCGAAATCTTCTTCTTCGTCGTCTTGGGCATCTTTGGCGGTCTTTACGGTGAATTTGTCATGAAGTGGAATTTACGAGCTGCCGCTTTTCGGAAAAAGTACCTCAGTCAGCATGCACTCGCCGAGGTTGTCTCCTTGGCAACCTTGACGGCGCTCATGGCGTACTGGAACCCCTTTCTACGCCTGGACATGACCAAGTCTATGGAACTCTTGTTTCAGGAATGCGAAGAAGACAGCTACGACGGCATGTGCGATCCAAACGCGCGTTCTTCTGTGCTCTTCAGCCTCATCACCGCCACCGCCATCAGAACCCTTCTAGTCATCATCTCCTATGGCTGCAAAGTACCCGCTGGCATCTTTGTCCCCTCCATGGCGATTGGTGCCACATTTGGTCGCTTCGTTGGCATCCTCGTCGCAAGTCTGCATGCTGCCTTTCCCGACTCTGCCTTCTTCAGCGCCTGTAAACCAGACGTGCCGTGCATCACGCCGGGGACGTATGCATTTCTCGGTGCAGCAGCGACACTCAGTGGTATCATGCGCATTACGGTCTCCGTGGTGGTGATTATGTTTGAGCTCACGGGCGCATTGACCTTCATTTTGCCGACAATGATTGTCGTTGGCGTCTCCAAGGTCTTTTCTGAAAACATTGGCAAAAGCGGTGGCATTGCTGATCGCATGATTCATTTCAACGGCTACCCGTTTCTGGATTCAAAAGAAGATCCCAATTTTGGTGTTCAAGTGGGCAAGATGATGGTCAAGGACGTCATTAGCTTGCCTGTCCGTGGCTTGCGACTTGGCGAAGTGGAAGCCATACTCAATAAGCATGCCGTTCGTGGCTTCCCCGTCATTGAGTCGCGCGAGTCGCGGATCCTCGTTGGCTACATTGGTCACCGTGAGCTCCATTGGGCCGTTCAGCAGGCGAAAGCACAGCTCAACTTTGGGCCCGGTACCAAGTGCTACTTTACGACTCCCGAAGCACAAGCCTCTGCGACGATTGCCGAAGAACCAGATCATAGTCGTTCGGCATCGACAACAAACCCGGCCCCTGTCCTGGTGCCCCTGACGCCATCGATGCTTGGCGACGACGATGAGGAAGAAGCGTCAGATGGATTCCAGCGGACGCCGGCTGCATTAGATCGACCGCTCCTCAGCTCTCCAGCACGTTCTGCAAACCCAGCCCTGCACGTCTCGCCGCATTCTGTTGATTTTTCGCAATACATTGATCCGTCACCTTTATCCATCAATCCCAAACTGCCTCTCGAAACGGCTATGGATCTCTTCAAGGCATTGGGTCCACGCGTCATCTTGGTTCAGGCACGTGGACAACTCGAAGGACTCTTGTCAGTCAAGGATGTGCTGAAATATGAGCATGCGATTCATAATGGTGCCGCTGGGGTCGCTGACGAGGACGATGAGGGCGAAGGCTATGTGCGTGGGTCAGCATCCTCGTCAACGGCGTTTGAAGACTGGGCGTTTGCAACCTTTTCAAATCTGGGACACGGGGTGCGAGAACGTGTTCAGGAGTATGCCAATATTGTTCGTGGCGCCCTGACACGTCGCTGATATACTTGTACTTTCACATATCAAAAGCTGCTAGACTGCTATCCAAAGCGTAGATTGCACACAAAAAAAAACGATGAAAAGAAACGTTAGGGCTAAGAACCTAGATGAGTCTATCGGAATCGTGCCGCTCGAGCCTCTGATCTGGACGACGAGAGAGTCGAGTCTCTTTTCTTTTTGGGAGGCTACGACACCGGTCCCCGCTGTGGATCAGAGCTCGCTGAAAGGTTCAAAGGAAAGATATGCCGTGGCTTAGCGCTGTTGTTTGTAGCATAAAGCAGAGTGGAAACAAGAGAAAGTTAAAGAAATCGTAGATCGTCGATTGAGGCGTTGGTTGAAGAATAGATTGTCAAGATGGTCGTCGTGCTTGTTGAGTGTCGAGAGAGATGGCTCTAGCCACTGCCAGAGATGTAGTGCCGATTAAGTGCCGCAATACGCGCCGCCAAAGCAGGCCACGTCATGTTCCTCGGCACCAGCGACTGCACTGTTTCACCTTGCCGCATCTGACGCTTCGTCAACTCCTGCTGCGTCCAATCGAGCAATTCATACATGAAGCGCAAGTTTGGCTGAATAATCACATTCAAACGCCGAGCGCGCACCATGAGGTAGGCTTCCGGCAAGGCGAGTCCAAGACGACGGACGACATCGGCGATACAGATGGACGCGCTGCGCGATACGCCAACGCGGCAGTGGACAAGCGTGCGTTGACCCAGTTGATAGCCTTCCTCGATGAAAGCGAGACATTTCTCAATTTGTTCGGCAAGGGGGTCAATGCCATCGTCTTGAATCTGTCGCACCCAGAGATGTGCGGTCGGTTTGAGCGTTGTGTCGAGCGTCTCGAGACGCATCTGCCACGCGGGATGTTCACCGACCGACAAGAGACGCGTGATGCCCAAAGCTTGCAACATGGCGAGGTTGTCGGCATGTTCGAGATTACCGAGGTAGAGGTGGTCCATGATGCGTGATGGCAAGTTGCCCGAGAATTGCTTACCGACGCTTGATTGGAACCAAGGGCGCGGCACCGATTCGACTTGATCGAGGACGTGGGCGCGTGATTTGGGCGAGGCATTCAAGAGGAGCGGTTGGAGGAGCTGAAGCGTCGCGACATCATCTGAGAAGCAGTAAAAGTTGCGGCGCTGGTCGCAGTGCAGTTTGAGGAAGGCTCTGTCGAGTGGGATCCCTTCGGCGTAGACGAGGTAGCAGAGTGCCAGGAGACTCGTCTCGGTATAGCCATCTTTGCACGTCAAGAGAACACGACGCGTTTGGTCTGCAGGCAAGCTCTTGTTGTTGCCCCTTGTTTCAGCCAGCACGCCGCCATAGACGGTGGAAGCCGGCATGGGCGTTTCAGCGGCCGTAGCGTTGACCTGCTGCGCGTGCGTCTGCTTGTAGAGCCAATCACAAAAGTCGAGCAGATCTTGTTCTTCTTCAGGACCAATGCTTGTCAAGCAGCCGGACGAGGGAAAGACGCATTCGAGCACATCGTTTGGATGACCCGGGTCACGAATCTCCTGATTGCGAATCGATGGGATGGCAACATAGTCTTCACACTTGATGTGAATACCAAAGTGATGAGGTGGCGGCAAGCCATTAGCTTGCGTCTGTGAGTCTTCCTCCCAGTCCGTGTCGCAGCCCAGAAAGACGTTGGCGGAAATTTCAGAGGTACGACTCATTTTGCGCATCTCGAGCTGCTCCAACTCGACAAAATCACGCAACATGGCCGTTTTGGCACCATTGCGCATGACTGCAATGAGGTGAGGGAATTGGCGTTCAATGACTGGGAAGGTATCTTCAATCACAAAGACATTAAACATGGGCGCCTCGCCTTGCCAATGCCCCCTGAAATGTTGCTGAGCACGCACGAGTCGCTGTGCCGTCACGAGCATCTGCGTCACAGCCTCTTTCGTGTCACTATTGGTGTAGAGCACAAGATCCGATAGGAAGGCACACTTGATTTGCTGGGTGTGAAAGTTGCGCAAGCTGACACCGTGCACGGCGTCCAAATCGACAAAGACTTCGCGCGTCTGTTGCAAGAGGTCGTCGGCACTAATAGCACCATCCAGGACACCCTGGCTAGGTCGTCCGACATGTACAAGTGCAATACCCCTGTACGTACTGGGCGGCGAAGGATCCACCTTATCGTGCCAACGGAAGAAATCACGCTGAGCCCAATTGTCCTTGTGAATGCCATGCAACCAAGGGAACATCTCGCGCGTCTCTGTCAAGGGCTGACGCGCCTCTTGCTGAAGAGCGGCATCCACTTGACCGACCGTGAGGGCAAATACCTGCGGCGCAACTTGTTCGAATCGACCGAGCGGGTTGCTCAACAGAGCCGGCTCGCCTTCGCCTTCGCAGCCACGCCCGGCGGCGTCGGTAGGGAACGCGACATCGCGAAGAGGGCTGGTAGGGGGTGTAGAGGTGACAAAGGGTTTAGGGGTCTGCTTGCGGGCGACGAGTTCAGCAGGGGAGGGACTGCGTTTTGTGTAGGTGGGGAGCTCAGCGACGCGGCGGGTAACGGCAATCATGCCCGTTGCTGCGACTGGCAATGAAGTCTTCAGGGATGAGAAGGTGAAGCCGTCAATGATGTTGGTCAGAGAGGAAGGGAGCTAAGGAGCTCGCCTGATCGTGTGCTGTTTATCGCGCGGTCTCTCTCTATCTAGGCTGTTTGATGTGTTTGACTGCGCGAATTGACGGGTTCAGGGGTGTGTTGTAGTTTCAGGGGAGAGGGGTCGTGCTCTTGTTGCTTGATGCTGTCTCTTTACTGCTCCAGGTTGCTTCTCTTGTCGTTGTTGGATGATGAAGCTTTGAGGATAGGCGCCAGGATGTTCATTGAGCTACCTACCTAGCAAATCGATTTCCAAGGTTGCGCGCCTGGTCCCGCCTCTCGCTCGCTTCTCTTCAGCACGGGTGACCAGGGCGGCGGAGCAGGACACGGGAAAAAACAAATACATGCAATTGCAATTGATCGATCAAAGCATGTATGAAACACTCTGCAGGTACCTTGTCTATACAGACAGACACCAGAATAGGTAGCATCTAGGCCTCATTCAAGGCATTCTATTCGCCATCCTTGCTATTTCGTCTTCGGAGCTTTTTTTTCTTCACGGGCCGGCCGCCTGGCTCCGACGCCACTCTCGTCCCGCGTTGCCGAATACAGCAAACCCAGATGGACGAGCCCGATATCGATTAAGCTTCGACGATCTCTGGTATGATAGATGGCAAGGTGTATAACAATCACAGCGTAGCAATGCTCATAGGTACACCACAGAGAAGGTTTCACATGGCTTGACTGCAATAGTAGCTGCATGGAAGTACATAGAAAAGTTGCATGACCTCCACGCGCAACCTCCGACCCCGCTGCGGCCAGGCCCTGGAAATTCTCCAGGGTCCAGCCTACGAAAAACTGGATGTACTACACGTCAAAGGCGGCATCCGGAGCCAGGCGACACAATGCTTCTATCTTCACTTGATCCAGTGTTGCATGCGAGACTTGTGATTGTTCTTTTCGTATTGGCTAATTGAGGTGGTGCCAGAATCAGGACGAGAAACTCTGCAGATGCGGAGACATGTAGCTGTCAGGGACGAGCATAAACTTAAGCCAATGTTGACATCTGTTGCTCAATACCACAACCGGATGAGTTCCTCCGAGACGCCCGACATTGGGTTCAAGACACCCAAATCCGTCACAAGCGCCGTAATCATCTCCGGCGGCGTCAGATCCAAGCTTGGATTGTTGCGAACATCATCGAGCGACATGACATGCTCGTTGCGCACATCGGCCGAACTACTCGTCATTTGCAAATCAGCTGTAAAGAAATCGCCTTCGGATTGACTAGCTTGCTGCTTGCCGGCGAGTTCTGAAGAGCGCAAGGCAGGCGTGGCCATGGCACTCGTCGCCTGCGACCGCGATGGGGGATCTGAGAATTCCAACACAGGGTCATCCTTTTTATAGAGATCGAATTGCGAGAGCGGATAGATGCGCACGAACTTATGTGATTCAGCAACGCAGTAAAAAGGCTTGCCTTGCAGCTTTGCCAAGGCTGCGACGTTTTGTGTGCCAACTTGGTTGATGAGGCCGCCATTCTCAACAACACCCTCTGCGCCAACCAAGACCATGTCACAAAGCGGCATGGCGTATCCAACGGCGACATCGAGCAGCATGCACGTCGGAATACCATACCGTTCCAATACACGCTTTGATTTGAGACCCGAGCCATTTGGCCGTGACTCGGTGATGAAGACTCGAAACCGCCTGTTTTCTTCTGCAGCGCGCGTCAAGACGGCCAAGACGACGCGCGAGTAGGAGTGAATGAGCACCGTCGATCCATCCTTGACGAATTGTGCACCAATCTCCGCAATTTTGGCACGCGCCTCACGCGCGCGTGAGATGAAGAGTCGGCCATTGGCGACAAGATGCGCTTTCGTCTCTTCAAAATCCTGAACATCCCGCAAGCTCTTGCCAATGAAGGCTTCAAAAATGTCGCAGCCGGCTTGCAAAGAATACGCATCAGGCACGGCATCCGTCAAGATACGTTTGCCGCGCTTCAAGATATCTGTGAATTCAGACACGGTAGAAGCGTTTGTCTTGGTGAGTACTTCGAGTAGAGCGGAGATGGCGGCAAGCGGCATGGTGATTTCGGGGTCGTTGGCGAGGAAGTCGCGGTAGATGGCGAGGACATCAAAGGAGCCGTGCGGCGAGTCGATGGAGGTATGAACACGGGCTAGCCGATTGGGTCGCATGGGCGCCATGATTGTACTGTCGAGAGTGCAAGTATCGATAGACGTTCAGCTAAAGGTTAAGTTGTAGCACACAATTGTCGCATCGCGTCGCTGACTGCAAAATTCGGATTTTTCCTGATCATCAGGATTGACCACCAATGCATCAACGGCGCTACTACAGGTACTACTTCTCGCGATCGTGCCTCTAATGCATCTGCTATCAACTGCTTACCCTTTGCTGCATTGACTGTGAATGGAACTGTGTTTAACACTCTCCAGCTCGGCATGCGTTGACCTGGCTTGACTGCTGTAGAACCGATTTTGCTTCCGTGCCAAGAGAACAAAGAACTGCAATGAGGTGCAGCTTCATTGTCAAGGGAGAAATCACGAGTGCCCCTGCGCTACTGCGCATCGAACGGATGATTGCGCCTTCGCGCGCTCTTCTGTTTGTCATGACCTCCTGTGACTCCTGAAAGCTAGAGACTACATCATGATGGATGCTCTCGCGGCGCAACAGAATGGTCTTCCGGGGTCGCACTCATCAGACACTGGGCCTCAGAAGCGCTTGAGCATCAGCAGTGAAGGAATGGATACATCTGCGCGTCTTCCAATGTTGGACTCAGCGCAAGCAGTAGCGCGAAGAGACGACGCGACACGATCAGCTTCAGAGTCAACCGGGTCGCAAGACAACCTGAATGCCAACCTGACTCCCCGACTGCACGAACTATACGATCGACTCGAATGCCGTGGACTCGAACCTGTTTTACCTGCAGGCTGGGCGTATGACTTTTTGGGTCTCGATCGAAATCTCTTTGTCGATGACGAGGACCATGGCGTTACAGTGCCATGCATTAGGAGTCTCTCAGGCGACGAAAAACTCGACTTTCGCGGCATGCTTGCCTTTGAGCGTCTCTTGGTGATGGGAAAGAATTTACGCTCGGTGTTGGACATCAACAAGGTCATGCGATGTCGGCCAAAGCTGCGTGATATGGAGGGCATCATTCGCCGAGGCATTCAGGGCACATTGGACTGGGCTGCCTGCGATGCTTCCCTCGAGCCAGCTTGTATGCCATTGTTCTTGCCAATCATCATGAGGTCTTGCCATTCTCAGCGAGAACGATTCGGTACCGCTTCAGCTACCGATATCGAAGAGCTTGAGCGCAAGACACAGGCGCGTCTGCGGCGCATTGCCAAAGTGCATCGCGAGGCCCTCGCTCTTTCGAATTTAATATGCAAGACTCCAATTGAGGCTACAAAGCAGCCTGTCGATGACGAACCCTCTTGTACGACGATCTTTGCCTTTGCAATTTGTGGACCGTGTGTTGGCATCATTGCACTTGACAGCAGCACAGCTGAGCGACGTCCTCACACCGTCATGGTCGCAGATTTCTCCAAGCCGTATGAAGATCTATGGAACGGCCTGGCCGTTGCGCTGACAGTCATGATGGCACGAAAGGAGATTCTCGCGTGTCGAGAGGCAGGGTTGCTGCCGGCCTTGGCAAACCTTGCGCGACTATCTGGCCTTGTGGCTTTAAACGAGACTGTTGACGAAGATGTTTGAGAATGGTGTCAGCAAACATTGCGTCTGAACGAGGTCTTGTCACGGACATGAAACGAGGCGCAAGGTAAAGCAGTGCTCTTAAGCGCTTGTCATCGCCAGCCTGTGACCAAGCATGCGGGTACTCGGTCTGCTTTTGGTCGCGCTACCCGCTTTTGTCTCCTCGGCACCAATCAGCAATGGGTGGTGAGATCCATTTCTTCAATCAGAACGATGGCTGACCTGCAGTCGCAAGTATCTCAAAGAGACTGCAACAACGCTCTCAGAGGCTAAACAGCAGCTACAGGTCTATGTGAGCAAAAAAGACAAATTCTCGGCGTTTGTGGATCAGGTGGAAAAGATGAGCGCAAGTCCCCTCAATGTCGCGCCTAGTGCCGACGCACAAGATGCCAAAGTCATGCAATCGCTCAAGTTATTCGACAAGCAGGTGGCTGTCCTGAATGACACAACAAAGAAGTTGATTGGTCAGCCTGACGATGCTGAAACGTCTGACCTTATCGAAGCACTCGATATCCTGTCGACCAGCTCAAGGAGCATGGTTCAAAGTTGCGCAGGCGCAGAATAAAGGGGCGTCAGTAGCAAAAAGTACGGGTTTGGTATTGGCTAGATATCTATGCTTCTTCTCGAGTCCTTCAATTGTAATCCAGCTCATCAATGAGCCTGTCCAATGACTTTTGGACGCTTCCATTCTGCTCCACAATTTTTGCAGGTGTACCATTTTGCGACACCGTCAGTGCGCGCTCTTGTTGCTTCTGTTGGTCCGGCGCACTGACAGCAGGCTCCCGAACATTTCCCTTGGCTTGTTCAACCACACCGTTACCTATTATGGGCATGCTTGCGGCAGGAGCCGATGCCGGGCGAGCTTGAGAAGGATAGATTACCACAAGTTTTTGACTTTGTGCACGAGGAACTTGCGCAACTTGCTGAGGTCGCGACTTGCCAGTCGATGCCTCTGTAGCTAGATTTTGCGTCGAGCCTTGCTTTTGTTGAGCTGACGCAATGCTTGGAGTCGCGACAACCTCTTGAGATGGAATACCTGGGTCCGAGCCTCTTGACGTCGGACGCGAAAATGGAACATTCGTAAGGTCGATAGCCTCGCCACCCACCTGTTGCTGCTTTGGGCTTGGCTCTGCATCACCGGCATTGTCAGCTCCCTTGTCGTCGACACCGTCAACTTCGTCGTCCTGCTCGTCTTCTGTCGTTTCCTCGTCGCCGTGGTAGTCGGTCATATCCGCATCAGCGGCGGCAGACGCCATGTGCCCATGCTGATCATCCTCCACCTGAGCATCCTCCATTTGTGCTAAACCTTCCTCATTCGAGAGCTGCCAGTCCTCGACAGGTGTCTCTGGAGCGACAGTCTTTGGAAATTGACCAGTAATGCCGCGCCATACATTGTAGACATACTGCTGCATCCAATAAATCTCGGACTTTCTAACAAGATCGTCACTGCGCGTGTCGTTGCGCAAAGTGGTCCAGTAGCGGTTGAGATTTTCTGGGCTCACAAATTGGCAGGAGACGCTCGTGTTGGCGGCGAGGGATGCGACCTGGAAGGGACAGCCAGCTGGAATCAAAACAGCTTCGCCAGGATTCTGGTAGACACGAACGGGCGACACGCGATATTGGAAGCGCAAGTCAACCAAGTCGTCCTCAGACAGATAACGCGACGCACGCCTGATGGCATCCTCTTGAGTGCCTGCCTCGCCCTTGTTGCAATATTTGAGCATAAAGCGTCGCAAGATGCCCACGTTTCGCTGCGGAAAAATGTCCCAAACGACGCAACCCTTGCGACCGTGCTCATCGTCTTGTCCATCGCCTGCCCACAACGAAATGTTGACCGTGTCACTCATGCGAGTCTGAAGCGCGTCGCTTGTCAAAGTCGCTCCTATTATTAATACTCGACAGCTTGTTTTTGCGAATACGCACCTGCAACGAAATTGCTCATATGCAAGATTGGACCCGGCATGACAGCTGCCAGTGGACCGGGCAGCCAGGATACAAGGTTGAAGGAGCCTTGGCGGGTAGTGTACTCCTGACATGGCAGCATGCGCTCAATGGCGGCAATCAATGGTTTTGCAGCGGACGACCGCAACTTGTCCAATTCGATTCCCTAGCTTTGTCAGCTTGTAAATATTCAAGCTTGTCGACATACCAATGCACGAGACGGCGCTTGATCTTGAGAGCCAAACAAATTGTTGATAGAGGTTCGACGAAGGACATTGGCCGTGTTGGCGACCTCAATTTCCTCGCTGGCCAGACTGGACGAAAGACTTCCCGGTTCCCAAAGTCTCGAGCTCTCCAACGGCACTCCTTGGAGAAGCAACGGCTCGCCAATTGACCAGTGCCTTTGAAACATGACAGGCGTCAACTTGTCAGTTTCTTCATGACAAACGGACAACGACCATTCTTCGTGTTGCGTGGCTTTGAACACCCGACCGACGCCAACGGAAGCCGCCGTGTAGGGCGGAAACTCCTTGAGCTGTTGCCAAAAGTCAGACACCTCTTGCAATTTGAAACATGTGAACGGGATCATGTGTTTCTTTGAATGACGCATTTCTCGACCCTTGTGGGGGACACAGCAATCATACCTCTTGCCTGCTTCGCTTTCGCTTTCAGAGCTGCCATCCCAGGCATTGTAGCAGTTGAGGCAGAGAAAAGTACCGCAAATGTAGCACGTCACATGAGCCAGAAAGAAAGGAGAAGAGCAAGCATCGCACCTGGCTGAGCTCGTGGTCTCGACCGGGCAATGTAGGATGCGCTCCTGTTCACCGTGCTCATCTTCCTGCTCCTCGAGCATATCTTCGAGCGCACATGCAAGACGTCGCAGGAGGTATGCCGCATCGTCCCTTGGCAAATGATTGCTTGAGGAGACGACGGAAGAGTTCTCTGATGACGCATGAGTCGACGTCAGCACGTAGCGAAGCAGCAAGCTTGGATCCGTGCTGGGTGGATCGACAAACTTTCTCACGTTTTGGAAGCGACAGCTCGTCTTGTCATTGCGACAGTCAACGCAGAACTGCTGGAGCGGAATCTCAGTCATGTGGCATGTTCGGGTCTGGAGCCAAACATGTTGGGTGTTTGTGAGATCTCCGTAGTGTATTGGCAGTCGTGGGTGGACTGCTCTCGAATCAACAAGACGTTGCTGTGGCTTGAACTGTGGCGCTTTTTCTTCAGAATATGAGACCACCAAATTCCTGCCACCAGATTTGGGTTCCGCGACTTTCATCAACTCGATCGACGGAACGTGCTTGTGGGAAAGGTGCTGGTCGATATGCTTGGACAAAACACTTGATTCTGCGAGAATGCCGCAGAACACACATTGTTTGTGGTTTCGAACAGGCGCTTCCGAAGTTTCAGGCGCCTGTGCAGGTTCACCTTCAGTCAATAGAGGGGCACGCGCTGGCGATTGAACAGTGTCCGAGACTCGCTGAGAAGCCACGACAGCAGTCTGCTGAGCATACACAGGATCAGGCTTCTTTTGCGGAGGTACACCACGCTCAACCTTGAGCATCGTGGCATGACCACCGCTCACCTGCGTTGAAGGCCCGCCAGCAGGTGCATCCTCCACATCAGACTCACTCATTGGCTCTTGTGGCCTCGAGGCGGCCTTGTACTTACCAGATTGCATGCTCGCCGAAGGAGGCAGCACTGCCGCAACTTTAGCCAGAAACTCGAAAACCTGCTTGTGAGAACCGAGTTGAGCACGAACCCAGTCGTCGACATTGATCGGCTTGCCAAGGACAGTATGTGACTCAAGTCGCGCCATGAGGCCCGAGACAGGTCCCGCGCCACCTGGCTTGCCTCTTGCTCCCGCCATTGCTGCACGCTGAGCGCCGTCCACGTCCGAGTCCGTGTCAGATATGAATGTTCGAGAGGCAACTGGAGGAGGCTGCGAACTCTTTGACTTCGGCTTCGGTCCTGGCTTGCTTTTGGGTTTTGGCTCCTTCTTAACAATCGGTGCATCCGTTATGTCTGAGGACTCTGTTTCCGACAAAGGTCTCAGCGCCGTATGGCCATTGCGCTCTGCCGATTTGTCAACAGCGAGCCGACTCAGTGGCACATCATCAGAAGAAACATCAGCTCTCCCACCAGAGGACTCCTTAACCAAATTGCGTGAGGTTCGCTTTGGACGCTTAGCAGGTGTGGGCTCTTCATCGACAGACACGTTACGAAGAACGCGCTCCTGGCGACGCGTCTTGCCAATGGTGAATTCAATTTCATTTTCATTTTGCTTCTCCGCATCAGGGTCCACCAGGATGTATTCCCATCTTGGACGCTTGAGAGGCTTCGCTGTGACTGTCGACTTTACGCGTGCCTGTCCTGCCTTCTCGGCTTTGATTGAGGAACTAGGTCGAGAATCTTGGGTGGATGGTCTCGAATTCTCGATACCGGACGTCCCTGCCTTCGCTTGAGCAGCCTGCGTGGATGTCTCTTTTATCAAATTCCTGCGGGAACGCTCACCGGGAGTTTCATTTGCATTTGAGGCTTGAACTACGGGAGTTTCTGCAACAGCCTTGTCACCCATTTTGCTGATGAGGAATTGGCGGATAGCAACACCAGGCAACTTGCTGATTTCTTGCCAAATGGAGACATCAGGCATAGAATCGCGCATACCTGCGAAACCAAGATGGGCCTCCCACAATTTTTCCAAGCATTCCGTTTGATTGGCGGACGGACTTGATGTTGCAGCGTTCGAGGACGCATTCGCCATCCTGATCTGATCGGGCGATGCTTCGGAAGCGCGGGCCATCGGTTGCTTTTCCTGAGTGGCGGGTGCAGTCTTGGGGACAGCAGGGGGGACCACTACTGACCTAGATTGCGCAAGCTCCGACTTCCTGCCAAGATCAGGCTGAACCTGTGGCGACGGTTTCGAGATCGGCGCAGAGCTCACTTGAACACGCCCTGGAGCAGCTGACGATTTGAAGGGAGAGGGCATCGGCCCTGGAGGCAACGTTGACTTGAATGGCAGCGGCTGCCTGTTGGAACCTGTGGTCAATGCAGCTTTGGGGAAAGATTGGCTGGGAGGCGGCTGAGATTGCTGATCCGCTGCTCTAGGCTGACTGGGCCTTGCAAGCTTGAAGTAATGCTTCTTTCCTTCCGCGTGCTGCACAAATGCTTTGGAGAATGGAAAATCTTGTTCGTTACAAGCCGGTGCCAAGCACACGAACTTGCCATTGTCGTTGCGAACATAAGGCACACCATGGTAGGAGCCAATTTTCGGGAGATCAACGACCTTGTCCTTGATGTTGACACGCCCGACGTCTGGATAATCGTCAGTCGTCAACGCAGGAGGCCAGTGCTCTTGTGCCCTTGCACGCTTCGTGTCGGCTTCATCGGGTGAGCCAGAACGCTTGATTCCAGAGGATGGCTGCCTACATTGCCCGGACTGCTGGGAGCTTTCGCGCGATTGTGCGCCATCATTCACGGACACACGTGACGGAGAGCGAGAATGAGCAGGGGCAGATGGTTGATTCGTCGCACGATTCGATGTCGGTTCATTGCCGTTCTTGCTGGCACCGTTGCTAAACGGTTTGCGAGGTGGGAGACCCATGATAGGCGTAGAGTCGGACGAGGCTTTTTTTGGGAGAGAAGGTCTGCTCATAGGCATGTCTGCCCTTCTCGCTTCATTATTGGAGGCGCTATTGCTGGTGTTAGACCTTCCAATCGAGATGTTGACAGCATGGCCGTTGCTGGATTGAGTCGGTCGATAAGAACTTGTCACCGACGGTGGCGGTGACCTGAACGATCGCTCAGGACCGTTATTCTGGTTCGGAGCATAGATAGAGTTCTGACTCGTGCGCCTGGCAGTCGTGGTGTACGTGCTTTTGCTAAGCGGTGTATACGAGACGCGTAGTGCATTCTTGCCCTTGGTAGCACCGCTTCCAACCCCTGCCGCTGACGTCTGAGACGTAGTTGTCAGATCCGCGTTTGTCGTATTTATAGCACTGTCTGATGTCGTTCTGGCAAAGACTGGCGAGGTAGGAATCGTAGGTGAATTGGTCCGACCATTGGCGACAAGCTGGTCCAGTTCTTGATCAAGGGACGTCGTCACTGTTGCTGGCGCGCTTTGCGGACCGACAGGCGCGGTGCCGGTGCTTGGACCCACCGGTCTCCCGCCGCGACCGCCTGGATCGTCCGGCATCCTACAAATAGAATAGACAGCCAAGGCGCGTGTGCGTGTTGACGAAGCCCTAGTTTGACATACCTGGGACGAAGCCCTTACTGTGCCAGAGATTGCTGAATTCTGACGCAGAGATCACGAAGAGGTCTTTTGCAAACGCGCTAGCAAGAGTGATTTCGTTTGGACGCGAGCTGCAATCCCTACGCTTTCTAAGGGTTTTGTTATGGTGCGAGTCACGTGTAATTTTCCAGTCAACTGTAAACATATGCACGACCAAATCCGGAATAAGACAACAACGGCTTCCTCGGCATGCGCGTGGCGCTGTCATCTACAAGCGTACAAGACTAAAACTGTTACATCGTATCCACTTGAACTCAGAGGACCACAGAGATGTGGACGTCTTATGACAAGGAAAGCAAAGCATCTTGATTTTGCGACGATCTTTAAAAGACTTTGCTATGATCAGTCCGGATACAACTGCACACTATTTCGGCCCCTTTTCCATCAACTGCGACCCCAGGCTTTCTTGATATACCGCTGCAAGAATCCTTCATCGGCGACTTGTCCTTCTGCTGCGATATCCTTCGGCCGCATAATGCCTGATTTGATGGAAAAGTTGGTCTCCGTGTTGCGAGGCGGGCGCTTATTTTGACGCGCCGCTGCAATGTCTTGTCTGAAGCTGATCTGCGTTTGACGGTAGTCATTGCTGTAGTCGCTGAGGCTGAATTTGGATTGCTCTGCAACAGGCCTGACGCTCTTGACTCGGCCACCTGCCACATCATTGTTGAGGATGATGTCTGCTGTTCTTGTCCGCTGCTGACCGTAAGTCACGCCAGCTGGCTCAGTTGCCGATTGTTGCCATTGGAACCAGGGTGAAGTGGTTCTCACAGGACTGCCAAGGACAATGGGTAGATCACCGTCTGTTGAATACAGACTCGAGAAGCCGCGCGACTCGGCTGGGTCCGTATACCGATGCAGAATGTCCGCAACCGCGTCTCGTTCTTCGCTTTCGATCGCTTGTGCATCATCTTGCGCTTCTTCACCCTCAGCATGGAAGTTCATTCCGTCTTCTGGCGTCGTATGCAGGCCAGCGACATGGCGCCATGCAAGCAGGTTGAACGACGACGAATCGGGCTGCTTCTCGGGTTCCGGCCGCTGCCAAAGCCTTTGAATCTTCAACTCTTTGCCTTTCTTGGATACCTTCCGATTCAGGCCACCAAACGCCTTGTCTGCCTCGGTGAGCGACTTTTCGAGGCTGTCACCGCGACAAAACATTTTTTCATCAAACCGAGCTCTCCTGCGACGTTGAATGTAGAACCAGACGCCGAGGATACTGGCTAATGCCAGGATTGCGCCTGCAGAACCTATAATGATCATCGAAGTGCGAGAGAGACTTGTCGGCTTGCTTGGTTTGGCCGACGAAGCCAAGCCTGCCGAGTCTGGTTTTGCCTGCGATGTGTCTGTTGTTGCTGGAAGGGTGGATATCTCTGAAGCTGTCGGCGATCGCGCCGCAGTAGCACGGGTCGTTAGCTCTGAAGTCACTGCCGGCGTCGCTGTGATTGCCAAGAACGTCGTTGCCAACACCGTGCGGCTAGTCTCGCGCGGAATCGCACGGTTCGTCGCAGTACTGCGGGATGTGATCGTGGTCAACGGCTGCAGACTTGTCTCGCTCAGCGGCGTTTGCGGCACAAACTCAGCGGTCGTCTGTGCGCGTGCAGCGTCCGTGAAGACTAGTTCGATGGGCGGAATGGTAAGGACGCCAAGATCTGTAGCTACAGCAGCGACTCGCTGATTGACTGTGGCACTTTGTCCGAAGAACCCGAGATTGAGCCCTGCAACCTGCGATTCTTCTCGTCAGTAATACTCTTTCCGCGCGCTAGATGCCTTACGCAGTACTTGAAGACCCGCTGCAAACGCTTGCGGGAGATCCATTTGACCATGGCTAAGCTTGACTTGCAAGGTGATGGTTGCCCACCAGAGTGGACGCATTGGAGTGAAATCGGATAAAGAGTGCAGTCGCCAGCATGCTGCTATTGAGTCAGGTCAGAGAGGACCGACCAATGCTGATACAGTCGCGCTTCTGCAAGAGGTCCCTATGAAACGTCGGGGCACGGACATGCTTCAGCTTGTTGAGAACGTTCAACCATCTACACTAGGAACTTTTACTTTGCACCCGCAGCGAGCTTATCAAGACGCTCTCCGTCCACCCGCATGACACTCCATTCAGTCATCATTTCTGCACCGACTGCTTCGTAGACACGAATTGCCTTTTCGTTCCACTTGAGCACAGACCATTCGAGACGCTTGCCGCCTTCTTCCAAAGAGAGCTTGGCAAGATGTTGAAGTAATTTAGTACCATAGCCTTTGCCTCGGTATTGCATATCAATGTACAAGTCCTCGAGGTAGATGCCTGGTGCCGCATGCCAAGTCGAGTAATTGAAAAAGTAGATGGCCATGCCCACCGTCTTGGGCTTGTCATCATCAGAGTCAATCTCACCAATCAAAGCGTAGGCGTACTGCTTGCCAGTGAAACCAAGGGTGCTCGACAATGTTTCGAGCGTGGCATGGACCGCATCTGGAGCCTTTTCAAACTCGGCCAGATCTTTGATGAATTGCAGCATCTGCGGAACATCGTCTTTGGTAGCTCGGCGGATGTTGAGAGACATTACTTGCTAGCTTTTAGTTGACTTTATAGTAAGCTTAGGTATACGTGCTGCAATGACAAATGCAATTGTGCACTGCAATTGTGTTGTAGGCAAACGCGGCCATTGAAGTCACGGGCATTTTCACCAGATGGCAATCCATTCTCAGCAGCGGCGTGAACTTGTGCCGAAGATGACGGCTTTCAAGAAACTCTCTCAGTAGACACATGCCTTTCGCTAGATCAAAATTACATACCTCATATCACTCATCGTGCTGATGCTTCCTGTTGCGCCGCCTCCGCCTTTTCTGCAGCATGTTCTCGCCATCGATCTCCCTTGCGAATGATGGCATAAATCAATACTGTACTGACCCAGAGGACGGCTGCTACGATGGAAAACAGGATGTGATTGCCGAGCGTCTTCAGCAGTGGATCTGAAGCTGCTGTGGCGCCAGCAGCCAGCAGCATACGCACTAGATTGTTGAGCGCCATGGCACTGGAGCCACGACCAGGCAGTGCGTCAATTAAGTAGGTTGTCACGGCAGAGTAGATGAACATGGTCGCCAACCCGTAGATGAATGTGCCAATCAGGGGCACGAGCCAGAATTGACCAATGGTCCAGGCGTAAATCATGATCCCTGCAGGCGCCAAGAACGCACCTGTCCAGGCATTCAAGCCAAAGCGACGTTCTGGGATATACTCACCGCCTTCTTTTTGATTGGCTTTGCTCATGACGTGGTCGCACCATTTCCCACCGAGGATTGACCCGACAATGTAGCCGATAGAGTTGCCGAGATAGAGACAACCAACGACGATTGTTTTAAAGTTGTATGGCGGAGCTTCGAACGAATGCTCGATCGAGATGTTGAGAAAGTAGAGACCGGCAAAGTTAAGACTTGCGTAGCAGATGGCACAGGCCACGGCTGGGTAAGCAAAGAATTGGATCGTCTTGATTGGGTCTGTCAGCGTGTGTTGAAGCACTTCCATCTTGGTGGGTGCCCGATTGGCGCCAGTATCCTTGTCGACGATCTCAAGCACTTTGGCATCACGCAACGTTTCCGGCAAGCAGAAGAGTAGAAGAATTGTTAGTGTGCCTGCTTTGGCAACAATGAACCACTGCGTATTTCGCCAGCTGCCCGCCGACGTCAGCAAGCCACCGAGAACAGGACTCAGCAGTGGTCCTGCAATGGGTCCTAGATAGAACCAACCCATTGCATTGCCGCGGTGTTGCGGCAAGTAAATGTCAGAGATGGTACCGGCGCCGATTGCCTGGGCACCGCCAGAGGACAATGCTGCTAGTAACCGAAACGCGAGCAATTGACCGATAGATTGCGACACGGCACATAAAACTGAAAAGACAGTATACGCCGAGAAGGAGAGCAGGTAGACTGTTCTTCTGCCAAAGTGTTCACTGACATAAGCTAGCCAGAGCGGTCCTATCGCCATACCAATCAAGAAGGTTGTGATTGTCAAATTCGCGGTCGTCGCAGGTGTTCCCAAGTCTCTTTGTACATCTGACAGAGCCGGTAAGAGAATATTGCTGGACATGGGTCCAGCCATGGCAGCTGCGGCGACTAGGAAAACGATAAAGTTCTTGGTGCCCTTTGTGTATTCCCGTGGATCTTCCACCTCCGGGATGAGCGCAAGTGAGCTCAAGAGACCGGATCTCCTCTCTCGTGGGACGATGACCGACGCTCCAGTATGTAGTCGCATGAGCATGGACCCGCGTGTATTGGTCTTGCGTACTGGCGCGGATCCATCTAGGTCAAGCCCGTCCTTTTCGCGGGCGCCATTAACAGGCGCGGCATCGTCGGTGCATGCTATCGCGGCAGCGTCTGCGGCTGATTGAGCCATATCGTTGTCGTCTTCAGTATTAATGTCAAACGTAGATGATAAGAGTCGGTGTAACCTCTCTCAACTGTATCGATGCGATCTTTCCAGATGCGCCAGTTGTCGGAAGTTGCCGAATGTCATCGCGTAATGTTTCCAGGGAATCCTGGGGCGATCAACCGCGACCGATCGACCTACCTATGTATGCCTAGGGAGGCCTCGCGAGCCGTGGAGCTACTATTAAGGTTAAGCAAGGAGCAAGTATTACACAGCGTAGACCCTGGAAAGCCCAACAGAGCTAGTTATAGCGGAATTTAGCGAGTAGATTTACCAGGTAGCGCCAGTGAGCCAGATCATCTGCAGCCGGCCTCGAGGCTACTAGTCCGGATTCAGTTGAACGCTAAGCATAGTTCCCTTTAGTCTGACTTGGACCGCCAATAACAATTCATGTACGCATAGGCATGACTTCGCCTCGTTACGTTCGAGTATATCCTCAGCAAGCGCTATAAATATAAAGTGGTCTTTGGCTGATTCGAGTTGGCAGCTCCGGAGCTCGAGACCTCGAGATGCACGCATTCCAAGGTTCAGATCACTTGCGCACGTAATCTATGCGTAAGAGGACATGCCGACTCTGATCCGAGGGAGAGTATATCTTTGGAAGTTTCCAAAAAGAAGTTTATCCAATTTATGGCTTTTCCAGTACTTTGCAGTCAACATCTGGCTAAAGCATTGTGACTGTCTTTTGTCTCACTTATCTTTTCCTGTTATCGCGAGGCGCAGCGGGATAGATAGAACAGCACCTTGCGATTGTGCAATCGATATCCCGGCCAGACATCTATCTATCGCAGTCTATCTACTGCTACTTTGTTCCAAGGTTGGCTCGAGAACCCTGATCAGGCCGACGCAAGGCGTCACAGTCGCACAAAACCAACTGCTTAGGTACTTAGGAGGCTAAACAAACACGTTCAGCGCTTAATCTGTTCGTCGACCGTCTTCTTTCCTACACATCCATCAGTTCCCTTCAAGGCCCAAGCAAAAGCGCAAACATATTTACAATGTCCGACCATCTAGGCAAACACGCGCAAGCCTTCACCGGCCGTGGCGGCGCTGGCAACTATGTCATCAAGAACCCAATCCCCCAGGAAAACCTACGGACTCAGTTTTCGCAAAAGCCGGTGCATGGCAACTTTTCAGGACGCGGCGGCGCTGGTAATTTTGCGACCAAGGCGGATGTTGAAAAGGCTCAGCAGGCCGCTGCTGGTACGTCGATTGCTCTCAGTCCTCCTCAGGTTTTTGAAGGGGATTGAAGGAGGTGAAAGTGAAAAAGCTAACGATAACTAGCGGGTTCGTTCCAAACCGACCCGATGCCCAAGCCTGCGCCTGTCGTCTACAAAGGCGGTCGCGGTGGTGCCGGTAATATTGAGGCTGTCCAATACAACGACAAACATCGCGAGGATCTTGAGATTGAAGAGCTCATCAGGACGCACAAGGAACTCCAGGCGCCGGCCCCTGAGGAGCCCATCATCAAGGTGGACTAATCTGCTCCAAGAGATCGAGAGCATCTCTCAGAATCTCTCTGTAAGTAATGTCGTTTTGTTTTGTAGAATTTGATATCACTGCCTAATTGTCTTCCATCTCTACATCCTCGCCATCGTCATCTTCATCTTCCATTGCAGTCGGGTCCAGATTACTGCTTAACGAAGCCTTTGTAGCATTCGATGGACTTCGACCACTGGATGGTGCTGGAGCCGTCTCAGAGTTTGTTGTATCTACGCCAGCAGGACCAGACGCTGCGGCTGCAGGCGTACTCGCACTCTTCGCCTGCGCCCAAGCAGGTATCGCACTTGTTCCTTCCCGCTTTCCAGCAGCACCATCAAGAACTTGACCTACCGCCTCCGCTTCCGCCTGAAGTCTTGCAGGCGCTACCGCTTTGCCAGCGGTCGTTTCTCGAAATGGGACGCGTTGCGGCACGACGTCGGATAGGAAATCAAGTTGTGGTAGACGCGCGACGGCTGCGGCGCAGTGACTATAGTTGAGACCCTTTTTCCGTTCCGCGAGGGTGTAGAAGAAGGCTTGCTCTGCGAAATAAGCGGCAAACCGTTCCTGATTGATGGATTAGCACCATGCGCATTTGGTGGAAGACTGTCGTACTGTAGCAGAAGCAATGACGAGGGCGGCAGCATTAGATAAGTTGTTGACGTCCTCGTCCATCTTGGCAATCTTCTTGACACGCGCTAGGGGCAACCGCTTGTTGTTGGACTGAGGCTTCTTGGGTGTCGCATTTGGTGAGGTGCCTGTTCTCGCAGTGCCATCTGTTGCTGCTGGTTGCGAAGCGACTTGTGAGGCTATCATGGAGGCGCTCTGGGTCCCTCTCGCTGGCGATGCTTGTGAGCTCATGGCTAGCTGTATCTCTTGTCTTTGCAAATGGCCTTCAAGTCGCGTCGCGTCTTCTACCGGTGCCTTCGACCTTGCGCTGTGGTGGAGCTCCTCCCAAGAAAAAGTGAACAAGCAAGACAGTCAAGGCAAGCAGCTGCTCTAGATAACAAGCAACCATGAAACGAGACTTGGAAGCAGAAAGAGAAGTCAGCAAGGCAAAGGACGATCACCTGAGTGAAGGCGACGAAGATGACGAGGAAGATGTCGAGATGATTGACGTGGATTTCGAGTTCTTCGACTTGGCGCCGATTGATTTCCATGCGCTCAACACATTGCTCAAGCAGCTCATGGGCCCTGATGCCGTCGGCTTTGAGCTCGGTTCTTTGGCAGATCTTTTGCTTGAAAACAGAATCGGCTCGACGGTCAAGGTTGATGGCGAAGAGTCAGATCCTTTTGCCTTTTTGACAGTCCTCAACCTCGATACACACAAGGAGCACGCGCAAGTCAAGCTTATCAAGGACTATCTTCTCGGCAAGGTCAGAAAGAATGACAAGATGCATGCCACACTCGGTCGCGCCGGTGCACAAATTGGTCTCCTTTTGAGTGAACGACTCATCAACATGCCTGTCGAGGTAGCTGGACCCCTCTACCGCATCCTGTCTGAGGAGATTGCGACCAAGTCAACAGACAAGCAATACGCACTGACACACTACCTCCTCTGGTCTAAATCTTACACCGAAACTGTTTCCAAACTCGATGAAGAAGACGACCGGCCCAAGAAGAAGGGCAAGAAACCGACTGGAGGCGCCAACAAGGAAGTCTTCTTTTTCCACCCGGAAGATGAGATTCTCATCAAGCATGCAAGTCATCGCGTCAGCTTCCCGTATAGCAATGCGGCGCCCGAGTCGGATTCGAAGCGTGCGTTTCACGATTTTGGCATTCATCCGACAGGTGAACTCATCTTGCTCACAAGCGAGCAACTTGGGAAAGCCGTCGCCGAGATTCAAACAGCTTTCCCCTTTTAAGTTTGAGCTGCGTGTTCGGATGAAGATGCTCTTGCCTATGTCAATGCTGATGCCAAGTATAATACAAATATAGTTCCAAAGAGACAATTCACGCCTTGCGTGACGTCCAGGTTCCATGATGCCAATGCTGCCACACTTTTCCACGCGCCTGTGGCGCCTCTCCTCGCGTCTTGCTAAATTGAACTTTGCGTCGCAAACCAAGGTCACCAGGACCAGGCAACTTCAGGCGATCCGGCACATCAAGCCCCTTTGTCTTCCAACCCACCGGCCGTAATGCCAAATCTTCACCTGGCATACTTGTCTGAACACCTTTTCGGTCCGCAAGGACCCGGATCCGTGCTTCGGCAATAGGTTGATCACATGCCTTGCAAAATTGCAAGAGCGCCACGACTGTCAGTCGATCCCATGGCATCTGTACGAGCTCTTCGAAATAGAGACGCCCGGCCTCCCATTGTTTTTGCGCCGCCAAGCCTTGCAGCATACACGTCAAGACAACAGCTGTTGAATGGACACCCTCAGCCTGCATGAGCTTGTAGTACGTCTCTGCATGCCGTAAGTGACCAAATTTGACAAACCCCTTGATGGCTGTACTAAAGAAGAGCAGCTTGCGTGGTTTGCGATAGGGTCCTGCCTGTTGCAATCGAATGGCCGCCAATACTTTTCGAAAGTCGAGATAGCTGCCCGTCAAGATGCACAGGTTCAGCACGCAAGCGACTGTATATTCATCAGGTCGATAGCCAAGCTTGAGCATGGACTGAAAAACGATCCACGCAGCCGTATTCTGGCGCAATCGCGTCAGTCTCGAGATCATAATATTGAACGTCTTGACACTGGGCGGCTCGGTCGACGTCGAGAGGAGATGTGCAAGGGATTGTAATTGCCGTCGACAGGGCTCACGCAACAAGTCTTGCACATGGCCATCCAAAGCCCGCGAAACGATCCCGTCTAGCGCATAGTTGGGCGTCTGTACAATTCCCGTTAAGTCCCTCGGCGGTGCCTTGAGTAATGCTGCGCGTAGCGCCGCAATCTCGGCGTCCAGCTGCTGCAACTGGACACCCATCCTCTCCTTCTCGGTATAGCCGTGCCGTGCTTGGCGTCGCCAATCACCACGCTTCTGGTAAAGTGCTTCGAGACGTCGTTGTCGATGACGTTGCGAGAGGTCAAGCGAGAGCATCGAGTCGGCAATGCGCGCAATCTGACGCTCGAACGGTGTCGGCACACGCTCTCCGCCTTTTTGTCTTGGCCCTTCTCGGAAAGAAGCTGATTTGTGAAGGGTCCTGAGCGATCGCGGTTTTGAAGAGGCAACGCCGGAGGGACTCGGCTGCTGCATGGTTCGCATGACGCCGTAAAATCGAAGATAGAATTGGCCGTCTATCGTTAAAGGTGGCTTCTTGGTCGCTAGGCGAGGCCCCTTGGAACATCGCACGAGGGTCTTGATCATCCACTGTGACCATGTAGTTGCTCTATCTGTTTATTTTTATCTGCTGGCTGCCATGATCTCTTCAATCTGAGGTGGCTCGTCTCTCGAGCTCTTGATTGTCTCGTATGTTCATTAATTTTGGCGTCGTTTGGTTGAAAGAGGCGTGCGACTGGAAAGAGGCAACCGAGCACATGCACTGACGGATACAGGCACACTCAACCTCAGGCCCATAGCTTAACACGACTCGCTCAAGATGAAATGAGCTGCTTGAGCTGACATATGCTGCATAAGAAAAAGCTGATTACATGGAACGCTTCGAGACGATCCAACATCAGGCCGGTGACGAAGACGCCTCAGCCGATCTAGAACCCTCGCTTCTCGTTGTCATCCTCGACACGAGTCCCATCGCTTGGGAAGCCCTACAAGAACGCTTGCCCCTTGCTTCGGTCCTGGCAGACCTTCTCGTCTTTGTCAATGCGCATCTGGCACTCGATCATGCCAATCAAACCGTCTTGATCGCTTCTCATATTGATCGTGCTTGCTTCTTGTACCCCAGCCAGGAGGATCATCGCACACCGCAGCCACTGGATCCATGGCGTGCGGCAAACGCGTATCGACCTTTTTTAGAAGTACAAGATCAGGTTCTACAGGGGCTCAAGGATCTGGTAGATAACACAACCGTCGAGCATCTTGCTGCTCAAAGGGCGTCCATGATGTCCGGCGCCATTACGCTTGCACTCGGCTACATCAACAAGCTGAATGCCGCGAGAGCTGAAGCAACAACGACAGCAGCAGACCCTGCTGAACGGGCATCGACCTCAAACGGCACGCAACCACGCGTCAAGGCGCGTATTCTAGTCCTGTCCGCCTCAGGCGATTTGGCCTTCCAGTACATTCCCATGATGAATTGCATCTTTTCAGCGCAAAAGCTACATGTCCCGCTCGACGTTGTCAAACTCGCTGGTGATGCCGTCTTTCTGCAACAAGCAAGTGATGCCACCGGCGGTATTTACATGGACGCATCTACAGGTGCCGATGAGCATGGTGGTTTGTTGCAACGACTCATGATGATTTATTTGCCCGATCAAAGCATACGCAAACATTTGACCCTGCCAAAACAAGACAATGTCGATTTCAGAGCAGCCTGTTTTTGTCACAAGCGTGTGCTCGATATTGGCTTTGTGTGTTCTGTTTGCTTATCCAGTAAGACATCCTTCTTGACATCTCCAAATCTGTAGAAACTAACAATCGTTTTCTGTACGCCGAGACCCAAATGCTCAGTATGCGAGGCGGATTTCAATATCCAGGAACTCAAAGCTTTCGGGACAAAACCTCAAGTGGCGATCTCCAAAAAGAAGAAGCGCACGAATGGCGCCGCTCCCGTCGAGGGTGCTATTGAAATTTAATGCCATTTGTATACGCAAAGACGCATGCCATTATACAAGAATCGGTGTACCACAAGAAAAGTACTGCTTACAAACGTGCCTTCCAAAAAAGAAGCCCTAGAACGACTCTGTCCGATCCGCCAAGACGAGCTCATCCCGTGATAATCGCCGTCCATCATGCCACCTGAGACTTCGACAGACACTCCAAACAAGCTGCTGATAGGCCTCGCGCCTTTCCCGCACAGCAGGCGCCAACGTCTCCCTAAAGACTTCGTCCAGTTTTTGCCATGCCTCACGCTCGCCTTCATGCTGTGAAAAGACATCAAAGCCTGCGAAATAGTCAACGGGCTCACCAACGGCGGACGCAGAGAGAGTGGCACTTTCGGCGTAGAATCCAGTCGTGAACGGATTGCCACGCACATCGAGCACCTTGAGCTTATCGAGGGCGCGTAGAGAAGCGCTGAGATCGGCCATGCGCGTGAGCTTGTTGCCATGGAGTATAAGACGTTCGAGGCGCGTGAGCTTGGCGAAACCTGCTGTGCTTGAGAGACTGTTGCTGCTGATGTTCAAGACGCGCACGTTCGGCAGGAGGGAAGCATCCGGCAGCCCAGTCAACTGACAGCCTGCCAATTCGAGGTATTTGAGCGAGAGGAAGGCTGTCGGTGGTTTAAAGCGGTGCATGGCATTGCCAGAGAGGTACAAGCGCTCAACTTCTTGTAGCGGACCCAGGTCGAGGTCTTCAAACAGCGGCGAAGCGCGCTGCCGCCGTAATGAGAAACTCTGAAGATGTTTCATGATAGGCGGCATGGGGAGATCGGCGATGGCGTTGTTGTCAAGATAAAGTACGCGGACATTCGGCACCTGGTGCATGTCAAACGACCAAAGGTCGTTGTCACAGACGCGGATCATCTTGAGTTTGGGCATCGAGCGACCTTCTTCGCCGCCAAGATCAAGACTCTGCAGTGCATTCTTGTCGAGATTGAGCGAGAGGAGTCCAGCGAGTTCAGCCAAACCAATGACAGCCTCGAGTTGGTTGTCCGAGAGGTCAAGCATCTCGAGTGATTGGAGCTCTCCGGGAAAGACCTCAAAGTCAAGCAGCTGATTGTGCTTGGCAGACAGACTCACCAGGCTTGAAAGTAGTTCTAGCCCCGCAGCAGTCTGAAGTGCATTGTTGTTCACCTTGAGATGCAGCAGATGCGGCAGCTTGCCCAGTCCTTCGAGGTCTTCAAGCTCATTTTCGTTCAGCGTCAGGCATTGCAAATTTGGCAGATGAGAAAAGGATGTCAGAGCATCCAGCTTGTTGCGACTCGCATCGAGCTCCTGCAGGCTTTCCGGAAGATCCGTTAGGTGCGAGAGCTGGTTGTTGGACACATCGAGCTTGATCAGATTCGGGAAGCATTTGTGTAAGCCCGTCAAGGAGCGCAGCCGGAGGCCGCTCAGGTCAGCGTTGGTGACATGCTCCCAAATGTCGATCGGATATCGCTTGCTGATTGCAGCCACCAAGTCGGCCGTTGATTGCGACATTGTCACATTGCCATCCACCGTGGACGCGTCGGCATCCTCTGCAAGCTCGGAGACCTCGTCTGCGTACCTGCCACCGTGTTCAGTCACTTTTGTCACTTGCCGTTCATAGCCAGATGCATCGATCGAATCTTGGACCTGTCGCTGCGGCAAACTGCGCATACTTGCATCGTGCTCTTCACGGCCTGCTGATAATTCGCTCTCAGAATTGCTCAACTCGAGCTCATCTGGATATTCTTGTTCCATATCTTGCTCTGTTGCATTGACCTCGGCCGCCAAAGTCTCATGCCCGGCGCTCTCACTAATGTGTCTCCATTCTTGTCTACTCCGGCTGAAGACCATGTCGCCATTACGAAGCGTCATGTTTGGATCGGGTGGGATATTTTGGTACTTGGGCTGCTTGCCCGTCGCGCTGTTCTGTGCAGCCTCTATATGCGTTGGCGGAGGCACTGGTGCATCAGGGGCAGCCATGCGGGTCGGCGTCGTGATCCAGGTCTGCTTGACCGAGTCAAACATACGCATCTCCTTGTCTGTATCCTCGCTGGGTCTGGTCGTGGCACCAGAAACGCTTCGAGAACAAGTCTCAGAGGTCCAGTCGCTGAAGTGCGACTTGGCACTTGCGCCAAAGCCAGGCCCGGCGAATTGATCGACGGGGATGTTCATCGCCTCAAAGCCACTGGGCCGGGGCACCGTTGACGCATGTATTCGGCGACGCTCTTCCTCTCGTTGAAGCAATCCACCAGATGCCTTTCGTGGATGCGGTGTCGTGCCTGCAAATTGTACACCACCTGAGCTGCCATCTTCAGCAACGCGTGGCAGACCTTTACCGAGCGCGCCACCCTTCATCTTGAGTCGCGCCATGACATCGTTTGCTTCATTGTAAAAGTTTTGCGTTGTGATACTGCCTTTTGCTTCGTGCCTAGGACGCTTGCGTTCCGGTCCCATGTCGTGGTCGGTGACCTCTGTTTGTGCCGAGACGCCTGATTGATGCGACTTGCCTGTGCCGGTCTTGCTCGCTGGCTCGGCGGATTCTGCAGTAATGGTGATAGGCTCAACAACCTGTTCGACCTCTTCTGTGTGCGCCTGCATCGGTGGTGGTGGGCGCGCGCCGAGGATGTTGATCATATCTGTCAATTTGTCGTTCGTAAAGGTGTCGTACTCGTTGTGGAAGAGCTTGAGTGGGGACTTGATGGGCGACTGCTGCGTCGACGTAGCAGGCTTGCGTGGCGTAACAGATACTAAGGGAGAGGTTGTCACGGCCGGCACACGGTAAGCAGTCGCGTCTGAGGAACCGGCAGCAGCAGCAACATCTTCTTCTGCACGCAAACGCGCTTGCGACTCGGGTCGAAAGGGGAATGAAAAGTTGGCATACATTCCATCGGCTGATCTGACGGTACTTGGCCGCGTCTCTGCTGACTCCTGCCGAGTCAAGTCGCGTTCTTGCACGTCTGCGTCGTCTTCGACCATGGCCTCTTCCACAACACTCAGTCCTTCTTGTACATTGTCTGGCGGTTGCACAAACATGCGTTCCAGACCCGTCTTTGGCTTTGTAAAGATGTCACGGCTGGCAACCTCGTGTACGTTGGCCCAATTGGCTGGCTTATCGCTGAGGACGTTGACGCTGCCGGAGAGGGAATTGACGGTGCCGTTGAAGCGAATGGTGGGAGGCCGATCTCGCTCAACCCATTCTGAAGAGAGATCCACTTCGTCTTCCATGACTGAGCTGTTGAACGAGGGAAATCGACTTGAAACAAGAGATGTTGAACTCAATAATGGATGTAAGAGACGGATGGACGCCCAGGTGGATTTGTTTGTTTGTTTTGAGCGAGAGGACATTCAGATGGGACAACAAAAAAGAGCAACCACCTCAAACGAGCGGACCTGTCTTCATCCTAAGACCTACCTAGGTAGAGAGATGCCCTCGATCCCCTTACCAGCAGACAGAGAACTGTATGACTTGACTGATGACACAAACGACCGTACAATACTGAAGCGCCATGGCTCCGAGCTGGAAAACGTAATTGTCAAGAAGAAGTGCTCACAAACCTACCGCACCTACGAGAGAGCTCGCCACACAGCGCCTGAAGACTCGTCAGCGCTACGATCGATGCCGAACTGCTTCTAACAAAAGATCAGATTCAGACGATAGCCAGGATGGCGCTGATGCTGCTGAAATTGCAGTCGCAAGGAAAGGTCTAGCCCGCATCAAGCGCAAGACTACAAAGGCACGGCGCTCGACAGAGATGCTCCACCCGCTGCGCTATAAGCTCGAGTTTGTGGCAGCACCCTCTCCTGGAGATAGCACACAATATCAAGACCATCCGTTGCCTCCGCAGACTCAACAGCCCGACACGCCGACAACCAAAAGATTGCTGTTGAGTCAACTGCTTGCCCAGCTTCAACTCCCTCGATCACCACGGTCACCTGTCCAACCTAAAAGCGTCAAGCGATCAAAGCGCAGCGCAAAGCTTCAAGTAGATACAGACTTGATCTCTCGCCAAGAACAGTCACTTGACTTTGTGCGTCCTTCTGGTTCGAGCAGTAACGGTTGCTAACAGAGATGTCAGGTTGGCGCACAGGAAGCTGTCTCTCACAAGCGTGCCCAGCAAACTGCACGCGCCGTTGCACAGCGTCAAGCACGCGAACAAGTGGCAGACAAGGTGGCCATTACCCAGCGACCTTGTGTGACACGCCAGGCATCTGCATTTAGCGATGACGACGAGGCGTATTGGCCAAGTCGCTCAAGCAATGCAGACAGCCAATCGAGCCACTCCGAGTCGAGCGAATCTGAAGGCGAGCAAGATCAGAGTGATGGCGAATACGACAATGCGTTTGAATCAGAAGCATCAATAGCCCCTTGCTCTATCCCGCCAACCGTCGAGCCAAAGAGCGTCTTGTCCAACAGTGTCGCAAACAGCACCCAGTCAGGTGCGCGCCATGCACAACTCCTTGCTCGACGCTTGTCAGGACGGCGCGTCAGCTTTATCCAGATTCCAGCATCACCCAGTCCCTCTGCAGAGGAGATTCCCTCAGCTTCATCAAGCACAAAGACGGTACAGGAGACGCAAGCCAGTGGCAAGACTGTGCCGCGTGCTCGCGCTACCAGCTTACGTCACGACCGCTTCGTCCTTCCAGACACGATCGAAAGCACCAATCGCATTCTCGAAGAGTTGTGCTCGAGTATGCAGACGGGTACGCGCGACAAAGCACCCGATCCCGGACAGCGTGCGCCTGTCAGCGTGAATGAAACCTCTCAGACTCAGTCGGCACGTACCGTCAAATGCCCACCACTCTGCAAGCGCCGCGTGACGATTGCAGCGCCCTTCTTTCAGCCTCGTCATAGGACACGCTCTGTCAGTGCTGCTGAAAGCTCCTTCAAGCAAGTCCGCGACGCCTGGGACTTTTGATCATTTGGTTGGGCTCATTTGGCAAGTGGATTGGCGTGAATAGTGATGCGCTGAATGACGATATCTTCAAGAGGTCGGTTCTTTTCGTTGCCTTGCACGGCTTCCATGGCGTCCAAGACCTGAAATCCATCAATCACTTTGGCAAAGATGGTAAATTTCCCATCGAGATGTTCATGCTTCTTGTAGCAGATGAAAAATTGAGAACCATTGCTGTTGGGTTCCGAGTTGGCAAAGCTCACCATGCCACGCTGATTATGCTTGAGCGAAGCATGAAATTGATCCTTGAACTTGCCACCCCAGATGGACGTACCCTTCTTGATGATGCCCCTTTCATTCGGGATGCCAGCTTGGATCATAAAGTCTTTGATGTTGCGATGAAAGATGGCGCCGTCATATTGGCCAGAGGCAGCGAGAGCAAGGAAGTTGTAGCAGGCCTTGTCAACAAGTTCACAGAAGAGCTCGAGCTTGATGTCACCAAGCGATGTATGTAGCGTGACAGACATTGAGCTATAGCCTCTTCGACCAGGCACCTGTCCTGCAGCTGGAGTGTATTCGTGCGAGAGTGCAAGTGTAGTGCGTTTCAATTTGTTTTGTTCAACAACACGCACATCTGCCAAAGCATCCCTGTCGCATGTCCTTCAAGCGTCGCGAAAAGCCCAGCACACGCGCATCAAGTTCTACCACAACGCGTGGTATTCGTCCCTCGGTCGCCAATGGCGCGTCCGTCACTTCTACCGGCTGTCCCTCGCTCGACGCTGTTCTATCAGGCCATGGTGGCCTACCGACCGGATCGCTCTTTCTGATAGAGGAGCAAGGGACGACGGACTTTGCGAGCGTCTTGCTACGCTACTTCGCCGCCGAGGGGATTTTTCAGGGTCATACAGTCTGGCTGGGTGGCGGACTGCCCGAGACGTGGTTTAGATCACTGCCTCAGGCGATCGATCGACCTGCTTCTTCTGAAAAGAGCGGCAGCAGTAGACCACCCTCTAGTACAGCAGCAGAGCAGGAACGCATGAAGATTGCTTGGCGTTATCACTCGCTTGGTGAATTTGGCAACGGCCTGCGAGAACGGCCGCCGACACACGGCGCAGTAGAAGGCGCAGGGGGCGCGCAAACAGATGTATTTTGTCATGCCTATGACTTGACCAAGCGACTCGTCCTGCCAGAAGGCGCAGACTGTGTTACATCACCGCCTTGCGCTGGTGCGTCTGTTTCATCAAACGTCGACCCCTTTGCGCCCCTTCTAGCATCCCTCATGGAAGCGCTTCAAAACTCGACCGGCTTTGTGCGCGCTGTGCTGCCGCTACTACTTTCACCAGGTCTCTATCCACCGGGTGCCTCTCAACCTCGCTATCTCATACGATTTTTTAATAATCTTCGTCTCATCTGTCGGCAGTACCCGCATCGCATCGCCATCATGGCTTCCTTGCCATTGGATCTCTACCCGCGCGACACGAGCATGACGACGTGGGCTGAACTCCTCGCCGACGGTGTCCTCGAACTCACACCGCTGCCCTCGTCAGCAAACGACGCCACGGCCTTGGATTCAGCAACAGCGCTCGGCAATGATCGCAGCGGTCCTCAGGGTTTGCTCAAACTCATCAAGGTGCCGCAATTAGAACGCTGGACAGCCGGTGCCGAGGTCGATCTTGCCTTCAAAGTCACACGGAAGCGATTTTCAATTGAGGCATGGAGTTTGCCTGCGCTTGGTGAAGAAACAGGCAGGGAGGGCGGAGGCGCGTTAGGCGGACAAGGGCCTACGGCGCAGACCAAGGTTGATATTAGTTTTTAACGGCATTTTTGCATAGCATCAGCAAGCATCTCTTGAACCGTATGAGACGTGGAGGACTATACAAGCACATCCCTATTCTGCTCGCGCAAGGCCGCTGGCACCGATGTCGTTGGCAAAGAGCCAAGTTCACTCATGCACAGTGTGATGTACCGTGCCGGCGTTACATCATACATGAGGTTGAGCTTCTCCACCTGACTCATGGCATCTTCTTCCCTATCGGCTGCATCCTCCTCTGCCGCTGATCCAACCGCCTTTGGATCGTCTTTACCAGGCGGCTTGCCCTTGCCTGATGGCGCACTCGAGGCGGCTGTCCCAGCTGCAACGGTGCTGCTCGCCTTGTTTGCATGACCTTTGGAAGGCAACGCCATACCCGCTGTACTTCCAAGTTCGTTGATGACAAACGAGTCAAGCTGCACGCGTTCTGCAAACTTGTACGTTTCACAGGCTACCATGACAGGCACGTGCGCCTCATAGCAAGCCATACTGACCAAGGCCGTGCCGGCACGACTGTACACTGCACCATTTGCAAGAACGGCATGCGCACCGAGGAGACACTTGGTGACGGGTTTGAGTGCATAGGTGAGACCTGTCAGCAGGACATACGTGAGCGGGATGCCGCGTTGAGGCGCACCAGTTTCGTCGTCGGCAACATAGCTTATCTTGGCATCAACGAGACGTTCAAGAAGCCGTCGACCTTCAAACGTGGTTCGCGAGTCGACAATGACGATGCTGAAACGGGTGCCTTGCTCGGCGACGGCGAGCAGGATCTTCTCGACAATGGTGGAATAAGCATAGACTAGGACCACGTCGCCGTCGACGATGCGTGGTGTGGCGAGCTTGACAATGACTTGGCCAGCAACAGTGATACGTTCGCGTTGGAAAGTATCAATAAACTGGAAGAGTTCTTCTTTGAGTTCATCATCCGGCTTGTCAATGTCGCGCGTCGAGATGGCTTGCTTCAGGAGACGGATGGCCGTGCCCATGCTGACACTCAGCGGTCTTGCTGTGATGAGATATGAGATTTGCGTCGATAGATAGGGTGATAGATTCCTTGAGAGCGTTGTGCCTTGCGGCGTGACATAGTCTGCAATAAGCACCTTGAAGCACTCGAGCATCGCCATGCATCGTGTATTGCTACCAATGCATTGGCCATGCGAATACCGTAGCGCCAAAGAGATGGTCGCTGGATGAATGTCGCGCGAGGCATACTCAGACGTTAGAAGCGGCCGTTGCTCGAGATGCGAGAAGAGCGAATCGCGCAACCGTACAGGTGCTTCTTTCGTTTTTTGTTCTGTTGGTGCAGATGTCGTGCTCGTTGTGGCCGCAGCAGGTACTGCCGGCGCAGCGGCATTTACAGATACAGAGACAGGTACTGCGACAGACTTACCAGCTGTACCAGCTGGTTTCTTGCCTGCCGCCGCCTCGGCTTTTCTCGCGGCCGCTGTCGCAGCTGCAGCTTGTTGCGCCTCGGCTGCTGCACCTGGTGACAGGGTCGCTTGCTTCTCGGCGACTTTTGCAGCACGCCGTTGAGCTTTGAGCTCTTTGGCTGCCTTTTTATCGTCACTCATGGCTCTCGACTGTGCAATAGAGCTTCTCAAATTGAAAGAACGAGGGAGAGATGCTATCGAGTCGTGGTGGTCGTTGTCTGTTTAACTTTTCACGCGACAAAGAACCACAAGCACGCGCCGTTCGATACTTGACCCAGTCCACAAGCATCTAAAGCTCACTACTTCAACTACCTGGGTATACTCAGCCAAGATGGTCAAGCTATCGCTCTTCCTCAAGGCGACCCTCGATGGCGTCACAGATCTACAGCCCGACATCCCCGCCGACACACCAACAGAATACTACTACAGCTTCCAAGTGCAATGCATAAGTTGCCGTGAAGTGCATCCGAATCATGTTGCGGTCAGCGTGCATGAGCAGAATGAGATGCAAGGTAGTCGTGGTGAGTCCAACTTTGTTTGGAAGTGCCGCAATTGCGGGCGTGAATCGTCTGCCAACCTGGAAGGTCCGCCGTCTGCCTACACGCTCGAGTCGAGCGGCAAAGCCGTCAAGATCTTGACATTCGAGACGCGCGGGTGCGAATTTGTTGGTTTTCAAGCGGATGTATGCAAAGCACACTGCTCATGAGAAGCTAAAGCTGATTAACAGGGTGATTGGAAATGCAAGGGTGAAAACGGCAAGAGTGCATTCACAGGGATTGACTTGGGCGAGGGTGAATGGTATGACTATGATGATAATGCTGGGGCGGAAGTGTCCATTACAGAAGTCGAATGGACTATCGAGCGCTCCAAGTAGGTCAGGTGGGCTTGCTTGGACAGTTGTATGGATTGCGTTCAGATTGCTGGTGCCTGCGACTCGGGTGACCTCGAGCATGAGCGTTGGCCTGCCTGAAGTTGGCAATCGTTCTACAGGTTCGAGTATGAGCGCCATCGTCAACTTCCAGGGGTTCATGCACTACGACTCTGGCTCATCGCTGCTCCCTGTCAACCTCTGTGCTCGGCTCATTCAGCTGCTGCGCTGTCAGTCCCACAATTATTCGATGGCATAGCTCTGCATGTTGTTCTGGAAAGCTCTGCATATTGTTCTGGAAAAGAACATCTTATGGCTTGCTGAAGCTGCATCAGCTCGAGCTATCGGTAACCTTGGAATACTGTAGAAGCTTCCGACATTGGCCTCACCCGCTCCGAATGCGTTCAATGGTTTTTACATCTGAAATCTCGATGCGCCTTGGAATTGACTCATCGCATCTTTTGAAACACTCTTCATACCACACTTCCTTTGAGCTCCAGGATTTGGAGCTCGATCAGACACCGAGACTTTAACACAATTGTCATACGCACTTGTCAATGCTGTCAGCAAGGCTACTGAGCACAAATCTAAAATACCAAGATGCATTTCACCTCAGCTCATTATTTGGCTTTGAGCTACAGGCTTCGGCTTGTCCACCGCAAACACTTCATCCGCTCATTTCACAAGAGTATCTGAACTAAGAGCGGCGATATGCACTAAACTCTGACTGAAGATTGGGTGTACGGTCTCTTGCGGGCATTCTCCAGAGAGATTGGACTATCCTCATGGCCTTATAAGAGCACCTCTGTCAGTAGGGCTATTGTAGTCCATTCGACGCAATGCATCTTCAGTCCCTTCTTCTCTTTGCTTCTTTCGCCGCTGCCTTCCCACAAATCCTACGACCAAAAGCGATTGTCACATCTGTTGCTAAGGCAAGAGTCTCGGCCATCGTTACCGCAATCGCGAAGCCTCGTGAGGCGGCCGGCTCTGTGGTCAAGCCAGTCACAAGTGCTGCCAAAGCTATCACGAGTGTCATTAAGCCTACCACGAGTTTAATAACTTCTCCCTCAAAGCCTGTACAAGCGGTACAGCCAGTGACGAGCACGGCCATCTCACCTTCAAAGCGGACTGATCAGTCATCCACTTTGACCGCTTCGACAGCCAGCAATGCTGCTTCCCTGACCAAAGCAGCGCAAGTCGTTCCGATGACCCAACTTGCCCTTCCCTTCACCAACGAGCCAGCATTCGTCTTTGCAATGCTCGACACGCACAATACCTATCGACAGCGGCACGGTGTCGCCAACCTGACTTGGAACCCAGACCTCGTCAAAGCAGCCGTTACGCAACTTGCCAAACAGACGTTTGAGCACACGACAGTTAACCGCATCTACGGCGAGAATCTCGCCACTTTCTACCGCAACGATTGGAAGTATCCGGCCACGAATAGTCAAAATCCACGCGTCCAGGTACAGTGGTGGTATGACGAAGTAAGTCTATACGACTTTAGCAAGCCAGACTACTCTCATGACACTGGACACTTTACCCAGGTAAGCAAGTCTCAACCCTGAAAAGCACAAAGCAGCTAACATGGACAGGTCATTTGGAAGGATACGCAAGAACTTGGCTGCGCTTGGGATCAATTGGCCGGCACGGACGGCGGATATACGCGGAGACTTACCTGTGAGTACAGTCCTATGGGCAATTGGCTTGGCGAGTTTGCTGCAAATGTGCCGCGCCCTTTGGGGCCCATGCCGGCGTCGCAGCCATGGGAGCTCGCTTCTGGCTAGACTGTGTTTGCTCAGATATAGCATTGTACACTGTATACTAACTGGGATTTCCCAGGACTTGATATAACAGCATAGCCACTTGCCATCAAGGACGGTCTCCTGAATCGATCAGCGCAGAGAATGAATAGTGAGAGCTGCGAATGACAGAAGAACGTTTTTGTGCTAAGTACAGAGATGCTAATGCTAAAGTTGGACACCGAAGAAAGTGGAGGAACATGAAGAACCATCTAAAGCTGGGACGGCTGCATAGGTGGCGTTCCAGTCGGCTTTGTAACCTGCGTCTCAAAGTACCCAGGTGACACAATATTGCCATACGGTGCATACTCGCATGTCAAGAAACGATAGGTCGATGGAAATTGACCATAGCCACGGTCCCAGGCACACCCCACCGCCGTCGTGTCGCGCCAGACGAGTTGCGTGAAATGACCCGTCTGACTAGAGAAGCCAGGATTGTTGTAGTCATACAGAGAGACTTCGTTGTACCAGAGTTGCACCATGTAGCGCGGGTTTGCCTGACTATCGCTCGTGTACGCCAGGTTCTCGCCATAAGGATTGTTGCTCGTATGCTGAAAGACGTGGGTATCCAACTGCCGTTTGGCAGCCTGTGCCAAGTCATTGCTCCAGGTCAAGTTGTTTGTGTTGACGTGGAACGAGCGCATTGTGTTGTGGGCGTCAAGCATCGCCTGGATGAACGCCGGTTGCGTCACGAATGGCAAGGTTAGGTCGCGGAGTTGCGTCGCGGTTGTTGCGGCTGCTGCTGCCGTGGCTGCCTTGACGGGCATCGTCGTAGTTTGAACAGGAGAGCGAGGGGCCGCTGGTGTCGTCGTGACCTGCGCCGCGCGGACCTTGGCTACGGCGGTCGTGATGCGTCCCGGTCGCTGAGGAAGTGCAGCGGCGAGTCCGGCAAGATAGAGGATGCTAGTGAAATGCATAGCTAAGTAGATGTTTGGTGTAGCTTGGAGGGAGCGACGTGTTTTCCTTATGTACGGCGCTCGTTCATGTCAAAGAAGGAAGTCTCGTAGCTGTCAAACCTTGGAAGGTGGCGAATGAACCTGGGAGATGGCTGTCACTTGAGAAATTCCCCGTTCCCCTGGCTTTCAACCTCAGTGAATGGGGTCTCAACTCTCAAGCGGCTCGTCTCCAACGCACGGCGCTGTAAAAGTACATCTCAGCTGTCTGAAGCCCAGATTCGTAGCACTCAATCATGCATGAGTCGCGATGAGCTCGAGGCTTCTGCAGCCGCGAGGATCGTCGCCTGTGCAGACTTTAGTGGGGAATTAACGCGAATTTGACGCCGCGTTTCTGGATCGACGCGCCGGAAAGGGAAATCTTGAAGATGCTTCCGGAATCGCTGAGTCGTCTTTTCAGATGGCAAATCCTTGGCAGTCGCGCGCCTGTATACGGCCTGTACTAGAGAAGCCCGTGTCCAAGCTCCACCTGGCACGGCATTTTCAGGGACGCATTCATAGTGGCAAACGATCATATTCAGTATGGCCGATCATCGCAGCCAGCGAAATGCAGAAGAAAGCTTGTACCACTGCTACATGAAAGCAAGGTCACCGATATGCAGAAAAGCAATCGTCCTTGATAGAGAGCAAATCATCCGAGGAATTGACAACAGGCTTGAAAGACCTTCAAGCATTCGAAAGAGAATTGAGCAAGTAATTATCCGTGCCAGAGATACGCATGAGCAGACAAATGACCTCCATGGCTTGCTCAAGTTTGCAAAACATGCTTGAATCCTTGCTCCGCGCACCTGCCCAGTATCGCCGGCAACTGATTCTCATCCACAGGACCAGAGGCAATACCACTGCCACCTGTAATCACACGCTCACCGCTAATCTCAACACACTGCACCGTCTTGGTATCGCCCGGCTCGAACCGAATCGCCGTACCCGCGGGGATATCGAGCCGTTTGCCATATGCACGCGCGCGATCCATCAAAAGGGCAGGATTCGTTTCAATCAGATGATAGTGAGAACCGACCTGGATCGGTCGGTCGCCTGTGTTGACGATGCGCAAGGAGAAGCGTTGCTTGCCGGCGTTGAGCACAATGGGCTTTTTACGTGTGTACACGGCGCCTGGTTGATTGAGCGGCGCGTAGGCGCGCTCGTCTGCAAGTGTAAATAAGCTTTGATCCGGAATCGGTAGAAACGAGCCGAAGAGCGCATTCTCAAGATTGCCATCATCCGAGCAGATGGGCTGATGCACCGTGACGAGATAGGTCCCATCGGGGAACGTGCCCTCTACCATAATCTCGTGCAGCGCCTGAATAACTGAGGGCAAGACATGCCGACGACCTAGCATCTGTTTACCAAGCGCCATGAGTTGAGCGACATTATGCTGGCCATCGCGAATGCGTTCTTGGAGCTGTGAGGCGATGAGCGCTGTTGCTTCGGCGCGATTAAGTTGAACGCCGCGAGCGAGGCGACGTTGGGCCAATTGTCCAACTTGAGTGATGATGAGCTTATCGCGCTCCCTGGGTGATAGATGCATTGTGCCAACCGTGAAGAGCTATCTGTTGTCGCGATTGTCAATTGCAGTGTCGTCGGTCTCGCGAAAGACACAAGATAAGCCAAACGAAAGCAGTCATGAAAAAATTAGACCACTAGTCTACTTCCTAATAAATTTATGTAAGGGCTCAACGCGCTGTCGACGTGAGAGTCCAGCCGCCATACGCGGTCTCGTGGCTATGTTCATTGCCTTTGTAGCAGCATAGTTGAGCACCTGCCCCTCTTTGGGAGCTGCTTTCGCTTGCGCTGGCTTTGCAGGTACAGCAGCTGTTGTTGCCTTCTCAGAGGCATTTGATGCTGCTGCAGGGACGGATACTGATTTGATAGCTTCGTTGACGACAGCCTGTAGTGGAGCAGGCACGATTTTGACCGATGCTTCAACGGGCGCATTCTTTGACCGACCCACTGTCGCTTGCTGCTGCCTTGCTTTCGACACTGGCTTGCCCTTGATTTTGGGAGACGGGATGACTGCAACAGGCGAGACCGGCGTTGGCAACATGGCTGTAGCCTCTCTATGCTCCCTAGCAGACGATGGCGGTCCCTCCGTAACAGTCTCAGCCACAGTTGCTGGCACCTCATCGCTTGCCTTCTTCGTCTGCTTCTGCTTCACATGCTTGTCCATCTTTTGCTGAATACGGTCTGCCAACTCCTCATCCGTACTCAAATCATCAGGTTTGGCAGAGTAGTCTGCGAGCGTCGGACGCGCTTTCGCCTTTGGCGCGGGTTTTGGTGTTGCGCTCAGCGCCCTGGCTAAGGCAGAGGATGGCGGTCTCGTTTTGCTTCTCTTGCCGTCTGCGATCTTGAGAGCACGGCGTTGAGACATACCGAGATCAATAAGATCTATATCGTCGTCGCTGGATGTGATGAACTCCTTTGATTTGGCCGCCTTGGACACCTCTTTGGTAACCGGCTCCCGTTTGCGCTTTTTGCTCTCCGTCGCGTTGGACGCAACTTTTGCCTTGACAGACTTGAGTCTCGGTAGATCATCGGCAAAGTCAAACATTTGAAGCGCGTTCTCTGTGACAGCAGGCGCAGCTGCGTGCGCATCGTCGTCTGAGTCAAGATCGATAATCTGCGGCGCAGACACCTTCTTGGCTGCAGTCAAAGTAGCGCTTGGTCTAGCAGGTAACACAAGTTCTGCATCACTGTCACTTTGATCAGAGTCTGGGACAACATTGCGCTGCATCTGTCGGCATGCCCCAGATGATTGCTCAGTTGCTGGTGTTTATGTTTATATGTTTATGTTTTGTGTGGTGGCGCGACGCGACTTCTTTTGTAGCGACTTGCTGCCACATGCATATGCCAGGCACAGAGATGCAAGAATGAGACCGTGTACAAGTCTTCAAGCTACAAGAGAATGAGCAAACACGCTCTATTTTACACGCCAAATACTAGCTGCGTTGCCCGCGGCGCCAGATCGATTGCGATCCAGCCGACACCTGCATAGACCACCAACTTGGTCACCACCTCGACATCATAACGCACCCGTGGCTTCTCAATCGTCTCATTCATCTGCCGCATATCCTCTTGTTTGGCACCTTCATAGTCCATACCAACACCGACATTACTCAATCGCCGCTGCTTATCTCGAAGATCCACAGCTTCGTACAGATCTGCGGCAGACTGAGGTCCGACACTCTCCGTCCGTGGTCGACGGAAATTGCGCACCAACGTGGGAATCTCTTTGACACTCGGCAAGACCTCATCAGGCACGTTGTCTGGAACAGATTTGTATTTCGTAGCCGAGGCAAAATCGCGACGCGGGTAGAGGAAGCCAAGTTTGCTGAGATAGCGGTAGACCGGCGGCAGGATCGTGAACATCATTGGCTTCATGGTGGCACGCCAGGCAAGGATGAGAAGCACGCCGAGCAACACGCGCAACAGACCGCCTAGCACCGATAATCCAGGCGAAGACATGTATAGATGACCTGGATAAGAGCCCGTGGCATTCGTGTAAGGATCCGCCGAGTATCGCCAAAACCCAAAGTACTGCCCAATCACGACACCTGCAAACGCAACGCCATCGTCAAAGCACGGACATGCATCGGCAGGTTCTGGATGCAAGCGTACAAGAATGACAATCGATACGAGCAAGATGGAGACGCCAATCGTACCGGGTACTGAGATCCATTGCTCGATGATGGGCGTAGCAGACCAACGCGCCCAGCCAATCAAGACACCGAGAAGGGAGCCTGCAAAGACGTCGGAGAAGCCATGCATGCCGCAATACAGTCGCCCGAGCACAATTGTGGCTGTATACAGTGCCGTGAAGCATTGCAAAAGCAGCTTGGTTGTTGGATGACTTTCTGACTGGGCGAGCATGGCGAATGCGTAAAAAGCAACAGAACAGGCGTTGGTCGAATGCGAGCTCGGAAAGCCATACTCGAGCGCGGCAGAGCCAGACATGTTGATGCGATGCAAGGGTGGTGAAAGCGGTCGCGGCAGACAGAAAAAGTCCTTGATGAAGCCACTCAGAAAGATCCCCGCCGCTAGTGTATCTACCATGGCATTTGCGAAGCTGACATCGCCAAACCAGAAAATCATTGGTAGGAAGACCAAAAAGGCTGTGTGGGTGCCGGCGTTGGCTGTGTAGACAAAATAGATGTCGAGTAGGTTCGTGCGACACCGTTGCTGTAGTTTTGCGAGTATCGGGGTCTCAGCACGGATGATGGGGAGTAGGCGGGCGCGCAAGGCATAGCGTATCCGGCTTAGACGTTGCTGGTAGTGGTCCTGTGCTGACAATCCTGCCTTTTTGAGATCAGCGGCTTCTTGATATGCTGGTACAGAGTAGCTCGATGCGTTAGATAGGTCTCTGACGAGAGACATGGATGCCTTCTGCGGCGTTTTTGCTGCAGATCCAATCTGGGTATATTCGCGCTGGTTAATCTGCAAGTTGTGCGTTGCAGTCGCGTTTTGCTGCAGAGTGGAGAATGAGACGCGAGAGTACATTCAGATGAATTGACTAAAAAAATTCGCTACTTCAATGTTGAGCTCGAGCTCGCCACCAGGGCAACCTTGGAAATTACCACCAGCTACTTCCCCACTTCCTCCGCACGCTCGTCTCATACTCGCCTTCCAAGTTGATGACAATCTCTCTCGTCGGATGCATCTCCACCTCAGGGTCGCTGGACACGGTGTACACCTGTTGCCGTGCGTCGTACTCCAAAATACCCATGTCACTCGCTGTAATGCGTTTGTCGCTCTTGAATGTAAAGAACCAGCCTTCACGAATCGGTGCAATACCAACGGCATGCGCCCTGAGTGTGATACCAACGCGCTCGCCGCCAAGGTTGTGCGTGGTAATGACCGTCTTGACCTCTGGCGTCTCAGGCGCCTCGTCCCAGTCACGCGGGGCATCACGCTTCGTGTGCGTCTTGCCGACAATACCACTGCATTTAACTTCGGCACCATTGATCCAGTCACAGTAAATGTTGCTGCCTGAACCAGCACAGGCCAAAGAAGCGCCGCAGTCACGCAAGAGCCATTTACCAAAGAGACATTGGGCGTATCCGTAACCGTTGCATTGGTAAGAACCCTCGATACAAGCGCCTCCAGAGACAGGGCACGTGTTGTCGACTGCAGGTACTGGAGCTGGAGCTGGAGCCGGTGCTGGAACTGGAGCAGGGGCAGGAGCCGGGGCAGGTGAAGGATCAGCGGCAGGAGCAGGGGCCACAACTGGTGGTGCAGCAGCTGCTATAGTGGCGATCGGAGCGACACCGACCGGCGTGTTCGGCACAGGTGCAGGCTGTGGCTGGACATTGGCTGTAAAGACCACTGAAAGCGCATTGTCACCGCCGCAAATCTGGTTGGCATCGCCTTTGCACTTGAAATTACAGTTGCTGGCCACCTCGGTCGGCAAGGTATCGCCACAGTAGCATTCATTGTAGTACTCGGTACCGGCATAGGCATGACCTTTTGAGGCGCAAAAGGCAGAACAGACGGCCGGTGTCATGTTGTCCGCAATGAGTGTCGCTTGGCTGAGGGCACGACCAGATGGGTAAAAGTCTTTGTAGCAGTTGGCACCTGCAGCTGGAGCTGGAGCGGGAGCCGGCGCAGGAGCAGCGCTTGGTTCAGTGACGACCGGCGCTTGCGTGACCTGCACGGGCTGCTTGATGGCTGGGTCAGCGACAGCAGGCGCCGCAACGTTGGTGGCCTGCACGTTGATGGCAGATCCACTCACAGCAGGTAAGGCAGTCGTTTTGACGGGTTCAGGCGCAACGACAGGTGCCGCGGCGCCGCCATTGAGAGCCTGCTTGGCAATTTGGGCGTAGTTAAGGCTATAGCCAGCGGGTGTGTTGGCATACGCTTGTGAGGCGTCCCACATCATGATACCACCAAAGGACTTGGGGTAAGCCGACTGCAGATCCTTGGCGGCCTTGACCATTGTCTCGGGTGGCACGTAGCCAGTACCTGCGTTGGCGGCACCAACAGCTGCCGCCACGCCAAGATAAAGCTTGACATCCTTGTTGACTGAAACTTCGCGCGACCACTTGTCCCAGACATCGTAGTTGAAGTTATTCGTACCGTATTGGTAGATGCCGCAGTAGTTGTTGTAGAATTGAATGTAGAGCATATCAAACCACGACCCGGCGAGTGCGGTAGCCAGACTAGCATCAGGGTAGACACACTGCGGTGCACCGGCAATGTAATACTGCTTTGCAGACTGGCCCGCATAGTGCGTGCGCATGCGTGAAATGAACTCTGGGTAAAAGGCAGGATTGTTGTTTTCAATGTCGAGATCAAAGCCGTCGAGCTGCGCATCGCCAAAGGGGCGAATGCTGCTGCTTCCACCGCCAAAGTAGTTCCAGAGGTCATCGGCCACCTGCAACGCCTGCGCTGCACTGTTGAAACCGTAAGCGCCCGATGCGCCGCCCATGGAGAGCAAAATCTTCTTGCCGGACGCTTGGCATGTCTTGATATCAGCCGCAATCTGGTCGCACGCAAAGAGCGTTGAGCCAGGGATATCAGCGCCACCGCAGGCGTTTGCAAAGTTGAGCTGATAGGCGCCAACGCCAAAGGCCGTCAGGAACGAGATGGGAATGACATCGACGGTTGAATCTTGACAGTAGCTTGAAAGACGCTGCTGCGAGCCAGCCGAATTTTGACCCCAGTAGACGACGAGATTGTTGTTGCTTGATTGTGAGAATGCACTGGCACTAGATAGAACCGCTGCGCTTGCGAGCAGTGTAGCACTTGTACGCATGCTTAGAGATTGATGGAATGCAAGAAGATGAAAGCAGCGCGATCGCTCTCATATGAGCGTTCGGCATTCCTGACAGCGGTCCCATCGAAGCCCACCAACCGCCCGAAGAGTCACGCCGACTTCTTTGGTGTTGCCCATCTGGTGGTGTGGCCAGCCACTTTGATCAACTTTTACAGCGTGTTTGTTCAGACGCGTCGACTCGACTTTGATGGAGCAAGAAACGCCTCAGCATGGCTAGACGCGTGAGTGACTTGGTCTAGCTCTCATCCCGACGGTACAGAGGGTCCACAGTCACCGTCATCGATGCGAGTTGTTGGTTGCGCAGCTGCCCTACAGGTCCAGGTAAGTTTCGGCATGTCCGCGTTCGGCTAATTGGTGACTTGGACCAGGCAATAATCGCAGTCACAATCTTGACCGGTATCTAGATACTGAGAAGTGATTGCCAGCGATGACAATTCTTCTAGAACTGGAACTGATTACCTCAAGATCCTCACGTTGCAAGATGACGAGACTGCTCGCAGCCCCTTGATCCCTTGGCGCATCTCATGGTCGCCTTCGCGCGACGTGATTGGCTGCTATCGATAGCATTGGCAGCAAACACCCGCTGGTCGGTCTATGTCAGACGCGCCGCTCGCTTTACGCTCAAAAAGACCTGACCGACCACCAGCGCTTCATCGCGCAGTCCATCTGTCACTTCCATCCTCATTCAGCGAACTTGAGATGCGACCGCGCTGAGCATCCTTCAAGGCGCGTGGTATCTTTATCGTCAGCCAGCATGAAGTTTGGTAAAAAGTGAGCATCCTTTGGCAAGGAAAGACCAAAGTCGCTAACAGGAGTCTGCCCAATAACAAGGTGCCGGAGTTTGCGGCGCACTACATCAACTACAAAGGTCTCAAGAAGCTCATCAAGTCATCGGAGGATCCAGGTAGTAAAGGCGACACTGATCTGACTGCGTTCTTGTTTGAGCTGGATCGCAATTTGGAAGACATCGATGAAGTCTTTAACCGGCGCAATGCTGATGTGTTTCGTCGTCTGGGGCTCCTTCGCAGCCGGTACGGTCTAAAGGACGAGGCTGATTTCAAACGACTGGACATGCCTTCGGAAGATTGGGAGGAGCTGGTGGCAGCCATGATTGACTTGCGCTCCTCTTTACAAAAGCTGCTCTTCTATGCCGACGTAAACAAGCAAGGTATGGTCAAGATTTTGAAAAAGGCAGAGAAAAAGACGGGTACCGTTGTCCGCGATTCGTACTTGGGAACCAAGGTCAACATGCTGCCCTTTGCCAGCCCGACCGTCACGCAAGATCAACTGCACGAGCTCAATCGATGGCTGAGCAAGCTTGTGCCAAACGGCAAAGAAGCACTGACAGCTGCATCGAAAACAGATGACAGTCTTCGTCGTGTGCGCTCAGTGGTTCACATGGGTCTCGAGGAAGAACGCGCCAAGGCATTTGAAGTGGCCATCAACAAAAACAATACTGCCACTTTGCGTGACTTGCTTGAAATGGCCAAGCCTATGCTGCCCGACAAGGTCCTGGCCAATTTGCTCCAGCAGGCTCTTCTGGCGCATGCCTTTGATGTTGCGCGCTTGTTCATGGATCAGATCAAATCATTCGTTATCGAGGATGACATCAATGAGCGTAGTGTGATTCACAAACTCATCATCGTTCAGGGTCGCCGCATTTGCAAGACTAAAGACGGACAACTCGGCGGCAGCCCGCTCGCACAGGAAATGTTTATTACACCGGCCATTGCTCCTGCCGGCAACTTTAGCATGGGCAAGCCAGCCCTTGATTTCGGCAGTCGTATCCGTGATAATTTCAGCGAGGATGACCCGGCAGCGCTTAAATTCCTGCTCAGCAATCTGAAGCCTCACCTGAGGGCGACGCTCGTCCATGTTGACGCTCACAAACGATTGCCACTGCACTACGTGGCAGAGTACGGACTTGAAAGGTGTGCCCAGGTCGTTATCAGCTATATGCATCAATGGGGCCAATTGAGCCCTTCGGAATTGCTCGAGGCGCCGCGCTTCGAAGATTCCGATGGCTACACGCCGATTCATCTTTGTGTCAAGTACAAGTACCCCGTCACGCTTGGCGTCATGCTTCGCGCGCACAATCTGGACAACCAAAAAACACACGAGCTTCGGCGGTACCAAGGCTCCACAGCCGTCAATCCCATCACCTTGGCCTTGGGCGCTCCGAATATTATTCGTACACTTGTCGATGCTGGCGTCGACGTCAACAAGCAAAACTACGAAGGAGAGACGGCGATGCACGCTGCCGCACGTCTGGGTGATGTCGCTTCCATTGAAGAGCTTTTGAAGCCCAATGAGCTACAGAGCGTGAACCTGTCGATCGCCGAAAAGACCTATGGCTGGACGCCCATCTTTGTGGCTGCCGTCGAAGGTCACCTCGAGGCTGTCCAGGCATTAGCAAAAGTTGACAAAGCACTCGACAAGGTGGATTTTTCTGGCTGGACAGCCATGGAGCATGCCGTCTTTCGAGGCAATATCGAATGCGGCAAGGCACTCGTGCCTGAAAATCCTCCAGGTCCGACCAGTGTCTTTGAGGGTGTCCGACCCCATATCACACCGCGTAACAGCTCTGAGGGTCACATCAGCAGTCTTGGCGAGATGCGAAATGGCACAACAAGCAGTTTTGCCCCGGTCAAAAGTTTTGGACATCGCTACCTCAAGGACAAGTGTATGATTATCGTCACGCTAGGCTCTACCGATTCGCGCCGCGTTCGCAGCCCGATTCAGCTTGACAAAGTACCTATTGCAGAAGCAGGCAGTACCCGTCTCGATACCGCATTGACCTTGGTTGTTTCTGCCAAGAACGCTGAAGGCGATGCCATCAACTTTGACTTGCCCATGAGCAGTTCCCCTACCACCGAACCGATGCTCTTCACGGCTTCTGACCCAGAGAAGGTTCAGCTCCTATTTGACATTGTGCCAACCTATGCTGCAGGCGGCGCCAAACTTGGTCGTGCTGTTGCGCTTCTCAGTTCCATCAAGACAAAAGTAGGCTCGAAAAAGGCGTCGCTTTGGGGCGCTGTCACAGTGCCCATCATCGAGTCGGAGGCACTCAGCGTGATTGGCACGCTCGAGTTTGAATTCAGCATTGTGACGCCGTTTGCGCATCCTCAAATGTCGATTGAGAAGGAGTCTACCTACTGGAAGTCTTTGATGACGACTCGCGTCATTGGACATCGCGGCCTAGGCAAGAACCAACCTGATCGCAAATCGCTTCAGCTCGGTGAAAATACTGTGCAGTCTTTCGTCGCGGCTGCCAACTTGGGTGCTAGCTACGTCGAGTTTGATGTTCAGTTGACAAAAGATCTGGTTCCAGTCATCTATCACGACTTTTTGGTTTCTCAAACTGGCATTGACGCTCCAGTGCATACGTTGACGCTTGAGCAATTCATGTCCACCTCGCAGGCCGAGCGTCAGACATCCGATTCGCGCAATCGCTCTCGTGTGCATTCGCCCGGCCCTGCGGAACCACAGCTGTTGCGCGAGCGCGGTCGATCTCGCAGTTTGAGCTCGCAAGAAATCTTTTCCAACATTGAGCGCATGAAGCACACGCGAGACTTCAAGCTCAAGGGCTTCAAAGGTAATCAGCGCGGTCACTCGGTGCAGGATGACTTTTCCACATTGGAGCAAGTCTTCAAAAAGGTGCCCAAGAATGTCGGCTTCAACATTGAGTGCAAATACCCCATGTTGAGCGAGGCTGAAGCAGAGGAGATGGACAATACCGCGATTGAGATCAACCAATGGGTCGATACCGTCCTGCAATGCGTTTTTGATCATGCACAGGGCCGCGACATTATCTTTTCGAGCTTCCATCCAGACATTTGTTTGCTGCTGGCGTTGAAACAGCCAACAATGCCATGCTTGTTCCTGACAGAGAGCGGCACAACCTACATGTGTGACATTCGTTCGTCAAGTTTGCAGGAAGCGATTCGCTTCGCCTCTCGCTGGAACTTGCTTGGCCTCGTCTCGGCATGTGAGCCATTCGTCCTTTGTCCGCGCCTGGTGCGCGTCGTCAAGGAGTCTGGTCTCGTCTGTGTCTCCTACGGCGTCATGAACAATGATCCGCAACACGTCAATGCGCAAGTCAAGGCGGGCGTTGATGCCGTCATTGTCGACTCGGTGCTTGCAATTCGAAAGGGACTGACGAGCGACCAAGCCGCCACGGCAGCTGCGGCAGAACGAAGCAAGAGCGCTGGGCCCAGTATGCTGCAAAATATTGCCTCTGCCGAGACGAGCATCAGCGCAAAGATTCGATCGCCGACGACTCAAGAGAAAGCTCCAACACAACCCGGAGTCATAGCATAGATTTGTGTCCAGAAGAGATAGACTAGAAGATGTGCTCGAAATCTACGATCAACGTTGTCTAGGTGAAGACACAGAAGCAGCCTGGTACGCGGCATCATATATCATTGACTCATAGTAGCCGGACAATGGTGCATGATGGCCCCGAAGACCGCCGACCGTCGTAACCTGGGCTGGCGGCAAGGTGACGCCTAATCCATAGCGACCGCCTGCAGTCGTACTGTTGGAGAAGGAGTAATTGGCCGAAGCGCTCTCAATCGACGAAACCTGTGATTTGTTGACCCCGAACGCCCCGAGCGACAAAGCTGGCGTGAGTTCTTGGAGCTGCGGCACCGGCGGCGAGCGCGGGCTGCCGAAATCCATTTGAGGCAAACGCGGGCTGCTGTCGCTGACAATCTGCTGTCGCGGTGCTGGCGTGGCCAGCTCGGCTTCGTCATTTGCGAAACGCACAATTTGTTGAGCAGGACTGCCGCGGTAAGAGCGCGGCGAGGCAGTCTGATTCCTGTGAGGCATTGGCGAGCGTACATCCCTCGTGGGACTGTCGATACGGGAGGACTGAGGCGAAATGCTCGCAGATGAACCTTGTTGCGGCGGCGGCGACAACGACGACGACGACGACGAACCTGTCAAGGGCGGACTGTTGAACGAACGGACCGTGGCCGTACTGCCAGCAGATTTCGAGCGCGAAAAGAAGCTTGTCGAAGGACGTGCACAATCTGGCTGTTCGCGCGAGATACCAAGGCCAGGGTTCTGAGCCAGCAGCACCTTGGCTTGCGCACGATTCACGCCACGCGCATCGGCAACCTGATCGATCCGGACATTCTCTCGCTCGTCATCCTTTTGCTTGTTCTCATCGAGCGGATTCAGCTGCCGACGGCCTTTGCCTTTCGTCTCGTAGGGATTATCAAACTCGGTCGCACTGGATGCAACAGGAGGCGCGTTGTCGAAAACGCTAAAAGACGTTGAGTCCGGGCTGCGTGGAAGCAGATGAGCTGCGTGTTTGACCGTCTGGCTACGGCGTTGTTGCAAGCGCTGAGCACGCTTTGCTCGTTCCTTTGCCTCTTTAGCTTCAGCGTCCTCTGGCGATGAGGCACTAAAGAATGAACTCGCACGACGGAGCATCTCGAACTAGCACAGGAGCTTCTCGTCGTCGCTACTGAAATGACAGACGCAAGGGGAGGAGCAGACGCTCTATAAAGCATTTCTCTCTGATGTCAGACATCCGTTCGATGCTTCAGCTGGCTAGAAGTTGTCTAAGACATTTCCAAAAGTTTAGCCAGCCCCGCGTGCGCCTAAATGGAGCGCGATGCACGACCGGAGGTTGCGAACGCGAATGCCCCGGACAGTCATCATCAGCAGCGATCTGAGGCGCGAGTTTGACACTGCCGCCGACCAAGTAGTAAGGTTACAGGGACGAGTGTGCATCGGTAGCAATTGATAGCATGCGCAAGTGACTAGCAACCGTGTGCGTTGTGCTGCGCCCTTGTCGAAAAATTTGATCAAGCTCAGCTGTTCTAGAACGATACGATCCCAATCGTATTGCCCACCTGCGCTGGCTCAATTGCTGAGATCCATTTAGGTCGCATCATGGATCTGAACGCTAGCTTACAATCGCTGGCAATCACGCCAAACGTTGATGTGAACGTTGTCAAGAACACTAAAAAATTGACGTGTCGCTCAACAAGTGGCGTGCTGAATTGCTCTCCGTCACTCGCCGCGCAGGCATCTCTGACTTCATCTTTGACAGTCCTTGGGCTGCCCATATTGACGCTGCTTATCGATGCTATGAAGTGGCGACTGGGATTTCTTCCTCTATGAGCGCCGATGGCAAGGTGATGCCACCACCAACCTACATCGATGGCAAGGGTCAGAAGCAGGTCGCCGACTTGCCAGCTCTGCTACAGGCTCGTTTCCTGATCACCAACAACGAGCGTGCCAAAGTTGCTTTAGTGGCCGGTTTGACACCTGCCGACTTGGCAGTCGTGGAGCTGCATCGCGTCGCCAGCAAGGCGTTCCAACTCCTCGTCAGAAATTACGAGAAGCACTCTGAGGCAGCCACTGACGCTTTGGTCGCAAGGTTAGAATCGACTCGCATGCCTGCGCGCGATGCATGCGTGGAAAGCGTCGAGAGTATGGTGGCTGAGGTCCAACGTCTGTACTCGGTTTTGCGCGAGGTGGATTCAAGAGTCAACATGTGGGCCGACGAGCGTGTCGTAGGAGGTCTGTGCGCGCGTATGCCTGTACCTCTGCGTGCGTTCTGCGCTACCATACAAGGCAACAGTCTTGATCTCTTTGTGGAAAAGATCAAGAAGCATATTCATACGGGCGATTATCAGCGCAAGTACGGCTGGGATCAACCTGTGCCGGGTTCAGTGCAAGATGCTCCACCGTCATCAAGTCCTGAACTGGTGAAGATGGCCACTGAAGCGAAGCAAACTCTGGCGGCTCTTAAAACGCCATCTCCTGCTGCTACAAGTGCTGCACAGAAACTTTCGCAAGCTGCTACAAGCGCCCCAAAACAGCAGTCTTCACAAGCTCTGCCGGCCAAGACAACTACCGCCCCAAATCAGCAGCAGCAGCAGCAGCAAGCTGACTCCGTCAAGTTTACCCCAGACCCACCCTCGTAGAGACTCCAAGCCGATTTATCAAAGCGCTCTGCTTCGACTCAGCGCCCGAAGTCTGCTAAGTCGGCGACCGATGAAGACTCTGCCCGTCTTCAGAAGACACCAGGGAAGCAATCAGCTACCCAAGGCGCGGCCACATGGAGGAAACGCCGTCAGAAGAAAATTCCGGATGCGACTGAGCGCGAGGCCTCGTATCCCTACACTGGAGAAGCCTAGCCTCCCAGCCTAATGCTTCTACCGCGCCGCCAGCTCCTCAACCTGAAACGAGAAAGCAAACGTTGACCGACGAGACGCTTCAAAATCAAAGCCAGGCCACAGAAAAGGTCTCAGTGAACCCAGAAGCCGCTGCAGCAAGCAGGAAAGTGAGGACAGATGCAAAGTCGCCCGTGAATTCGACACCGACCAGCAAAGCTGATGACAAGGATGCAGCTGCCACTCTCTTCAAGCGCGGCTTCTTGGACCAAATGTACGGGCCCAGACCGAGCTCTGCGACGAAGTCTAGCCCTTCCGCGGAACCCATCTCTGCGACAAAAGCCGGCTCTGCGACGACGCCTAGCTCTGTAAAGGAAGTTAGCTCTGCAACAAAGCTCAGTTCTGCAACGGCACCTACTTCTGCGACGAAACCCAGCCCTGTGAAAGAACCTATCTCCGCGACGAATTCCAGTTCTGGGACGAAGCCCAGCTCTGCGACGAAACCCATCCCCACAAAGGGACCTAGCCCTACGACAAAGCTAGCCACAAAGGAGACCAAGCACGCTACGCAGAAGAATGAGCCCAAGTCGTCTGGCAAACAGCCTGCGTCAAATGATAGTGCTTCTGGCTCATCGCAAACACCGAAAGCCGCTAGTCAGACACCAAGCAAGCTTGTGTGCGGAATTTGTCGTGGATCGCACTCCCTCTTTAAGTGCACCGAGCCCGATGTACAAGAGTTCTACTACGACAAGCTCAAGCAAAAGTATCTTAAGGATCAAGCAGCTGGAAAGTCCAAACATGAGCGTTCCTCGGCGTGCCACCACTGCTCGGGTTCCCACTCCATCTTTCTTTGCCCATCGCCCGGTGCAGCGCAGTCTTTTTGGAAGTTTTGCCAGTCGACGGGCATGGCCGAGCAGCAGGAAGTAGCAGCAGCTGCAGCGGCGGCAAGCGCCAAAAGGGCCGCCGCAGACAAGCCCAAAAAATTGCTCGCTGAACGAGAGCTCTTGGGCAAGCGTTGGGTCGTGAGTAAGGAAGCGCCTGCTCACATGACGCCTTGCGTCTCATTCATCCGTCGTTGGGAAAATTACACTGATTTCACCACTGATGTTGAGCAGGAAGGGGGCGGAATTCGCAAGGTGAGAGCCGAAGGTCTAGGTTTCGTTGGCACGATTCCCTCTCCTGGCGAGCATTTCTTGCTTCAAGAGGTCATCTTTATTCGCGGCATTCACGACAATATCATCTCAGTCCAACAGCTCCAAGTCTATGGGTACAAGGTGGTCTTCAGTGGCAAGACGTGCTCGATCAAGCTCGGCGCAAAAGTCTTGGCCACTGCCAGCCTTGTCGACGGAATTTACTTCTTCAACGGCGATGTTCTCACTAGCGCTGGAGACACCGCTCAAGACTATCTTGCAGGCAGGAGCTCGACTGTCACAGACTATAATGTGGCTTTGCAATGGCACCGTGCCTTTGGACATTGCTATGTGGACATGCTGAGGATGTTGCAGAACAACAATGTGCCTTCACTCAACAAGCGCGGCGAAGTCGCCTTTCCAAGCAGGTACGCCGTCCGAGATCCTTCAATTGTCCAGAGTGTTCGGCACCAGGATATTAGCGTTAAGTTTTGGTCTAAAGGTTGAGCATCTTTTGTACGCTCTGTCACGTAGTTGAACTAGACATTTGCCCTGTTTTCTGGTCTTCTCACTGTCAAAGTTCTCGTCTCCTTTTGCAGGCATGCATATGGTTGTAACTTGTAAGCACATCGATTTTGAACACGCCATCAACTCCCTAAATCGACTGTCGTTTGACTGTGCTAGCGCGCCCTAGGCCAAACACTTGCATTCGGCTGCTGTTTTGGGCATGAGCACTACAAAGCTACTCGACAAGTCCCTTAAAGAATGGCAGGACGAATTGCACTCTGTTGCTCAACGTGCTGAAGTATCCGACTTTCTCTTTTCAAGTCCATGGAAGGTCTATGTCGAAGCTGCTTATCGATGCTTTGATGCCATCAACAAAACTGTGGGAGCGTCTCAAGCCCTCCAAACTAGCTCATCTGTGGGTACTGCCTCGACAGCGGTTGTTCCAACCTATGTTGATGCTCACGGACAGACTAAGCCTGCGACCTTACGGGCTTTGCGTGACATGCGTCCTTTGATCACTGCAAACGAACACGCTACCAATGTCCTACTCGGCGGCATTACCTTCACTGACCAGCTGATTGTGAAGGAAAAACGTGTTGCCAGCACTGCCTATACAGCTATCGTGTCTCGTCATGCAAAAATGCTAGAAGACCGCCGCGATATGATCAAGGCCGAGCTGGACCTCATCCGACTGCCGGCGGGTGATGCTTGCACTGAGAGTGTTGAGACACTGTTGGACAAAATCACCGCAACGTACGCGAAGCTACGCCAGGTAGAGGGAAACACCTGTACCGATGAGCATGAGATGTTGATCTTGTACAAGCAGCTGCCACAATCTCTTCAAGTGTTTGCAGATTCACAGGCAAGCTCTAGCACAGCTCAATTTGTAGCCGCCATCAGGCAGCGCATCCGGTCCTCAACATATCAGAAGGAATATGGATGGGATCGACCAAGGCCAATCCCCACTACCGCAGCCGCCGTACCGCAAGTTAAGCAGTCAGAGCATCCAGCTACGCCTCGGCCAGTTTCTACGGCGCCTGAGCCTATGAACAACTCTCCGAATGCTCAGGCTTTGCCAAAAGGGCAAGCGGGCGGAGAAGCGACATCTCCGCACAAGCCTGTCCAAAGAGAAGGTCACGCTCAGCAGAAGAGCAAGAGTGACTCAAAAGTCGCTCCTGAAAAGGACATCACGTCGGCACTCAAGGCTCTCTCGGATAAGTTGGCAAGGACTGAGCAAATCAAGCCCTTATCGAAACCTGATTCGAGTAGTGCGGCTCATGGCCAAACGCAAAATGGCAATGGAACGCCATCTGTTCAGCCTGCAGACCCGACTTCCGCTTCGCATGCTGCTACAAAAGTCCCTCCTGCAACGACAGCAACCAAGAAGAAGCCCAAGAAGAGAAGTAAGAAGGCCAAGAGCACGCAACAAGGAGTGTCGGGGTCTCAAAATGTTAGCAACATGGATTCCAGGCATATGGAATGCGCTAGCTGCGAGGTCCAAAATGCCTTGAATGAAGGACACAGAAAACTTCCTCCTGTCCTTCGAGACTGCAGCTTTTGCAGCGGACCGCATGCAATCTTGGACTGCGAAGAGCCCGGCGCTAGGCGAGCGTTTTTCGAAGCCCTGCGTCGTCATACAGAGGAGGAAAAGGCCGCTGGAGGGAATGATGAAAGTATCTTTGAGACACCGTGTCGCCACTGTCAGAAAGATGATCACACAATCTTGGAGTGCCGAGATCAAGGCGCAGAAGATACACTCTGGGATTTTGTCCGCCTTGTTGACTGGACCTATCAAGTCGAAGGTCAGGAAAGGCTTGAATCCACCTGTGTCGAAGCAGAAGGACCACATCTCGATTCGCAGCTGTTGGACACGCCATGGGTCATTGCAGATTCGGCTCCGGTTCATATGACTCCATGCCGCGATCTCGTCCGTGATATGCAGCCTCACAATTTGTTTACAGTTCTCCTGGATGTTGGACGGGGTATCAAGCTTACGTCTGCTGGTATTGGTCAGGTCATCTTGATGGGCAACGATGGCAAGACGCTCACGCTGAACAACGTTCTCTACGTGCCAGGCATGACCGAGCACGTCATGTCTACAATGCTAATGTCTCGCGATGGATTCACCGTGGTGAAAACGAAGAAGGGTTGCAAGATTGTCGAGACCAAGAACAAGAAGAAGGTCGTGGCTACAGGTACTCACGACTTTGAAACCAACTTCAACCTCTTCGATGGCTGTGCCTTGACGCGAACTGGCATCAAAGTGACCGATCTTGATGGAAGCCGAGCCAATATGGTACCGGACTACTCTGAGGCGCTTCTGTGGCATCGTCGGCTGGGACACATGCCCATGGAGCAGATGAAGCGTTTATCAGGTGCTGTTGACGGAGTTCCAAGCGATTTGATTTATCCCGACAAGTTTGAGTGCGCAGTATGTGACGAGCTCTAACAGGTTTTGTTCGGCTTCTGCGGCGATTTGAATCAGCTAGAACCCCGATTGAGAGGACGGATTGAGGACACAGTGCCGCTTGTATCTGGCGAAAGAGTCTATACAATGCCATCATGGAGCCATCTAGTCACACTCAATCTAGTCGACATTTCGAATCAGTTTCAAAGGGGCAGTGACAGCAGTCGAGATAATGAATTGACTATCACGTTCCCTAAGCTTCTGTTCGTTCGTTTGAGCACCATAGCAGCTGTCGACTTGAGTGAGAAGAGCAAGTCCAGCTTGCCCAGTAGGCTGGCAGTAGTTTGTGGTCGTCGTTACCCCTTGAACAACTGTTATGCGATGATGCGCACCATGAAAGACCCACGACGCGCGCCGCCATGACGTGAGACCCACACCACCACAAAAGAAGATGAACTACCTCAAACGCTCAGCGCAACGGTTTCAGCAGCAACTCGGCCAGATCCTGCGGGCAGACCCGGCGCCTTCCACTGCAAAGCCCTATCGCCTGCTTGAATTTCCCGAGGATGCCGAGCGCATGATTACAGGTTCTGATGCCGATTACCAAATATCGACTTCTACAGCGTCCATCAAGGCGATACTGAGCGATCCACAGGCCGATAGCGATGTGGAAGCTCCTCAGTCAAGAGGTGGGTACATCACATTCGAAGGCAAGACGGCACAAGATGGGTATGCCGCGATGCGCTCGAAAGTTGAAGGCGCCTCCTTCTACGGCCGAAACACTTGGGATATCGGACCGTACGAGAGTCTCTCGCTGATGGTGCGCGGCGATAGCAGAAAGTACTTTGTCAATCTACAGACAGATACCTATCTCGCAACCGATCTCTATCAGCATCGACTCTTTCTACGGACACCAGGCGAATGGGAGCATGTCATCCTGCCGTTTGATGACTTTACGCTGACCAACAATGGTCAGATTCAAGATCATCAGGTGGCCATGGACAAGTACAAGCTCAAGACGGTCGGGATCAGTATCCTGGACCGGCTGCCGGGAAAGTTCAAGCTTGACATCAAATGGGCGCGTGCCACCAATCTCGCTGGCGAGGCTGCGGCACGCGAGTAGGCATGTAGGATATCCGTAGGCTTTGCCTGTAGACCACTTGAGTCAATCTTGGTTCATGATGCGATCGTCTATAGTGCTGCGTGTTGCATTGTCGAAGCAGGCATCGCTTGCTGAGCATGCAACAAAGTTGTCAAGCTGCATGTACTCCATCAGCTGTTGCTACTTTTGCTCTTCAGGATACCATCAGCCAGAATTGACATGCGCTCGACGATGGCCTTTGTCTCCGTCATGCCGCCAGCGCCCATATCGCCACAAGCCAGTCGCTTCTCAATAGGTCCAAGCAATTCGAATTTGAGATCCTCCTGTAGGACTTTTAAATGACGTGCTGTCAGTGGGTGCAGATACATGTGCGTGTTCATAGCTGGACAAGCAACCAGTCTTTTCTGCAATACGCCGGTCTCGTTGCCTGTCCCTGTGTAGTCCCACGCACGCAAGACTTCCAAGAGCAGCGTATCGCAGCGTCCACCGGCAAGTTTTGCCAGCGTATCGGCACTGAGCGGTGCAATTAGTAGGATGTGCGCCCAGCGTCGTAGCTCGATGTGAAGGACTGGATTGCTGCGATGATGCCAAAAGCGATACTCGTCTTCATCTTTGAATACCCTGAGGCGCGTTTCGTCAGCAGGTATTGTCTCAACCGTTGCGCTTGGTTTAGGGTCATGTGATAGATTGAAGAAGTGAAGCGCATCTTTGGAAGGCAGCAGCACAATGTTGAAGCGATCTGTGTCGAGCAGTAATCTCAAGATCTCTGGAATCTTGATGGCAGCAATAGAGCCCGTGCAGCCCAAGACGAGATTGATGCGCCGAGACCCGTCACCTTCACTAGCAGGCAGTTCTAAATTTTCAGCCATGCCAGCAAGTCTCTGGTTGAGCTAGCTGAAGATAGAAAGCAGTGGTGTAGTTGCTTGACTGTCGAGATTGAAACTCAGGAACACATGCAGATGCAAAATCAGGCTCATAGAAATTGAATGCTTTGCTTAATAACGCTACAGATTTGCTGTTGTACATTAATTAGAAGACGCTTCAAGCATAAGGAGGCGTCAAGTTGCCATGTAATCCATGAATGCAATCCTTGTTGTTGGCATGCGCATGATGCTCCATCGCCACAGGTGCAATCGTTACCTCTGCTGCGGGACCCTGTGCCACCTGTGCCAAGACGGCCGCCCGCAAGTCCTTGGCGATGCCCATTGCTTCAGCCGCCAACTGTCTTTGTCCAGCATCTGCTGGCACGACCCTTGGGAATCGCGCAACGGCCTCGAGATCATCGAGAATCCCTTCGACATTGTTGCGAACATACTGCTGACGTGTGTCAAAGAATGGCTGGAAATCCCAGTGGGTGACTTTGCCCTTGCTGAGCGCGTCATGCACGACACGACGTGAACGTTGTGATTTGAGGACGTGCTGTGTGATTTGGGCGACATCGACACGCGACTTGATGTCAAAGAGGAATTTGGCAGCGAGATCGCTACAAGCTGGCGAGGTAGCCAAGTTGTTGCGCTCCTGGGGATCTTCCTCGAGATTGTACAGCTCGATAGGGTCGGTTGGGCAGTAGATGAACTTGTACTGCGAAGTGCGAATCATGAAGAGCGGCGACACGGTTCCCTCGCCCATGTACTCGCCGCGCACCAGGTCTGAGCCTTTGCCACCTTGAAGGTAGGGGAAGAGCGAATGTCCGTCGAGCGGGATGCTGGGATCGATGACACGATGCGCTTGTCCGCCAGTCGCGAGATCAAGAAAAGTTGGCAGGTAATCCAGCGATGAGACACTCTCCTTGACGCGACGCGGTGCAAAGTGCTTGGGTGCGTACACCATGAGCGGGATCCGGGCCGACATTTCGTAAAACGTCATCTTGTACCAAAGCGAACGTTCGCCGAGATGGTCACCATGGTCTCCGGAAAAGATGATGATGGTGTCGTCCGTCAGTTGGCACTCGTCAAGCACCTTGCGCAGTTGACCAATGTTGTGGTCGACGTAGGAACAGTTGCCAAAGTAGGCTCGCCGAGCCCGCTTCTTTTGCTCGTCTGAAAGTGGCTTGTCCTTCAAGTCAATCACATGCTGTAATCGTCGTGCATGTGGCTCGAGTTCCTCGTACAACGGCTCATGTGCCGGCAATGGAATCTCGACATCTTCATACATGTCCCACCACTCTTTCCTTGTCGTATACGGATCATGCGGATGCGTCAGGGCCACCGTCAAAAAGAAAGGTTGATCGGGCTTTTGCCGGACATGGTTGTAGAGGTAATTTTTCGCGCGGTACATGACTTCTTCATCGTAGTCAATCTGGTTGGACCGGACACAGACGCCTGCATCGGTGACGGAGGCCATGTTGTGATAATAATCGAGGCGCATGTCCGAGGTATCCCAATTGACCGACCAACCGAAATCGCCTGGGTAAATATCGGCCGTCAGACGTTCTTCGTAGCCATGGAGCTGGTCGGCGCCGATAAAGTGCATCTTGCCGGCAAGTGAGGTGTGGTAGCCAATGGAACGCAGGTAATGCGCAAACGTCGGGTCTTCAGAGGAGAGCTGTGACGCATTGTCAAAGGCGCCAATGCGATGCGGCAATTGGCCCGTCACCATGGCGAACCGCGACGGCGCACACAGGGGTGCGTTGCAATACGCGTTTTCAAAAACAACAGCCTCATCGGCCATGGCCATCAAGTTTGGCATCTTGACGACCGAGTCCTTGTTGTACATGGGCAGAATCGGGGCGGCCATCTGGTCGGCCATGACAAAGAGGATATTTGGGCGCTTGCCGCCTGAGCCATTGCCGTTTGGCGCGTTGATTGAAGCGGCTTTCGCATCGCGGGGAGGACTACCGCCGCGGCCTGGCGATTTAGCAGTCTCGGACATGCTCAATAGAGTTTTCTGCTTAGAAGGAGCTTGCAATTGGCAGTGTCGCGTGAGGGGATCCTTCCGCAGCCTGGTTGTTTTGGAACTTTTTGGCAGCTGATGGGGGAAGACGGGAAATACTTTGCGACTGCTGAACTGAGCTCGACTGAAATTCAATTGACAGCTCGGAGCGGGCCGATGGATCTGAACGCGCTCTTGGGTCCTGGTTAGTGTAGAGATGCGTCGAGCGATGGCGTGGTCGTCAAAGAGCTTGATTGAAGAGCAGCAAGCAGGCAATGCAGAGGTAGATGTAGTTTAAGGAGGTCGTGCGCGTCTCTGACAAATAGTGCGCAGAGAGGGCAGTCACAGCAGCTGATAAGGCGCCATCTCGCCGGCAAAAGACGTCAGATTCGCCCGCTTTTGCATCAACGCAGCCGCGCCCGCCTTTCCAGCATCTTCCCCAGGTTTTGCATCATCATAGCGCATCATCACGCAATTGCAATGTCTATAGCAACGTTGGGTTGCCGGCGGCTGACGATCAATCTGCCTGTGGCACACTCGCCTCCTCGCTCGACACAACGGGTACGAGTACTAGCCAAGGCCAAATGTTACCAGCTGCCGGTCTCCTCAACACAGCTTTCTGCCAAAGGTGTAAGAGATTATGGATCGAAATGCAGTGCAAGAGGCACTGCACAATGATAATCATGACTGCAAAGTAGTCTTTGCGTACGAGTGATAGTGCGATTGTCAAGCACGAAGATAGCGCCGCGAAGTTCACACTCAAATGACGCGTTCTTGTAGTCGCGGGTAGAGCGGGATCTTTTTACGGTAGAGTATCCAGGATCAATGGCTTGTTCCCAGCCTCGTAGGAAGATAGATAGCTTCAGTTCATGCTTTGGCCCAGCGCTAGCTATAGCTGTGCAGTGAATTCTGAAAAAGGGGGCCAGTCTGCGCCGCAAGCATGTGAACTGTGGCTAGAGCATACACTCTCAGAACCTGCTGTGGACTTCCAGCGTTACATGCCAAACAGTCCAGCTCTAGCTGTAGTGCAAGAGCACTAATCTGTGCACCTCAATTCCTGCTGCTCAGTCCTGATGACGCAATCAGAGCTAGACAAACTTATTCTGAGCTATTTCGACCTCCTAGATTGCTATGTGTCGCTGCAAAACGAGCTGGCTACAGCAGCCTCCGACGTAGGTGCGCTTGACCAATTGACAAGCAGCTGACCTAAAGGCCTTTGTCAAGCTTGCTAGAGCTCGCTACTTAGGAACCAAGGTTGACCAGGATTGCTTTAAGGAAGCCTATGACCCGCATCTGACCATGTCTGTACTATTGCTGCCAATCTGCAAGACTAATAAAGCAGAGATCCAGAGGCGCTCAGTCAAGGTCGAATGAAGCTCCAGGAACAAGTATATGTAGGTGAAGCACAGACAGGTCAAGTCGAAAAGTTGGAAGCATCAATTGCAAGCACTTCCTTGACTGCGTCATCAGGCTCGGAGAAAAAGTCCATCGCCAAACAACAGGAATTAACACCACCGACCTTGTCTAACTCATCAATCAAGTCCAGACCGAAGCGGCATGTGGTGCAACCCGTGACGGACCCGCTGAGAAACTTTGGCGCTATGCCAGCTGTTGCATTGCGACAAACCCAATCCGCTTTTGCCACATTTGTGACAAAGAGTTTGGCAGTCGTTGAAGCGCGGCGTCGACTCGAAGAAGTGGATCGTCATATAGCAGATGCCAAGGCGTTAAATGGAAAAAGCCACGAACGAAAAGGACGAACAGGCGAGTGAAACTATATAAATGCAAGAAAGCAAGCTAAATATACGAATGGACCAGACTCGTCATGATCAAACGCCAGACGGCAAGACGAGACCAGCATCAATCTCGCAAGGCGACTTGTCAAAGTTGCCTCGTAGCCAAACGACAACCTTGCTCATTGCCTTGAGCGTGGTCGTGACATTGCTCAGCTCAGACTCCGACTCACGCGTGACAGCGGGCTTGTCAGCCTTGTTATCGAGCGAGAGGGCGGCAACACCATTTTGCATTGTAGCGTTCTCTGTCTCATCTTCGACCGGCGCCTCAGCGACAGCTGGCGCAAGCAAGACAGCCTGCTCATCCTCTTTGGCAGGCAACCTGGGTCCATCTTCAGCATCTTCTCTTGCTTTGAGCACAGCCAATCGGCCAGCTTGCGTTCGCCACGTCACCGTCGTGCTCTCATTCTCTTCATCATGCACAAAGCCACCAATGGCGGCAGCCTTGTCGTAGTAGATACGTTTCTCCAACGCCATACTCGGCACGATAATATCAATCGATCGATCCTTGACACTCACCACGATGGCATCCACATTGTAGCCTTCGTCCATGCCTAGCTTGTTTTCGCGCTTGCAAGTTTCTTCGATAAAGGCGCACAAGTAGAGCATCGACGAACGCTCTTGGGCGGTACGAGCATTATCCTTGCGGACGTTGCAATTCTTGGCCCAAGCCTCGCAGGCCTCGGGCAAGAAGCCGGCATCTGCTTCAGTCACTACCTGCTCAGGAGCGCTTGTATCACTCGATGTAATTTGGAGTGCTCGGTCGAGGAGTCGGTGGACAACGACATCTGCGTATCGGCGAATGGGCGATGTAAAGTGCGTGTACAGCGGCACGGCGAGCGCGTAATGGGACCAAGTGTCGCTGTCTTCGTGCAAGCCTGTGCATATGTATTCGGCACGACGCATACTCCTGACGGCAGTATTTTGCAGGACAGCAACGACCGGGTTCGTTTTGGCCAAGGCGCCGAGCTTGACAAACCCTTCTTGCAGTGTCGCAGACGTTGAAGCATCAATGTCAATGCCCAGGCGCTTGGCATAGTTGACAAACTCTTGAAGCGGCCTGTCCTTGGGCGGCGGATGCATACGCAGCAAGGCATGCTCAGGGAAGGCATCAACAATCTTCTCCGCAACACTGATATTGGCCTTGAGCATAAACTCTTCAATCAACCGATTGGCGTCTTTGAGCTCATAGACTTCGGCCATGCCAGGAATGCCATCCTTGTTGAGCCTAAAGTTGAGCTTGAAGGCATTGATGGTCAACGCACCATTGTCAAAGCGCTTGGCACGCATAGCTTTAGACATGCGCAACAACGTCTTGACATCTTGCGTAATCTGCTCTTCGGTGTGGCCGCCGTCCACAGGCTTGCCAACGCCGTCCGCCCAACTTTGTCCGTCAAGCAGATTCTGCGCCTCGCCATACGCAAAGCGAACAGCGCTGCGAATAACGGATCGGCCATACCAACGCGGTCCAACCTCGTTGCCGTCTGCGTCCATCGTCCAGGTAACGGAAAAGGCCAAGCGGTCAACAGCCGGGTTCAGCGAGCACAGCTCTTCACAGAGAAGTCGTGGCAGCATAGGAATTGCACGTTGCACCATGTACACGGTTGTGGCGCGGTCTCGAGCGACCAGGTCGAGAGCCGAGTCTTGCTTGACAAAGTGAGACACATCTGCGATGTGAACGCCAATTTCGTAGTGACCGTTGCCTAGCTCTCGCACAGAGAGGGCATCATCAAGATCGCGCGCCGTCTCGGGGTCAATTGTGCAGACTCGATCCTTTCGAAAGTCACGTCGTCGAGCAATTTCTTCTGGAGAAATAGCCCACGGCGTAGCTGGCAGGCATACCATGGCGGTAGGTGGGTGGTTTCGCGTATCCACATCGCAATCGGTCAAAATGGCAGCTGTTTCTGCCTCAATGTTACCAATTGTTCCAAGCTCACTGACAATAGACCCTTTCGGGAAACGCGAATATTCGCTCCAACTATCGATGCGTGCCGCAAAGAGTGTCTTTTGCTTTTGCAAGATGTTGAAGACCCAGTTTGGTCCAGCCAGGTCTGCGGGTAGATCTTGCTGTCGCAGTTGCAGGAACGGGATTCGATTGTCCTGAGGCTGAAAATTGAACCATTTTGCATTGCTGTGGTTGGCAATGATGGTGCGATCATCTTGAACGGGCGAGCTGATGTCCCAGCCAGGAGGGCGAATGATACCCGCGATGCGAGCAAGCGGCCTGGAAGCAATGATGTGCACAACTCTGGCACGTACGCGGCCTTCGTTGCTATTCTGGCCATTCGCGTTCTTCTTGCCATCTTGCGACTCGAGTACCTCAATAATGACCTCATCTCCACTCAAGGCTCGATTTCTCGCTCGGTCACCCTCAATCAAAAAGTCATCATTGATCGTCTTTGTTGTGATTGCGACCCAAGCATCCTTGCGAGCTTTCTGTGAAATACGAAGGACGCCTCGATGGTACTTTCCAGACTGTTGTTAGCAAATTTCAAGACTGACGAGGAGATACCGTAACGCCTGCCAGAGCAGTTTCTTTGTTGATGTAGGCATCAAAGAAGGCCTTGGCCTGGCCTGCAGTGCTTCGACCATTGGCGGGTCCATTTGTCATCGGGTTGGGATCTGGAGGCCTGGCTGCGTGATCTGGCGAGCCTGTCGAGCGTTTCCCAAGACTTGAACTTGACAAATTGGAAGAAGAAGCTTCTGTTTCTGCCGAGCTATTACCGACAGCGCGAGAAACACTGGCCGACACAGGCACATCTAGAGGCTGTCCGCTCATCCGTGTTCGCGCAATAACAAGCTGTGCCTCGCTCACGATAAACCGGCCATGCGGTCCTCGCTCGGCCGAACATGGGAAATTTGGGTAACGCGAACTGTGTGCGTTGCCCATTCGGCCATTTTGTTGTGACGTTCGCATGTCATTCCTTGGCCGCCTCGCTCGCGGGTCGTCTTGCTGTGTCAGTGGACGAGCGCGCAAATCGCCGTTGAGCGGGAGGGCATTGAATTGTGCAGGCACGACATTTCCTTGAATTGAGACAGGACCGTTGACTGCTCGGGGAGCGCGACTCGCTTGAGGCCGAGATTCTCTCATCGTTGGCATAGCGGACCGGGCTGGCGTACTCTGGGCGGCAGGAACTGGGAACAATTCGCCTGACCCTGCGGTGCTTTCAAAATTGAGTGCAGGACTCGTCTCTGCGACAGGAATGTCTGGAAAGGAATTGGCTGTGGACTGGAACGGCGATTGAGAAACAGGGGCGCTGGTGGTGGGCTCGACGAGCTTATATTTGGCCGTTTTTGGTGATGCAGCCGGTGAGCTTGCAGGCGTAGCCTTCTTGGGTTCAGCTCCTGTGCTTGTGAACTGCGCGCGAGCTGCGTCCTTGCGCTCCTTTGCCGCAGCCTTGCGTCTCTCCTTTCGAAGCAGGTTGCTGGCCTGCTTTGCCACTTTGCGCGCCTCAGCCGCGGCATCAACCACAGTAGTACTTGCAGATGTATTAGTCTGACTGTCTCGCTCGAGCTTTCTGCGTTCAGCTGCTTGCTTCAACTGCATCAGTTGCTCCGGTGTCATGGCAGCCAAGTCGTCCTCGGTCAAGACGACCGCTTTGACTGGTGCGTTTGATAACACTGCAGCAGATCGAGACTGAATCTCACGCGCGGCTTGTGGCAGCTTGCTGATAGGTCTCGCAGTCTTCACGACCGGTTGTGGCGCAAAGTTGAGAGGCTTGGGTCGATTTGAGTTCGCGGGCACAGCGCTGTCAGCCTTGCTAAATGGCTGTCGAGAATCAGGTAAGTTCTCTCGTCGAGCACGCCTGTTTGGCTTCTGGGGCGTTCGACTCGGAGCATTCGAATGCGACGTTGATGCATCTCGTAGCTCGGCCTGTTGCGAGGTATTCAAAGCCGCCTCAGGCGCTGGCTTCTGTGGAGGTCTCTCTGTCGAAACTTGTGCGCGCGAATCCCTCGTAGTCTCTTTTGCCTCGTCCATGACCGCCTCCTTGACTGTTCTAGATCTAAACGGGAGCGTCGCCGCGATTGTAAGCAATGACAGTGACGTGCTTCGCTTGTCGCGCGCGCGCCTCTCGCCACAACTGCGCATTGAAAGTCTCACGGGTCGTTTGTGCAGGTCCCTTCTCAGATGGCAACTCACTTTCTACCTCGACATATCCATGGATGGCAGCATCTCTATAGAAAGGACAAATTGAAAAGGAGAAATCAAATTCGAGGAAGGCACACTTATGCTTGAGCAGACAGCCGATCTCCTTCTCCCGATTAGCCATAAGCTAGGCTTCGTGGCGTCTAAAGATTTGCTCGTCAAGCACCTTGAGAGTCAGATTGGCACCCTTGTTGTCGCCGCATTCCTCATCACGATCAGCACAGGCACCTGGTATAGCAGGCCACCTGGCAAGAACTCCAGGACTGGTCATTACACGTGCAGGAACAAGGCCACACTTCCCACCATTCTTCTTCTTGCGAAAAAGGCGATTCAATGACATACTGCCATAGCCCTCGAGATCATCGCGTAAGAAACATTCCAGCGGCCTCGGAATTTGCAACATGGGTAACTGTCCATGATTGAAATTGTTGGAGTCTGTCCTGATTCCACAGGCACGGCAAGACAACACTTCGAGATCGGCTTCTCGTGCAGCAAAGTGACCGTGTACTTTAATCATCGAATAGACTGGTTCGCCATTTGCAGTCGCATGCAAGTCGTCAGGCATCGGCAAATCCCGCCCATAATCCAATCCTCCATAGAGTGCAGCACTGCAGAAGTCATTCAAGCCGTAAATGACGCCCATTGGGCTCGGGTCACTCGAAGTCTTTCGACGAACAATCGCTCCGCAAGCAAAACGCGGCACATGCGTTGATTCAGTATCAACACTCCACATTGCGTTGTTGTATGCGCGTAAAGCACCTGCGCAAAGTCGCTCAGCATCGGCGACGCTGGTTTCTCCGTTGTGAATCGTCGCAATGCGGGCCAGTTCAGGTTCCCAAACTTTGAGGGAAAGCGTATCAAACTCTACCATGTAGCCCACAAAGCTGTGTGTGGACATCTGTGTTGGATCACCCGTGCGATGGTGCATTTTGCTCGCGGCGAGCTTAAGCTTGTCAGGTTCGACTTCTTCATCCTCTTTAAACAAATCTGCCGAACCGTTGTCATCTGCAGTTGCTACATCCTTCAGTAGCATATCTGCAAACCGGGCAGCAAGACCCGAGTCTTCATACGTGCGGAGACTTTTTCGCAGCTCATGAAACGTCTTGTCCTGTCGTGACGCCAGATTTTCAAAATTCTTCGCTGTGTCACCAATCCATGCAGCTCTGAAGGGATGCGTGACGTAAAGCCACTTGTCTATGGCCTCCCGAGGGTCACCAATAGCAATCTTCTCAGACACACATCGTACAGGAGAACTGAAGGCATCCTCTGGCGTATGGACCAACCTTGCTGTGTGACCACACTCGTTTAAGAGAGTGCACATGAATAATAGCTGCCCGTGCTGTTGCAGTTTGCGAACGCACGACCACAACATAGCGCCTTCAGTCGAGCATCTTTCTCGATCTAGCACTCCATCCGATTCCAAGACTGCTACTACAGTCTCCCAAGCTTGCGTGGTGTCACAGACGCAAGAAGACGATTTTTGATCCGAATTGGATCTAAAAGTGCAGGCACCCGCATGATCCCACTCCAAATAGACGGCAGTCGCGGCGTCCTGCAGCCCTGCATGGAAATCGGCCGATTCTTCAACCTCAGAGGAAAGCATGCAAGCAGCGAATAGTATGTTCAGAGAGTGTTGTGCGGCGGACTTGGGACCAAACGTAACGAATTTGGTCGCGTCGGAGCCTGGCTCAGCATGCGTTCAACCAACCCGTTGCTAATCTCCTTCAGAATGAGTGAACACCAGTGTGGTACTTCAAGGTCATCAAATTCCATTGCTTGATGCTTGATTCTCAAGAGTTCATCATGGCATCGGCACCGTAGTGACAAATCTGGAGTGCCTTGTCATGTTGGCCAGATGTCGAGTAAAGGAGCTCTCTAATCATAATCCGCACCGACTTGTCGATGCTTTGGCGATGTAGGAAGATGTCACGAGCACTCATCAGATCAGTCGGCAGTCGCATGCCAGTAAAGACCTGCGGAACGCCCCGGTCGTACAGATCGGCCGTACGCCCACGAAGGCCAGCTTGGCTAAACTTCCAGACTTCTCTGACAGCATTCAGCCAAAGTTTATGAGAGTGTGCGATGCAGTTGTAGATTTCCTTGGAAACGAGTGAAAACCGTGCAACGCAGCGTATGCCGTCGATAGTGACTTCATCCCGAATGTATTCGGTCGCAATTTTAAGGATAAGCTCGGTTGGGAGGCTAGCTAGATCTGCCATCCCAATAAGACCGCGCTCACGTTATGTTCGGGCAGAGTCGACAAAATGGCTGATGTACAAGGTCAGATATCTACAGAAGATGCAATGCACACTGTGTAGAGCGTGCCGGGTGTTTGTTGTCGAGGCCACCACTCGCACGTTGTTCGATCATGCATCATCTGAAAACCGACGAATCGCACGCTCAAGCACATGCGCCACTGGCAGCTGCTCTAGGCACAGCAAGGACGCCCGCGATGCTCTCACAGGCGCGAACATGCCTTTAGATCGCATGTCACTCGAGCCAATGCATCAAGAAAATCACATGGAAGTTACCTAGGTAGCAAAAGATCGAAGATCGGCAAACAGGCCCTTCGGACGGACAGCTGGCGCAGAGCAGGACCAGATGTCCCGCTTATGTTGGTGATAGAAGAGAACGAATAGATGGCTATAGCTAGTGAAGACGCGACAGATTCTCGACAATCTTTTCCACCTCATCCCGTGGCTTCTGCAACTTGTCAGCCACCTTGCTCTGCTCCGCCTCTGTCATGTCGAGAAAGTGTTCAATCAGATCGCCATCGACAAAGCGCTTCAGCTCGAGTGACTTGCGATTCGAGAGCTTGAAGGCCCTGAAGCGTGCATGTGAGAGGTTACCAATCGCACTAATAACTTCGCCAATGGCACTTTGCAAGGCGAGCAAAAAGTCGACGCTGTGCTGCTGAATCTTGCCGACAATGGCAATTGAGCCATCGACCGTGCCAATGATGGATTGAGGTGTTACCAACGATCCCTCCTCTGGCGCAATCAATTGTCCAGGCAGAATCTTGTTGACCATTTCGCCGTAGTTGAAGAGACCGATGCGTTCCAGGCTCCTCTCGGCATCCGCCAGGGGCGAATCGCTCTTTTGCAACAGGATGAGGCCACCTTCTGATTCGGCAGCAAGATAGCAATCATCGCCAAAGAAACCGACACTCGAGACCCAAGCGGGTGTGAAGTCACGGGCAATTTCAACGAGCTTACTGTTGGTCACCACCTCTTTGCCACCATCATTCGCTTCGTTCGTCTCAGGGACGCCTTCCACCTTGAGTACATAGCAAGACTTCATCAAGTCGCCATAGATGACCCGTGACCCCTTTGTAGCGAGTGTGATTGGAATGGTGCTGCAACGGAAGTAGTCCGTCTTGGTCAGCTTGGCCTCATCATAGCTGTACAGGCGCATGCCAGAGTTGATACCAACAACAAGACCGCCACCGGGGACACTCTCGACGCAATAGACATTGCCAGGTACCTCTTCTTCCGCCTCAAGGGAGAGCTTGCGACTGGTTCGGTCCACTTTAAAGACGAGCAAACGTCCACGCCGGTGCTCTTCCGTCATCTCGTCTTCCTCCTGGAACGAGGTGCCCACCACAATGCGCTGCTCGCCCTCAGGCGTTTCGTGCAGACAGAGCGCCTGGCAAACTTCCTCCTCCTCGAGCTCGTACGCGTCACACTCTTCAAAGGATGCCTTGTCATAGACATGGACCGAAGCGACTTGCGTCTCATTGCCAGTCTTGGCTTCGACTTCAAGACGTAGATTGATGGTCGCACAGAGACTTTCGAGCGCCACGACGCGACGCGCGAGCTCGCCAAGCTTGATGGTCCTAAATTGCAGCTTTTGCACATCATCAATGCCGCCAAAGCGAAGTGCATCGTCCGTTGCAACAATGATGCTCGACTCGAGCGCAGCGTTGACGAATGAGGAAAAGTAGTTGCAGGATGACAGATTGACGGCAGAATAGCCTAATTTGCCGCGCGTGCTGTAGATGACGGTAGGCCGGTCGCAGACGGCAAAGACGTTGTGACCTTGAGCGGTGTCGAAGGATCGAAGCGAGACGGGCGTGCTTCCGAGCATGACTTGTCGCTTCGTGGTGGCAGTTGCCGTCGTCTTGTCAAATTGGAAGCTCAGCACCGATCCATCATTGAGACCGAGTAGAAGAACAGATGTCTCGATCCCATTGAAAGTCTGTACAAGAATCGAGCGAACCACGAGGCCCGCGCCGACATCAACGTCTGAAATCTTTTCAAGTTGCTCAGTGCCGATCCACAGCGGCGCGTCGTTCCAAAAGCTGACGAAAACGTGCGAGCCACTGACGGCCAAAGCGCTCGTCTCATTCTTATCAAAGCTTTGAGAGGCACCTTGCTTGATTGTTGACGCACTGACCGAATATCTGTAGAGCATGTTCTGAGCAAGGACAAACAGCTGATCACCTTGAAGCTGCGCTGCCGTGATGCCTTTCAGGTCCACTGACGCATCAACCGATTCATCGCTGGTCAGCCTGACTGCATCCTTCGAGACTAGAAGGATCTTGCCCTCGAACTCACCAGCAAAGACAATGTCCTCGTCACTAGCAACGAATTGTTCCATCTCGCCGTCAATTGAGACGCGCAACACGATATAGCCACTGACAAAGGCAACCACAATCGAGCTGCTCTTGCCAAGACCCCAGATGCCACGCACGTCTTCAATCGGCACTTCAGAGCGTTCGCTCATGCCGACACCGTACTTGATGATCTTGAGACATCCGTCTTTATAGGCGCCTGAGGCTGTTACGATGCTGGATGCGCCTGCGGCCCCGGTGTTTTGTTCAACCAAGAAATCAGAAATTGGCCCTAGGTTGGTGCGCTTGGCGATCACTTCGGCTTTTGGCCAGCTGATGAGTTGCGAGTCACCAAAGTGGCTCCCAAGGAAGACCTCATCGCCGAGTGAGACAAGCACGGTCGGCGCACTGAACTGTGTTGGTTGAGATTCATCCGTAACAGGAACTTCAAGCCGGTTAATCTGAGGCTCTTCAGCCTGCAGGTCGAGCGCATAAAGCAGGCCGTAGTCATCGCCGAGGAGCCATTGTGTCTCGCTCAATTGCGTGGCACTGCTAAAGAGTGTCGGCTCCGTCAATTCCACCTTGACCAATGGCTTTCCGTGCTCAATCGCAAAGATCCACTTCTCGTCCACACAGACAATCTTGCCGTTACCCACGTTCAACACCAGCATCTTTCTCGATAGGACCTCAAGTTTGCTTGCCAGTTGACCAGGGACCAAGTCAATATCATTCTTTTTAACGTGAAGTTGGTAAGACTTAAAGTGTGAGCGCAGATACATGTCCTGGTGAATAAGGCCAAACGTGGTTCGATCGTCAACTGAGGGAAGCATGACGAGTTCTTGAGCTTTGAGCTCATTGAAGCGGCACGTGACGGGCGTCCCAAAAAGTCTTGATCCATCGGCAGAGCGTTTTCTCGGGTTGGCTGCGTGGTGAATAGGAAAGATAGTCAGGACACCGAGGTACATGTTGACGAGAATGTGATGGGTGTTGACAATAACGCGATGGCCATCCTCGCGTGGCAGCATGCCCACTGCAGCGAGATCGCCCGCGGCACCAGTCACAATCTTGTCGCCCGCCACGGAGAGTGAAAAGTACTGATTATCCTCGGTCGTGACAAACAGATGATCACGCGTCTCTGCACCGGGCCGGAAAACCGTCAGGGATGCAATACGACCAAAACATGTCAATTCATAGAGCGGCGTCAGCGTGTGCGGCTGATAGATGCTGATGATGTTGGAAGAAGCAGAGACGAGGTTCTGCGTGTCGTCAATGAGCTTGCCGGCACACGCGAGCCTCACGGACGTTGGCTTAGAAGTCGTTACGACGTATGCCATGACGGCTTTCTTTTAAAAAAAGATGAAGCGAGCAGTAATCGGTAGCAGACAAACAGAGATGAAGCTTCCAATAACAAGCCTTTGACTCTTCTTCTTCAGCGCAGAATATTCAGTTTTGAGCTTTCTCCAGGCGGGTTGGTGTTGCAATCAGTATTCCGTCATGAGTCGGGCAAGCGGAAGCGGCAGCCAGGCAAAGAAGAAACTCCGACTCTACCTAGGCTAGCTCTCTCTCGCTGTCAACTAGCACAAACCACAACACCCAGAACGCAACCACACAACCACACCACCAGAAAAAAGACTCTCCTTGCATTCAGGGCAGGCCCTCTCTCATACAACCACTGAAACCGGTGTAGTGCAAGGGCAGTTTGTCACCTTTCTCTAGATCAAACAGCGTCGGCCTTCACGACTCCTGACCCACAACACACGCGCCAGACTCCATCACGAGCAGGGACTGCCAAGCTTTGGTCAAGTGACGCGTGTGTACAACTTTTTACAAGAGCCCGCTTAGAACCAACACGAGCTTGGCTTCCTTTCTTTAACAAGGGCGATCCGCTCTTCTCACATTTTGAACAGGCCACGGCCCTTCAAGTCGAAAACTAAACAATGGATGTATGATTGACTGCTTCTGGGTTGTTATTCACAGAACTGACCCACTAGGACATGGAGAAGAAAATACAGGATGTATACCGTAAGAGCTCACAGGCGGATTTTTGACAAATCTAACAAAGCAGGTAAAATACAGCGCGAAAATACGTTGATTGAAGGATCCATCCGGATGCGACAGGGAACCTCCAATCCGTCGGTCCAACAAGCGCTCGACACGAAGATTCGCGAAGGCCAAAAGAACATCAGCTACCTGCAAGAATCGCTCAGTAAATTGCGGTTGTCAAACACGGGCGGCGCTCCACCGGTACCGCCAAAGACAGATGCCCGCAGTGCCGGCGAACTGGCCCTGCTGTCGACCTTGCCGGTGCCGCGTGCCGCATACTCCCAGCAACCAGGTCCGGGGATCCCAAAGACGAGAAACCACACCAAGCTCGGTAGGGACTTCCTGAAAGATCGCGATAGAAGCTAATCAAAGATCTCATCAAAGCCGACACGCCGCATACGCCAGCCAAAATCTCACTAATGCTGCAACAGCTCGAGTTTAAACTGACTGTCGAGCGGCAGTACAAGGAAGGTATTGAAAAGATGCTCCAGCTGTACGAAATTGAAGGCGAGCGGCGTGCCAAAGCAGATGCAAAAGCCAAGCAAGTCGAGTCGCAACAGAAGCTCCAGTTGCTCAAAACGGCCCTCAAGCGATACGAGGCGCTTCACATCGATATCGATGAAGAGCCAACGGGCGACGACGACTCGATGAGCGCGCCGAATCAACGGAAACCGCTTTCTGGACAGCTCAAGATTGGCATCAAGGCTGTGCGCGAAGCTGATCATGCCACAACGACGCGATTCGGCCGAAGTCCTGAGACTTTTGTTGTTGTCAAGGTCGAAGATGTGGTGCTTGCCAAGACGGCCAAAGTCCGCACAGACAAGTGGAGCGAAGACTTCAGTCTTCAGGTGGACAAGGCCAATGAAGTCGAGATTACCGTCTATGACAAAGCAAGCGACACGCCGTTGCCTATCGGCCTTCTTTGGATCCGGTTGTCAGACATTGTCGATGAACTGCGTCGCAAGCGTATCGAGCAAGAGATCCAAGCGAGCGGCGGAGAATGGGTGTCAGCTGATGGTCTCCAGCAAGGCGGCTACCACGCTGCTTCGCAAGCATCAGGCGCGTATGGCGCCAGCAGGACGGGCACCATGAATCGTATCACACCGCTTGGCTCGCATCCATCCTTGACGCCCGTGACGGGCACCGAAGCCTGGTTTGCGCTCGAACCGGCTGGCCAAATCTTGCTTGAACTTGACTTTATCAAGGAGACGACTGGCAAGTTGCCTGCCCTCGGCGCTCGTGGCGGACTCCGTCGACAGGCTGCTATCCGTCAGCGCAAAGAGGAAGTGCACGAGATGTACGGCCACAAGTTTGTGCAGCAGCAATTCTACCAAATCATGCGATGCGCGCTCTGTGCCGAGTTTCTCAAAAACGCGACAGGCTATCAATGCGCAGATTGCAAGTACACCTGCCACAAGAAATGCTACCCGCGCGTGGTGACCAAGTGTATCTCCAAGAGCAATGCCGAAACCGATCCAGACGAGGCCAAACTCAACCACCGCATTCCGCACCGATTCGAACCGCTCACCAACATTTCTGCAAATTGGTGCTGTCACTGTGGCTACCTCTTGCCGCTCGGCAAGAAGAATGCTCGCAAATGCAGCGAGTGCAACCTGACATGTCATACCCAATGCGCGCATCTCGTGCCAGACTTTTGCGGCATGTCGATGGAGATGGCCAACCAGATTCTCGCCACCATCAAGCAATCGACGAATGCCATCTTGTCGCGTCCTCCCAAGGAAAAGTTTTCCATGACGGATAACATGAACGGCGGTCTTTCCGGACGCGTGCCACAGCCACAGCGACCCACTCGCAAGCAAGTCGTCAGCGAACCGTCCTACATTGGCGGTGCGCAGGACTCAGACTATGCTCGACCGGGTACATCTAGTAGACCCGGACAGCTCCGCCTCGACTCCAACGCTGCCGCTGCTGCCGCCATCAATCGTACCGGCTCGTATGCCTCTTCGAAACAATCGCCTGGCGCGTCGCCCATTACAGACCGACCCTCGCCGCAGTCCCGACCTTCAGCGGGTCCACGTACAACCAGTGCCGCCGCCGCTGCCGCTGCAGCAGCCTCGATGGCCCTTTCGGGCGCTACAAGTGGATCGCAGGGCTACAGGACGCCGCAGCATCCTCCTTCGCAGCGATCTAGCTATCAAGACTTGCGCATGCCTTCACGGCCTTCGCAATCGAATGAAGGCAGCAGTCTTGTCTTGCCGAATGTACCACTTGTGTCGCCCATCATGCAAACAGACAGGCCGGATCCGATGTCGCAAGCATTACAGGCACAGCCACAGGGACCAAGTGCCCGACCACAGACGCAGCAGTCTGCCACCTCGGCTTTGACGCAACAATCTCAAAGCTCGAGTCAAGTCTCCCAGCGACCGCGTCGCGTCGGCCTGGCCGACTTTAACTTTATTGCCGTGCTTGGCAAGGGCAACTTTGGTAAGGTTATGTTGGCAGAGTACAAAACGACCAAGAAGCTGTATGCCATCAAGGTGCTCAAAAAGGACTTTATCATTGAAAATGACGAGGTGGAGAGCACGCGATCGGAGAAACGTGTCTTTTTGGTTGCCAACAAGGAACGTCACCCTTTCCTCATCAATTTGCACTCTTGCTTTCAGACTGAGACGCGTGTCTACTTTGTCATGGACTATGTCTCCGGCGGAGATCTCATGCTGCACATTCAAAAAGAGCAATTTGGTCGTCAGCGCGCACGATTCTATGCTGCCGAAGTGTGCTTGGCACTCAAGTACTTTCACGAAAATGGCATCATCTACCGTGATCTCAAGCTCGACAACATCTTGCTCGGCACCGATGGACACATCAAGGTGGCCGACTACGGTCTCTGCAAGGAGGAGATGTGGGCCGGTCAAACAACAACCACATTCTGCGGTACGCCAGAATTCATGGCTCCCGAGATTCTGGCTGAGCAGCGCTATGGTCGTGCTGTCGACTGGTGGGCATTTGGCGTGCTCATCTACCAAATGCTCCTGGGCCAATCTCCCTTCCGTGGCGAAGACGAGGATGAAATTTTCGACGCTATTCTATCGGATGAGCCCCTCTACCCCATTCACATGCCCAAGGACTCGGTCGATATTTTGCGCAAGTTGCTAATCCGCGAGCCAGAGAAGCGTCTCGGCTGTGGACCGACAGACGCGCTTGAGGTTATGCAACATCCATTCTTTGCCGATATCGACTGGGATGCCGTTTACCACAAACGCATCAAGCCGACGTACATCCCAATCCTTCGGGATGCTACCGATACTTCCAACTTTGACGAAGAATTCACCAAGGAGCAGCCCAAGCTGACGCCGGTGACCAGTGTCCTTTCGCCAGTCATGCAAGAGCAATTTAGGGGATTCTCTTGCACGTGCGACTAGTTAAGGGACAAGGGCTGTCTTGTGCAACAAGGCGGCCGGATAGCCCTGACTGGTGCTGGTGCGTTGCCGTTTCTCTTATAGTCCATACGTGTAATACTTGATGTAATTGCTTTCTTACGTTGTCGGCGATCGTGAACTGACAGACAAATGCGTCGACCGCGTCGACGACGACAACTTCTGCTATCATAAAATATGCGAGAAAGTCAACCAGCTAGCTTATTTGATGTCGTCTTGCGCTGCGACAGAGTCCTGCATGCAGATGAGCTTGAAGGTTGCCCCATCTATGCTCACTCGGCTGACTTTTACCTGGAGGACGGCACACTGATTGGCTGGATACAGTCCGGTCCATTTCAAGCCCTGCGCAGGCTGCCCGATATCTCTAGCTTCCTGCAGACTGAGCACATGACCCCGGAACGAGCTGTCGTTCGAGTCAGGTCGACGATAGCTCACGACTTGACTGATGCCTGGGCTCAGCAGGTCGCCGAGAAGATCTCGACGACCAGCTTAGACAATATCCCGAAACAGTCTAGAGCCATTTTTGCGTCTCTTGACGCATCTGCTCAGAGGCTGACTATCCTATTGGCAGCCATCATCGCACGCTGGCGTGAAGAAAAAGCCTTTGCGCCACTGCAAGGATGGCGTAACGAGATGTATACAGTCTACGGTGCTCATCACGAGCCATGCTTCATGCTCGAACGTGCTGCATGTGGTCTTTTTGGTGTCGTCACCTACGGTGCCCATCTCAATGCGTATGTCTTGCCTCCACCACTTGATCAGGGTCAAGTCACCTTGAAGGAGATCAAGGCGCATCGCACGCAAACGCGGGTATGGTGTCCGCGACGAGCAATGAACAAAGCCACTTACCCTGGCATGCTTGACAATACTGTCGCCGGTGGCATCTCTAATGGCTTGACGCCTTTCGAGACGATTGTCAAAGAGGCTGACGAAGAGGCATCTATTCCCGAACAGGTCGCACTCCGCGAGACCGTTGCCGCGGGTGCCATCAGCTACCTGTATGCCGATGGCGAGGTCATGGAAGGGGCAGGCTTTGTTCAACCCGAGGTGCAATACATCTACGATCTCGAGCTCGCTGATCCAAGCACCCCTGGTGCGATCATCCCCCGGCCGAATGACGGCGAATCCGAGGCCTTTGAATTGCTCGACTGCCACGAGATGCTTGACTTGATTCGCAAGGGATTGTTCAAGCCCAATTGCGCTCTAGTCCTCATCGACTTCATGATGCGACGCGGGATTTTGACTGAGGAGGATGATGGGGACTTTCTCGAGATTCAGGCAAGGCTGCACCGCAGGCTCCCATTCCCTACGAGATAAATTATACATGTAAGATGTCAAACTATACCTTAGAGCCGACTTTTGCGCTCCGTCAAGGTGCCAAACTTGCCATCGATAATCTTCTGCATCGACTCGTGCCAGCCATTGACGACACCGTTCTTCATACCAACACCCTCGACATTGAGGGGTTCTGAGCGCATCATATCATAAATCTGCTCGTAGACATTGCCTTTACTGCTGCCAATGGCCGAGTCTAGGTACCAGTCGTCAAAGTCGAAAGCGTCGACGATACGGACGGCCTCTTGGCTGACGCGAGGCAACAAGGCATCACGTAAGTCGCGAACCCAATTCACTTGCGCCTCGTCCATGAATGGGTAGAGCTCACCAAGATTGGCCAAGACCGTTGTAGTAAAGAACAAGTCACGCAAGAGAATGAGCACATCCCGAGTCGCCTGTTGCAAAGCCTTGAGCTCTGATCCAGCCATACGGTCTTTGAAATTTGCCAAAAGAAACAGTTGCATATGTGCGCGAGAGGCGTGATAGGCATCCTCGTGATCGATGGCACCATTCTTGGAGCGCTTGTCCGCGGTCTCGACGAGATGCTTGGCACGCATCTCGAGCAATTCAATCTGCAACTGTTCATTATGCAGATCCTGCGATTGCTTCGCTGCCCATTTTGCCTTGGCACTACTCGAAACTTTCTGCAAGTACGCAGTTGCCTTGGACTTGGACTGCTTCAGGGATCTGACCAAGTACTTGCAGGTCTCCCCTTGCAGTACCCAGGTCTCACCTTCGATGATGACTCCGGCGAAGGGGTGCGAGCTGATGAAACCGAAGCCTGCAAACTTGTGATATCCAATACCACCGGCAGACTCCTTGCAGTGGTTGCAGGCTTCGAGCGAGGTTTGTGTAGCATAAGCCTTCAGGCCAGAAGACCAAGCGTGTAGCTCCGCAAGACGATCACCCGTGTCTTTGCTGAAGGGATCGGCCTTGAGCTGCTCTTGCTGATGATTATACAGGTCGCGCAAGTAGAATGACGCGAACAAGAGCGGAAAGACTTGTGAAAGATAGGGCAAGGTGCGGAGCTGAATAGATTTGTACTCGGCGATTCTTGGCTCGAGACTGACGCCGTCTACCAGAGACTTTGAGTTGCCCTGTCGTCGGATGTTGGCGTAACGAATTGCAATGGTCAGTGCACGCGACATGTTGTGAATGGCCAAGTCAACCAGGAAGACACGCACAAGCGACATGGTACCGCGTGCGAGAACTTTGGCCGCGGGATTCAAGAATTTGTATTCGCCTTGTCGCGACACATTGACGTTCTTCATGAGCAAGGTCATGCGCGGTGTACGAAAGTGAGTAAAACGCATGTACCCGTTGTCCATGGCTTCTGAGCCGAGCTTTGGGCCAATGTCATGAATCTCGAGGTTGGGAAGAACCTTGTGTGTCTTGATGTCCCTGATGTTGATCAAGAATGGATGCAGGCCATGGTCCTTGCCGTGGATAATGAGCTTTGTTTGAACAATCGCATGAGTCGCGGTCTTGCCAAGCCCACCAATCCAAAACTTGGCATCGGCTGGGTCTGGCGTATGAATGACAAATTCGTCAGTCTCCTCATCGAAGGTCGCTGTAGTCTGCAGAGCAGAGAGATTTGACCCGTGCCGCAGCTCTGTCTGAGCATAACAGCCGATCCAGCGTCCGTTGCGCATGTTTTCGTCCCAGCGTAATGTTTCAAGTTGCTCCTTGGACGCCTGGCTCAAGACGGTGGTATAAGCCATCGAGTCGTGTAACCAGACAGGAATGTAGTCGTCAATGTAAATGCGAAGCTGATCGCGTTCCACCTTGGCGAGACCATGCTTATTTCGAAGCTCGAAATAGGCGACAGCCTCATCGTAAGCGTTGCGGACGCGATCTGTTCGTGACATGAACAATCGCTTGCGTCTGTCAAAGACGGGGTTCTCCTTCAAGAGTGACACCAGCCAGCGTCGCTCGTTGCGGACCGTCTCGGAGCGTGCATAGACAATCGACATTTCATCGAGCGAGAAGCTAGCCTTTTGTCGCGCATCTTCGAGATCTTTCATTGTCTGTGCAGTAGACTCTGCCATTTTTTTTGTCGGCTGCGAAGAGCTCGTCTGCTGATGCGTTTTTTCAGCATCTTTCACATGGTGAGCCTTTGCCATCTTGACTGTAAGTCGCAGGTCAAGTAAGCAGATGGTGGTGTAGCAACCCCGCAAGTTGTACTCGTCGGCGCGTACCGAAATGCGACAAATTGAGCGTGAGACAAAAGCTGGAAAAATCAAATCAGACAGACGCCATCCATGTGCTTGTGACCATAGCACACTTGACCAGATACATAAGCGTGTGTATCTTTGTGTGGTAAGCAAAGAGTTCAGACCAGCTTGTACGGGAAAGGCGTTCAGAGAGAGACTAGTAAGGGGTTCGGTGAGGAACAAACGACATATCAAGCTCAACAAGTCGAACGATTCCCTGAAAAGAATCGTAATGAGATTTCATTTTCTTCACTTTCTGAGAACTTTCTTGCTCTCTTCTCTCTTGCTGTCTTTCTCATGCAGCTGTCGCTCATTTCTGTGGTCTTGTGGCTCGCTGAATGCGTCGTCAAGCGCTGTCGCGTGATTAAGTATGCGCCCAGACTTGCATAATCGATGGCGCTTGTATTTTCTTCTTGCATTCCGGTTGCTCATACCAGAAAGGCATTCGAGCGCCAACTCGTCTCAGTTCACTGATCTGCAAGCATAGTCACAAAACTAATGTGCCATGAAGAACCAATTATGCGTTATCTTGACGAACGACAACGCCCTTTCGCAAGACTGGTTGCGTATACGTGCTGAGATCAACTTACAACAGAAATGCTCTGAGCACACGCCTTGTGGTCATCTCTTGCTATCATAGCATTTGTAGTTATTCTTTGGTATATTTCCTAGCCTGAAGATGCGCATCCACAGCTGCAATGATGATCAAAGTACGCGTTCATTGACGACAACCACTCGATTTCTATATGTTTGCGAGATGGCCTCGCTCAGTTCCGTGCAAGTTCTGCCGGCACGCTTCCACTATACCTCGGCCACCTGCTCATACCTCGCTTGCTTCGTTTCTTCATTACGCTGATGAATTGCCGCTTGATCGTCTCTCGACCGTCTTTCGCGGCACACTCTACGAGTACAGTGTGCTGGACTGTCTCCGACATCATGGCTTTGACGTCTATCGTACAGGTGGTGCAGATGACCGTGGCATCGATCTACGCGGTCATTGGCGGCTGCCTCGGCTTCCTCGGACCAAGACACGATCCGTGGCAGTCGAAGAGCTTGGAGAACCAGCGGAGCCTGCGAGACAACGCAGCAAAGGCACACGGGACATTCCCGTCGTCATACAATGCAAGCATGAGGTCAAAAAGATGGGTCCACGCGTCGTTCGAGAGGTTGGCGGTATTCGCACAGCTGCAGCCTCTCCTATCGACACCGATGCCGACACGCCACAAGGATTACATGTTACAGAGACCTTGCGTGTGCTAGCCTCGTCTTCGGCATTTACGGAAAAAGCTATGCAAGCTATGATGACCTCGACGGCACCGCTCCTCCTCTGCCTCATCTCGGCGCCCGAAAGTATCAGCAACGACTTACCCGCTGTCCCCTCCAAACGCACTACGCGTGCCCAGGCCAAGCTTGAGTTGGCAGAAGTGGAGCGGCAGACGAGGGGGACACTCAAGCAGGTCATTTGGAATCTAGCGGCCGCCCAGATTATCGGGCAGGAATTGACGGTCCGTCTTGTCCATGCGCCTGTGAAGAGCGACTCGGTGGCGTCAGGGACGAATAGCGCTGAGCCTGTGCTGAAATTGTATTTTGACGGCAAAGCCATTGGTGCCACGGCTTGTTAGGAGTCTAAAAGTCAGTGATGTGTAGGCAGGCTTCTCATGCCACTCTGTATAGAGCGGAGAGAAGTAAATGAAAGTGCAGCATGGCAGCGCAATCGAGGAGGACAAGCAAGATTGAGAGCGGAAAAAGGCATTTAAAAAAGCATGGAGATTGAAGAAGCAGGGGAAGAGCAAGAAGCAGCGCAAATTGAAGAAAAGAGAACATAATGTTTCTAGCAGACACTAGTTTAAGCATAAGATCAGTCGGTCGATGAGCCACAGGGATCAGCCACGGCAGCCATAGCAAATGAGCTGGATTTCAGCGAATATAGCCAGCGAGAGGTCGTCCATGAGATAGATAAAAAGCGAGTCGAGCAAAGGAGAGGTTGACAAGGGCATCGGTATTTCTGGATGGTTTCCACGTGACTTTCAAGCATAGCCATAGCCGCCACCGCCAGGCGCTCCACCAGGCGGACTGCGAGATCGGCCACGTCCACGCTCATAGTCAGCATAACTGCCGCCACCGCCAGAAGCAGCGTTGGCAACATAGTAAGCATCCGGTGCAGCATACGGATCGGCATTGTTGGCCGTAGGCGGTGCATAGCGATAGTCATACTCCTCTTGCTGCACAGGTGGAGGCGGACGACGCATGTTGGGCGAGCGTGAGCGACGACGACCAGTCTCTTGCGGTGCATACGCATCCCTGCCATAGGCCTGACCATCAGAAGGTGTACCCCCGCGACGATACTGCTGTCGGCCATCATCGCGCGGTTCGTAATAGTCACGGGGTGGGCCGCCGCCGCCAACGTGCGGCACTTCACGGTAGTAAGGGTCGCCGCCTGGAGGACGGGGAGGTGGGTATGCATCGCGTGCATAAGGGTCACGCGCGTAGGGGTCTCGTGCATAAGGATCGCGCGGTGGCGGTGGGCCCTGTGCATACGCGTCGCGGGCATAGGGGTCGTGATAGTAAGGGTCTCGACCGGCGCCTGGGTCGCCATAGTGATCACGCGAGGGAGGTGCAGCGTAGGGGTCACGAGCGTAAGGGTCGTGATATTCAGGACGACGCGGTGGATAAGCGTCATAGCCACCGCTGCCGCCGCCACTGCTGCCATGATGCTGATGACGGCTTTCGTAAGGTTGGTAACCACCTCGACCACGGCCGCGTCCGCGTCCGCCACGGAAACCGCCACCTGCAGGAGGGTTTGGACAGTGCTTGGACCAATGGCCGCGCGATCCGCAGTTGAAGCAGCCGTCGGAGCTTCGTGCACCGTCTGGTTTGTTACCGCGTGCGCCACCGGCGCGTTGAGGCTCAACGCGAATTTTTTGGTCTAGCAGATCGATGCCGTCCATGGCACGACAGGCAGCCTCAGCAGCTTCAGCGGTCGTGAATTGGACAAAGCCGCAGCCAATATTGGTCTTGAGCTCAACATTTGTGATGGAGCCAAAGGGCGCAAACTTTTCACGCAGGTGAAACATCTTGCAGGCGCCTGAGAGGTTGCCGATATAAATCTTGAGCGGTCGTCCTTCGTCGTCAAAGGGCCTTGAAAGCATTAGTAGGAAGTATTTTGCAGCAAAAGAGCATACCGAGCGGGCGGACCGTTATCTTCAAAAGTGTCGTCATACTGCCTCGATGACTCTTGACGTTGTTCTCCGTTACGCTGCTGAGCGTCTTGTGGGTCTTCATCGAGCTGGCGATGCTCAGGCGACTGCTGCTCAGTCGGGCCTTCAGCAGCTTCAGTGGTAGACGCGTTTGCTTGAGCAGGTTCAGCTTGAGCTTGAGCTTCTGCGTCCTGAGCGGCAACGGCCTCTTGGGGATGCGTTTCAGTTTGCGTGTCAGCTACAGGAGCCTGGACCTCTTGGGCATCCACCTCTTCTGTTGGAGCAGCACTCATCAGGTCTCAAGAGATAGATATTTGTTTAGGTTGCAAGAGATGGTGCAAGTCGATGCTGCTGCTGAGGAAAGAGCGGTGGACAAGACACGTGCAAACAAAGAGCGTGCGATAATTCAGTCTTGGTCGTGTGCACGGGATGAATGCACTTGTCGAGCTTGAGAACAAGGGTAAGGAGTATCCTCCTCAATGAGCTCACTGCGCGCAGTAGCTTGTTCGTATGCAGGGCTCTGCTTCTCTCGAGATACTTGTTGATTCTGCGGGCGATTGCTACAGACTTGCTGCCGAGAGTTACCCGGGGAAAGATCGTGTTCTGCGTGCCATCTCGTAGAAATTCGACGCGACATCGGACCGCGTTTGAGGCATCATTGAGCATCGAGAACAAGTGCGTGTAGCTGCATCGCATTCAATTAACCGTACGCAAGGCGACATATCAAGTGAAGAAGTGATCATCATCTTTACGTCAAGTGAATCGCAGGGCGTCTAGAGAGACGTACATCTGCTCAACATGGCCAAGGCGACTGTGCTCGACCTAGATCTCATGATTGAGCAGCTCTACAACAAGCAACTGCTAGCTGAGCCGCTAGTAGAGCTGCTCTGCAACAAGACAAAAGAGCTGCTGATGGGTGAATCGAATGTGGTCCATCTTCAAGCGCCAGTGACGGTGGTAGGCGATATCCACGGGTAAGCTGCCTATACAGTCTACAGGACGCTTGGCTAACCGAAAGCCAATTCTACGACTTGATTGAGATTTTCAAGATTGGCGGCTACTCGCCTCATACCAATTACCTCTTCCTCGGCGACTATGTCGATCGCGGTCTTTTCAGCGTCGAGACCATCTCCCTTCTCACGTGCCTCAAACTCCGGTATCCGAATCGCGTCACTCTTATACGAGGCAATCACGAATCACGCGCCGTGACACAGTCTTATGGGTTTTATCAAGAATGTGTGCGCAAGTACGATGGCAGCGCCCTCGTCTGGCACGCTTTTACCACCATGTTTGATTTCCTCACGCTGACGGCCGTCATTGATAATCAAATCTTTTGTGTCCATGGTGGCTTGAGTCCCTCAATCCATACACTCGATCAGATCAAAGTGATTGATCGGTTCAGGGAGATTCCACATGAGGGACCGATGGCAGATCTCGTCTGGTCGGACCCGGATCCGGAAAAGGATGATTTTGCGATCAGTCCGCGCGGCGCCGGGTATACGTTTGGCGCCGCCGTCGTCAAACGGTTTCTTCAGCTCAATGGCATGCAACATATCTTGCGGGCGCATCAACTGTGTAACGAAGGCTATCAGGTGCTCTTTGACGATCGGTTGTCGACTGTTTGGTCGGCACCCAACTATTGCTATCGATGTGCCAACATGGCATCCATTCTCGAGGTGGATGAGTATGGCGGACGCTTCTTCAATGTCTTTGCCGAGGCACCTGAAAATGAACATGATGGCCCGGCGCAGCATCAACTACAAAGTCAGGCGCCCAAGAAGCAGGTGGACTATTTCCTTTAGCCCGTGGGCCTTGGCCCTCGGAGACTGGACTTGGATTTGTTTTGAGATGCATCAATCTACTTTAGCGCTTGGCAATGCTGTACATTCTTTCTAACACATATTTCTAATCGAGAAACTTGAAGGTGGATGCAATGAGGGCCTTGTGTGGTAGTCTGCCTTGGAAGGGACACAATAACGTCATCTTTTGCTTTTCATCGTCAACGTCGGTTCTTTTGTCAGTACGCTCGTCAAACAGGATGGGTGATCTTACACGAGGATGTGACACAGCACATTGCTCCGAGAGATGGTCTCTGCGGATGCATGCGACTCTGCCTGCATCATCATGAGCATTGAGTTGAGCAAGAGCGAACTTGGCTGCATGGGCACAATCGGCGCTGGTGCCTCCGCCGCCTCGTCTGACCCAATCGGCAGCAACGATCGATTGACACCCTGACTTGTTTCTTCGACCTGCCAAATCTTGAGATCTGCAAACTGTACTGAGAGTGAAAACGGCGAGAGAGATTGTCTTGCATCGCCATTGAAGTATTTCCGAAAGGCAGCTTGTTGCTGACCGCGTACAAACGACGCCTCGCGACCGACCACGCCGCCTGATTTCGGCAATTTAAGCACAGAGATATCCGGCCGACCATCATATTTACGCACCATGTCTGAATACAATCGTTCGCTACCCAGCGTGATGAGTACCGTCACGTCAAACTCCGCCACGGTCGCTTGGATGAGATCATACCCGCGCGCTTGATCAATCAAGCCACTCGAGTCAATCAACATGCCAGCATGGTGTTGCGCTGAGTCTTGCGCCGCACGCGAGGCAGACGCCAGCGCCAACCGTTCAAGCAGTTGTTTGTAGTATTTGAGGTTATGCGCTGGGTCTTCGCTGCCAAAGGGATAGACGAGTGGCACACGCGGTGCGAGTTCCGTCATGCCGGTCGTAGTAGCTTGACCAAATCCATCGACGACGTCGAGCACACTTGTCAGCGGTATGGCAGATAAGGTGCCAGGACAGGTGGCCATCCCTTCCCGTGGATCGAGATTGACGAGTAAGGGTTGTTGGCCTTGCTTGATGGCATAGCCGGCGAGGATCTTGAGAAGACTTGTCTTGCCTGCATCATGCGGACCTAGAATCAAAACACGGGGTCCGCCGCTTGTTGTACCGGCAGCGGCGGCATCGTCGCGTAACCGTGCCAGTGCAAAATGACAGTTGAGATAGGCCATCATGGGTGATTCATCTGAAATATAATTCGCTGCTGGCGTGCCTTTGATTTCAAGCTCACAGCCCTGCCAAGAGTAAACGGCACCTTTTGTGCCGGTGAAGCTGTAGGTAGGACCCACGGTGATTTCAGTGCCAAAGATTTCTGCATGGCCTGAGCGAAGCTATCAAACGTTAGCTTCTGAGTTTTTTTGAAGCTTCATAGAGTAGCATACGCTGATGTCTATCCGCGCATAAAATTCGACCTCGAACCTGTATTCTTGGCCTCGTTCAAGCCGTTCAATGGCTAGGTCTTGGCTCAGCTGGTGTTAGAGCGGTACAATGCAGCTTGAGCCTGGTACCTTGGGAGGGGCCATTATCACTGTCGAGCAAGTCAATCAGAGACTAAGAGTACAAACAGAAGGAGAAGCAAGCTTGAGGAACGGATGAAAGCGAAGTAGAGCTGAGTAGAGGAGAGTAGATGGGCAAGGGCAAGGGGTTGAATGAGATGAAAGAGAGCTCGAGCCTGATGGTTGCAGAAGCAAGCTAAAACACGTGTTGCCTCTCGCACAACAAACATTCAGCAGCCAGTCAGTCAGCCAGCCAAAGCAGTGAACCCATTCCAGCAGAGTCCAGCAGCCCTCGCTCTATCTATCCGCTCGCTCGTGCTTCTTTCTCCTCCAAAATCGCTCTCTGAAAACGAGGAGACTTCAACACTTACAAACAAGGCCTTTATAAAGAGACTTGCACGGCCAGGCCAGTGAGAAACCGCCATCTCAACAAGGAGTTTTCAAGCCAACATCCGACCACACTTTTAAACATAAACGTAATCCTCTCGCGACAAGGCCGCATCAGCCTAGCACGCTCACGAGCCTTCCTTTTATCAAGGCGCGCGCTCTCTTCGACACTCTTGGCAAGAAGGAGCAAAATCACGTCTTCTCTTTTCTAGCTCGGCACTCTCATTGTTACGCCAAGTGACTCAAAGAGTTATTTCTGTTTGTTTTTTTGAACAAACTCAGCGAAAGCCGACCCGGCTTACCTACGTGCGACAAGCCTCTGTCTTCGCAGTACGCTCAGCATCTGACGAGGAACGCAAGCGCCCGACAAACAGCATCCGCAACACGTGAAACATCTCGTGCGTTTGACCCTTTCTCCTTCTGAGCGCATCTACACAGAACAGCGCCTCTCATTCCGAAAGACATCATGGCGGCCAAATCACAGTCTGGGTTTTTAAGAGAGTACAAGCTCGTCGTTGTTGGTAGGCAATCTCTGGCCACGCGCCCATCCCCGTGACAGGACAAGACTAACGCAACAACAGGCGGCGGCGGTGTTGGTAAATCAGCACTCACCATCCAGCTCATTCAGTCACACTTTGTCGATGAATACGACCCGACTATAGAAGGTGACGCCTTCAATCACAACCCGACGAGCGTGGCTAATCTTAGATTCCTACCGGAAGCAATGCGTCATTGATGATGAGGTGGCCTTGCTCGACGTCCTCGACACGGCCGGTCAAGAAGAATACTCGGCGATGCGGGAGCAATACATGCGTACGGGTGAAGGTTTCTTGCTCGTTTACAGCATCACCTCGCGCTCGTCGTTTGAAGAGATTGTTACGTTTCAGCAACAAATCTTGCGCGTCAAGGATAAGGATTATTTCCCGGTAATTGTCGTGGCCAACAAGGGTGATTTGGAAGGCGAGCGTCAAGTGTCTTCACAAGGTACCTACTCTCCTTCTTCTTCAAAAGAGAAAAGAGGAAGCTAACGATGACTAGAAGGACGCGACCTGGCAAGTCAGTTTGGCTGCAAATTCGTCGAAGCGAGTGCCAAGCAGCGCATCAATGTCGATGAAGCTTTTTACAGCCTCGTGCGTGAAATTCGACGCGTCAACAAGGAACTTGCGGGACCCAGCAAGCAATCGCTGGCTGGACTCGGACGACAGCAGATGGAGATGGATGATAGCAAATCACAAGGCTGTCGTTGTACCATCATGTGAGCGTCTGGCTATGATTGGCATGGGATGCTGCTTCGATGCAACATGGTCGGCTTAAGCTTGTGCAAGGACGCGTCTGAATAAAGACGGATGCTTGATCTTTTTCAAGGCGCAACAAAAAACAACCTCTTCCATTACTTCTAATACGCTCATGGCTGGTTGCATCTTTCTCGCTCCTGTTTTCTTTTTCGAGCTTCACCATCAATCTCTCCTACTCCCTTTTTACACGACAACCCCGTTTCACATTCTCACTTCATCTTTGTACAGGTGTCTTACCAGATTTCAGAGCGACCGAGACCATGGCGGCGCAAGAGCACTTCAAAATACTTCTGAGGGCTTGTCAAAGGATAGAGACAAAGTCTACACGCTCAATCTCTCAAGGGTGTCCGCCGCTCAAGGAACCTCTTTCATTCTTCACGTTTCTCAACAAAATCATCGACGCAATGTCTTTTTCTTGGGTAGCACACATAATCCATAGTCTTCTAGTCTTCCTTGCGACCTCGTTTTGATCATCCATGCCCATTGACTCAATGAGGCCTAACGGATCCGCTCCTCGAGAAACTCTTCTGTCAAATCATCCGCCTCGCGAATCTCCAAGACTTTTGAGACTTCACACTTTTCCTGAAACCAGACCTTGGCCGATGCCTAGATTGTTAGCGCTAGCCTCTTCCTCGTCATGGACAGGATGCGATACATAAAGGGTCGCCATCTCAGTCGATGCTGTCCTCGGGATCCAATAAATCAACGCCAACTTGTCCGCTTTACGACCACTATCATTCTTATACTGCAAAGCATACGTCAAGAGCACATAGCGCGGCGTATTGTCTGGCAAATCATCAACGAGTTCGTCCACCGAGGTGATTTGCTCAACACCGGATTTGGACTCGATACTGTGAGACTGCTTGTGAATGCTGACTTTTGATGCGCATTAGCCTTCTATCTAAAAGCGCGAAAGGGAATAGACAGACAGGCGATGTAGGCGTTGCCAAGCTTACCGCCGCTCAAGCGGAATTTACGGATGAGTTGCTCCGTCTCTTGTGAGATGGAGAATAAGCGTGATTCAGAAGCCTGTAGAATACGGGTCAGTCTCTAGACCAGCAGATGTGAGCGAGCGGTAGTACCATTGAAGTGAGCTAGAAGGGGATATGAAACAAGTCGATAGTCGTGGCTCGCACAAAGAGGTCACCACGTTCAGTCTGTTCAGATGCGCAAAATAGACTCGATCCTTGGATGGCAGCAGCATGGTAAAATATACAGGAAGAAGACAGGTAGGTAAGTAGAGCATTAACAATACACGAGCAGTCAACCGAATCTCAAAGGAGAACGCTCGGTCTCGATTCTTTTGGAATTTTTGGAAAAGAACAATCACAGCACATACGGCAAGATGGCCGTCGCACCGAGTCCAAGCACCAACCCAACGAGTGCTCTGACTTTACGCCGTTCCGCCGCCACCTGCACCTCCAACTCTTCCACTTTCGTCCTCTTGTTGCCACCACGCACAACAGGATCCATCTTGCCTTGCATACCAGGCATCTGTTCCATCTTGCCGACGTTGGAGGAAGCAGCAGAAGGACCCTCGGCCCCCCACGCCGTTGATTCATCCACGACCAACGCTCGTTTTCGACTTGCTTTACCAGTCTGTATCTTACCACCTGCACCTGACAAAGCACGCAACGCCTCGGCATCCTGTCGACGCGCCTGAGCGACTTGTTCTTGTGCCTCTTGCAACGTAGCAACGACGGATTGTGGACCCCGTACGGCGTTTTGACCGGCTGCCGTCAAGACTTGAGCGGCGTCTTGTTTGAGTTGGGCAAGGAGACCGCCACCGGTCGTACTGCTGTTGCCATGCGACGAAGAAGACGAGGTGGGTGGTTGTGTGGTGGTGTCCTTTGACCTTTTCTTGCTACTTTTGGACGTCTGTGCGGTCGCGCCAGATGTAGGCGCAGCAGCGGCAGCGGCCGCTTTGGCGGCGACGGATCTAGGTTGTGCCATCGCACGACCCGCGCCTTGCGTCTCGGCAGGCTTCTCCTTGCTTGTCGTAACAGGAGCCGTCGACAGGGATTCAGGTTGTAGTGCTTGTTTGGTCTTTTCAAGAGCGCCTTCCAACGCGTCGGCCACGGTCTCCGTCAAACTCACAAGGGTACTACTACTGCCGATTGTCTTTTGAGCTTTGTCTTTGTCTGAATGCGTACTGGCAGCCGGTTTACGTGGAGAGCCTGATTTAGCTGTCGTTGTGGTAGCAGACTTGGGGCGACCGGGTCCTGCTTTCGGTGTGGAAGGAGGTGCCAGCGCAGGCGCCATGTCGGACGCTTGACTTGTCGACGCAGCGGTCGCCGACACAACCGTCTTGACTGGACGCTTCGCAGGCGAGGTGGCTGTATTGGCAGGATGTCCCGACTCAGTAGGATGCGCCAATAACGTCTTGATCCAAGGCTCGATGCCATATACTTTAGCCAAATCAAGGGCATCCGGTGATCCTTTGATCCAAACACCCGAGGCATAAGGATCCGTGCGCGCCTGTAAATCGCGTCGCACAATAGCCATTTCATGTTCTTCCTCATCAGAAGAGGCACCTGGGAAGATGGCTCTAAACATACTCGTTGCCGAGATGTAATCATCTTCTGCCTGTCGCATGATGAATTGTGGCAAGGACGAGCCTGGCAGGACGGTCTTGATACGGACAAACGTCTTGACGACATCTTGCTTGTCTTGTACGGCGAAACGGACGTCTTGCGTGCGGCATTTTGAGGCAAGGATGCGTGGGTCTGTTTCGACGAGCATGAGTGCATTGCGTGCCTCTGGGAGATGTCTACGGAGTGTCTTTGAGGGTGCCATGACTCTCTCTCTTGCTATCCTCTGCTCTCCGTGGCTATTGCACTTGTCCTTGTTGTGATTCAGTCGCGTCTCTCTCTTACTGCCTCTCTCTCTCTCTCTCTCCCTTCGCGTTCCGTTGCGCTACCCTAACCTGGCATTCATTCCCTAACCCTAGATCATGACCTCGGACAAGAACGGACACCCGACCAACAATCAAGACTCAAGAAGCGTAAGCAAGAGCATCAGCACAACCAATCTAGCATGAGTCTCGCAAGAAACACACTCAAGGCACTCGGCAAGGCACCCTTGAGGCAGGCCGTTCCTGCTACTGCCTATACTGCTCAGCAACTCAAACGGGACCAGTCCACGACCTCGGTGCCAAACTTTTCTGCTTACCGGTATGAGCGTTCTCCTCTCGACGACTCTGATTGCACGAACCCAGGATAAAAGAAGCTAACACAATGCTATAGCAAGAAGAGCGCCTCGATTGATTCATCGCGCGCTTTTAGCTACTTCATGACCGGTACCTACGGCGCCCTCTTCGCCATTGCCGCCCAAGCCACCGTCACCGACTGGCTCGTCAACATGTCTGCGAGTGCCGATGTCTTGGCCATGGCTAAAGTTGAAGTGGACATTGCCAGTATCCCCGAAGGTAAAAATGTCATTGTCAAATGGCGCGGCAAGCCTGTCTTTATTCGTCACCGAACGGAGTCTGAGATTGAAGAGGCCAACGCTGTTGACATGAAATCGTTGCGTGACCCACAAAAGGATGCCGACCGGGCCACCAAGCCAGACTGGTTGGTCATGATTGGCGTGTGTACCCACTTGGGTTGTGTGCCGATTGGTGAGGCGGGTGACTTTGGTGGATGGTTCTGCCCGTGCCATGGATCGCACTATGATATCTCTGGACGGATTCGAAAGGGACCTGCGCCGTTGAACTTGGAGATTCCGGCGTATGACTTTTCAGAGGATGGCAAGTTGGTGATTGGTTAATGGAGAACGATGCTCGCTATGCAGGTAGTCTTTATAGAAACCGCGCTCGAGTACAGTGCACAGCAGTCTGCGGCTTGATCAATGATGCGCATGTATGTCTTGCTAAGGAGTGAGAGGCTATTACAAAAAGTAGTCTGGCGTACGTCGTGTCACCATCGGCTCGCCATTCCTCGGCGCTGGATCGAATTGCAAAAAAGTATACTTCATATGCTCATCAATCTCCATAATCGCCGCCTGATTGCCACATCGATAACAATAGTTGGGTGCTGAAAAGATTGTCACGACGTTTTGCTCTTGCGACCAGTTGTAACCTTCCATGACGAGTTGATGGGCGCGTGCAACGAGGGTCAAGCCATTGTTGTGGTTGAAGGCTTCGGAAATGTCTTGACCAAAGGTATACCCTGCACCACGCGGTGAGATGCCCCATCCGCAACGATCATCGGGGTCAGACCAGAGCAAGTCACACATTGGACCTTCGTGGGGCACTTCTTGAATCCGGTCGAGCGATCGAATATGATCGAGTGTATCAATCGAGGGACTCAATCCACCATGCAAGCAAAAGATTTGTTCATCAATGAGTGCCGTCAACGGTAAGAAATCAAACAAGTCGGTGAAATGCTTCCAAACGCTCGCGTTGCCGTATTTGCGTAGACACTCGTCGTAGAAGCCATAGACTTGCGTGATTTGACGCGACTCGTGGTTGCCACGCAAGATGGTGATGCGTTCACGGTACCGGACTTTGAGCGCCACAAGCAGCGTGACGGTTTCGACGGAATAGTAACCGCGATCAACATAATCGCCCATGAAAAGGTAGTTTGTATCGGGTGACTTGCCGCCAATCTTGAAGAGTTCTTGCAAATCGTGGAATTGGCCGTGAATGTCGCCGCAGACGGTGACGGGCGAATGGACGGCTTGCACGTTGCTTTCGTCTTTGAGGATTTCGCGCGCCTTGTCGTTAGTCTGATGCTTCTTTGAGAAGAATGAGGAATGACTTTTTCACAGAGCTTCTTGACGTCTGCCTCGGAGAGCTGTTTGCAGCTCATGAGCATCTCTATCCATGTATCGACATCATCGTGCGAGGTGGTTGGGGCGACACTCTCGTCAATCATGTTGACTGCGTTGTTAGTCTTGCCTTTGTCTTGTCAAGAGAGGGAGAGTAAGGGAATGCGCACCGTCCTCCATGCTTGGTTGCTTTAGAGTCTGTCTGTCTGTCTGTGACTCTGATCTTTGGCTAATCGAGCTGGGAGTGTTGATGTTGTATCTGTGTCTCTCTTACTGCTAGTCGAGCTGGTTGCGCGTTGACCAGGTAGACAGACTACTAGAAGCTATAGCTTTAGGTCTTACGATGTTGAGCTTAGCTTGATGAGAGAACAAGAACCCTCTCTGATACTCTCTCTATCTCTCTATCTGACCTCGAGTCTGTCAATATCCTATCACTCTATCACTTCTTCATAGCCATCCGTATATAGGGCTTAAGCTCCCCCAGTTGCACTCCCGACTTGATTCCTCCTTTCACGCGACCTGCCTAGGCACCGTTACCTGGTAACAATACACAAATCATCAGGACGCGTCGAGATCATCAACCATAGACATAAAGACCATGCAAGACCCGTAAAAAACCATCCAACACTACCTCGTATGTTCAGAGACGACGCAAGGCCTCATAAGCGGCCGCGCTTCGAGCTCACGCCCCTCTCAGACGATGCGCCAGAGACCAGCGACGCGGAGGAGCAGCGGTCCTTGCCTAAACACAAAAACAAGCATACAGCCGGCGTCGCTAGCTCCAGTACGAGCGCGAGTACGAGTACAGACGCCGCGTTGGATGATGCGTATGCTCAAGAAGACGCGCTCGAACCGACGCTTGAACAACTCGAGCAGGAACAATCCCGCAATCAATCAAGGTTCCGACATCGCATGGAAGATATCTTTACCCGCTATGCGCAAGATTTCAACGAGACGGCCGATGAGATTGATATTCGGACGGGTCATGTCGTGGTCGATCGCGGCCACTGGCGTAGTCTACCGGACGTCTATGTCGCTGAACAAGATGGGTTTGAGGAAGAGAGTAGTGACTTTTCGAGTGATGAAGATGGCATCTTGGATGATCACGACGCTGATATTTTGGATTTCTTGGCAAGGCCTGCAGAAACGCCTGCTTGGCTCAATGGTCGCGACTCACCTGTACCAGGCAAGTCGGCGCATGCTGGCAGCGGCAGCAGCAATAGCAACAACAGTTTATTTCGGCCTCGGACCCATCCAGTCGCACCGATGGCCCGTGCCTTGCAAGTCCCTCCCGACGACGTTGTCCTCCAACAATTCGGTACAGCAGGTCCTGCCGTGCTCGACTTGCTCAAACGTCAAGCGGAAGCTGAACGACGCGCTTCAAGTGAATCCCCTGCTCCTGTCCGTGCCGCTTCTGAAGCGGCAGGATCGGATCGAGGACAGGCCCTCATGCAAGAAATGGACGAGGCTGGCGAGGATGATTTGAGTGTCTTGTTGGATTCACCGGCACATCAATTGCATGCTACACCCCTCGTTAAAGTAATTGACAAGGCGTCTGTTGCGGTGTGGCCTGCAGGTCGACTACCGAAATCAAGCGCCGTCATTGAGGTCGTGCCAGATTCAGATGAAGACGAGGCGGACATGACGCATCCACTGAATGATACAAGTATTGGCACCTCGTCTAGACGACCCTTTGGCAGTCCCGAACGTCCAAAAGTGCAGGCAATCCCTGCTGTCGTTGCAGCAGATGCCAATGCTACCCCGAGTGAAGCAGACAAGCGCAAAGCACTTTATCGCGCAACACTCGAAGCTGCCTGGGCCAAGCTCGACACGCGTCGTTCGGACCAGATACCCGCTCGCGTTTCTCCAGCTGCCGTCCAAAAAGTCCAGACGACCGTCTCGTCGACCTTGCAACCGACGACGCCCTTCAAGACGCCTGTACGATCTAGTCATGCTCAACCGTCACAGGCGCATCAGACCCAGTCCCGTCCAACACACGCAAACAAGACTCGCTCCCTTGTGCCACAAACAAGACCTATTCGCAGTCAATCCCTGACGGCGCCGTCCGAGACTTTACGCAAACAAGCCATGCTGCAACATCATCAATGGCAACAGCAACAAAAGTCTCGAGAACGTATGGCAGGGCCACGTCCGCGAACCGATCTGACGAGAGAGTTGAGGGCTTTGACGGCTGGGTATCAGGACGAGGCGCAAACGAAACGAAAAGCCAGGTTGACTGCATATAGGGCACGCGAAACTGCTGCTGCAGCAGCAGCGACTGCGACACCGACAAAGCCAAGTCCGACACCATCGAGCAAGACAACGTCCTCTGGCTCAACATCGCCCGCATCAGCCTGGGTACCCAAAGAGATGCGAGCCTTGTTTGCAGGCCCGCGTATCTCTGCTGCAAACGATGCCGCCACACGTGCCGCAAAGGGCTATACCGTGATCTCGGGACCTATTTACCGTGCCGGAAAGCGTCAAGAAGAAGCAACTAAGCAGCATTCTCACAGTACCTCGAGGGTTCGCTCTAACTCACACAGGCGTTCTTCTGAATCTACCTCGCCACGTCAGAAACGATCGGTTGGGCAGACGCCTGCCAAGGAGGCAGAAGTGTGTGATGAGGTGCACAGATCTGCATCGCCGACCGAATCGGATGCAGCACGTCTGTTGCGACCGCGTCGACGTCTCATCAAGTATAGCGACAAATTCCACGCTCGGCCACAGTACAGTACGTCGACGGAAAGCGGAACACGCAAGCAGACTCCTGCCATCGCGCTCTCTGCCTCTGCCTTTGCCGCAGACGCGCCACGCACGCCTTTATTTATCAACTTGGCCGATGAAGATGATGAAGACGATTTGGCGGGCGCGAGCCCTGCTCTGTCGTCCGAGCAGGTCTCTGCACGTGCTCACGCAGCCGCTGCCCGTCATGCGCGACTGTATCCGCCTGCATCCAAGATTGCCGCTGCTGCCAAGACGGAACCGATTGATTATAATCCGTTTGACTTGATGGATGAGGAAGATGAGATTTCAGGACTTGCTACGACACCGGCACCTGTCCTACGACAGCAACAGCAGCCGACTTGGATTCTGCCGCCGGATACGGCAGACGGTGCGGAGCAGGAAGAGCAAGAAGTGATGCTGGAGAGAGTGCCAGACTCAGAGGAAGGTCATTCGCTCCTCAGCAGTAGTCAATCTTCTGGACCTTTGCCTGCCGAACCAGTCGCGACACCCGTGCGCAGACGCTCAGCCACGCGACCGCCTAGGCAAACTGGCCCTGTCTCCGTCAGTAAAATGCGATGTCGTCCTTTTAAAGCACAGCCGACGCCGCCTCAAACGTTCTTGTCACCCCAACAAGCATCTGCCATTAGCGCTCGTCTCTCAGCCATCGCAGCGACGCAGCAACATGCTGTGCCCGTTGGTCGTGACTGCGGACTTTCAGAGGGACAAGCGACGCAGGGCAGGTTGACCGTTCAAGTGCCCCTGACGCGAGGATCTCATGCGCAATCGTTGCCATCGATGGCAGGGGTGCTTGCGCAGCCCAAGGCCATGTCACAGGATACGGCCACTTTGATTCAAGCGCGATTGAAGGATCTTGTTGACGAAGCTGCAGGGCATGGGAAGTGCACTGTGTCTCGAACGATCTCTACGAGTACGGAGCAGCGTCGTCGCTTGGTGCACGCATCCATTCCGACAGAGGTGCAGGCGCCAGGATCGCAGATGTCGCGTCGTGAAAGTGACTCTGAAAATGATCGCATGGCCGAGGAACAACTCAGGGGTGATGTGCGTACGGGATTCTTGCCGGCTGAACAGATGGTCATTGCGACACTCGACTTGGACTAGCTAGCGACTTCGAATACCGACGCACAACGTTGTAGCCTTCTGTATTGTACAAATACGTGCTTGAGACTACAAAGACGCTATGATGCAGAAAACACTGTGCAATAAGGGAATGGCGGTGGTATGCTACAAATCATCCACATTCTGCTGTAGAATCTTGCCAAACTCGGCAAGCTTTGCGTACAAATCGGCGCCACCGCGTTGTCGAGCTTCTGCAAGGGATCTGTATCGCATCATTTGCTTTTCCGCTGAAAGGAACCGGACTTGGGCATCCATCAGACTGCCTACTGCGCCTGGCTTGGGCGTCACCATGATTTTGGCGTGGTTGCTAAAGTTGATTTGAATGGTGCCATCACTCAATCGAAAGAGACGGTTGGCACCGGTCCGCATGTAATGCGTCATGTGAGAAAACGGCGCCCAGGAAGATTGATCGCTCGACGAAGTGGTCGACTCCAAACCGAATGGTCCTTTCGGCTCGGCAGAGGGGCAGGCATGGTTGAGATTGGCGGCCATGTAACTGCGGAAATGCTTCAAGAGGGAGAACTTTTTCCGATAGGCGTCTGGGAGCGCTACTTTTGTTTGGAAACGTAGGCGAGCTTTTAAATTCCCGAGACTGTCTGCAGGCCAAAAATCAACAAGGTCATCCTTTGAATCGCGGTGAATCATCTTGGTGCCATCATTGAAGGAGACGCCTGTTGCGCCATTGGAGAGTTGGTAGCCAAGTCCGTAGCGATCAGAATAGTCCACCCATTTGGTAACGTAGAGCGCCGCGTGAACGGAGGCCAAGGTGCCCGGACCTGGCACAGTCGAGCGTGTGGACGTCGTAGCAGAACCAGCGTCTAGCAAGGCTTTCGAGAGAGCGAGCCAGGTCTGTACAATGGTTATCGCATCGCCGGCAACGACGATGGCTGAATTGATCGACGGAAGAGGGACCGCATTGGCTGCCTCTGCAACAACCGTCTGCTTTGAGCTCGAAGACGCGCGACTTGCTGACGAATGGGTTCGCGTACTCGATGGCCTTGTAGCAGGTCGCGGTGACGCCTCCCGTGAAGTCTGCCTAGAAGCACCCGACGAGAGCGCGGTTGATGTAGGCAAATCAGCATCATTCGCCAAGGCACGTCTCGCTGCCCGTGTTCGCGTCGTCGGCCCGTCCAGGGGTACAGGTACTTTAATAGAAGTCGCTTGCTCCGAGACCGCTTGCAGGGAAGCATACCGAGCCGAGCGCGTCACAGGCTTTGTAATCGGTTCCGCAACAGCAGCGGCGGGTGGCAGGACACGGACGGCGCCACGTAATCGCGAAACGGCTCCCTCGGCTGTATCTTCTGCCGTTCGTGGCGGTACGGTAGGTCGAAAAGCGCCAGACCGCATGGCAGACTGTTTTGGATCGCGCACTTGCGCCAAGGTTGCTTGATGAACTGCCATCTCTTCAGCGGATTTAGGCGGCACGGGCGGCGGTGGTGCAAGACGGACGCCCTCGCTTGCTTTGACGGCTTGCAATCGATCAGCGAGTTTGCCAGAGGCTTGACCATTGAAGGCTGCAGAAGCGGCTGCTGCAGAAGAGACGCCGGTACGCTGAGCTTGCACATCGACCATCTTAGCAGCTGGGCCTGTCCGTGGACTCAAGCTGACGGGCAAATAGCGACCTTGTTCCGGTCGCTCGACGACGCTATCAGCCAGTTGACCATGTTGCTTACCGGCCTTATTTTCACGACCGATGCCGGCGTTGAAGCAGACATGGCTCAGATTGCGACGAAAGACGCTGGAGCTTTGCCCAGCTGGCCAGCTCGGTGCTTCTTTTGTAGCGGTTGGAGGGATACTGCGCGGCATGACGCCGGTATTGAAAAAGGCATGGTCGGCGATATCGTCAATCGAAGGACGGTTCTCTGGGTCGGTAGAAAGGAGTGAGCGGATGAGTGCTTGTGCCAAAGGTGAGACTTGCGCTTCTTCTGGGAAATCATACTCGTTTACTTTGATTTTGGCGTAGATGGCCTTGACTTCTTTGCTCTGGAATGGCGGTTTGCCGACGAGCATGGCGTAAAAAATGACACCGATCGACCAGAGATCCACTTCGTACGAGTGTCCCTCGGCAGAGCCAAAGAGTACCTCGGGCGCAATATAGTTGGGCGTGCCGCAAATTGTCTTTTTACGATCGTCATCGTCGACGAGTAAAGCAGCAAGCCCAAAGTCACCGACCTTGATATTCATCGCCTCATCGAGGAATAGATTACCGAGCTTTAGATCTCTGTGAATGACACGGCGCGAGTGCATATATTTGGTGGCACCGAGGATCTGCAAGCCAAAGAAGCGTACTTCGGGTTCTGAGAAGCGTTTCCGTTGTTTGAGCATATCCATCAGCGTTCCTTGGGTACAAATATCGAGAATCATGTAGACATTGACATCATCCTCAAAACAATCGCGTTGCTTGACAATGTTGGGATGCTCGAGCGATTTATGCACTTTAATCTCGCCAACCAGCTTCATCTTGACCTTTTCGCTCGTGATGGACGATTTGGCAATACACTTGGCAGCCAACCGGGCTCCTTGAAAGTCGGTGACTTCAAAACATCGCGCAAAGCCGCCCTTCCATTAGCATGATTTCTTCATTCAGTAAAAGTCACGACTCACCTCTCCGAGCAAACCACGTCGAAAGTAAGAGCGATCTCGTTTCCGGTCATTAATCATAGCTGGCGGCGTATAGCAGAGTGTGCTTGCCTTGACCCTCCGCTTGGCTCCATTGACGGGTGGTGTCGCTGCAACGGCGGCCGCCCGAGCATCTTGCTTTTCGGATGGAGGTCGTACAAGCGGTACATTGGCCGAGATGGGCGCGAGGGCCGGCATCTTGTTATGGCTGTGAAGGATGGATTCCGAGGGGCGGGGGAGGTAGCTGGCTAGCTGGTGGAATTGGTTTGTGATTCTTTCAGTCGACTTCCGGAAAGTAAACAAATGGCAACGAGAATAGACAGTCACATCTCGAGCTACTAGACAATCTAGGCTAGAGACAGAAGCGTGATCCAAATCACTTCTATAGATACTGCCATAGATAGCTGATAGATATACTAGGCCGAGTAACGCTTGGCAGCAGTCTCCCAGTTGATGACATTCCAAATCGCATCAAAGTACTTGACCTTGGCATTCTCATACTGCAGGTAGTAAGCATGCTCCCAGGCATCAACACCCAAGATGACGGTATCCGACGTGATGGGATCTTGGTTCGGTGTCGTGACAATCTTGAGCTGCTTCGAGGTGGCATCCTGTACGAGCCAGCCCCAGCCAGATCCTTGAATTGAGGCGAGGCTGGCGTTAAAGGCCTGCTTGAGGCCATCGAGACCGCCGTATTGCTTTTGCACGGCATCGGCGAGGGCACCTTGAGGGAGCTTGCCGCCTTGCTTGTCCGCTGGCGCCAAGTTTTCCCAAAAGAGCGAGTCTAGAGATTGGTTAGCGTGATCCTCTCAAGCCCCAGGACAGGTCCATCGAGCATGTAGGGACATACGGTTGAGATGGCCGCCGCCGTTGAAGCGAATAGCCGCCTGCAGTGCAATTGCCGCCTTGACATCTCCCTTGTTGGCAGCCGAGGCCAACTTCTCTTCGGCGGCATTGAGGTTCGTCACATAAGTCTGATGATGCTTCTGGTGGTGAAGCTCCATGATGTGCTTCGAGATGTGCGGCTCGAGAGCGTCATAGGCATACGCTGCGTCATTAGCATCATTGAAGGCTCGTTGGCGGTGAAAAGCGTACGAAGAGTGGGCAAGGTGTGCTTGCGTCGCATGGAAGCCCTGACTGGGTTCGCTGCTGTCTTGATGGCTGTCTTGAACATGGCTAGCTGATGTCAAGTGCTGGTCTGCGCTCAATCGGGTGTCGTAACGGTCGTCGATGTAAGTGACGGCAAGGGAAGCTAGCTACCTAGAAAAGACTTACGAAAGCAAGATGATCAAACTCATTAGCTACAAAAGGGACGACCAGGAGCACAAGCTTATTTCTAAATGTGCTGGCCAGGCGCAACCTCAGCACCAGGCCTGACCTGCTGACTGCCAAACTTGCCAGCCAAATGGCCACCCGCCAAGAAATCGCCTTGCTGCGACCGCGCCTTTTGAATCCGGGCCTCCATCTCGGGACGGAAGTTGCGAATGAGACCTTGCACAGGCCATGCGGCAGCATCACCAAGCGCACAGACTGAATACGTTAGCATGGTTCGTCAATCGAAAAAGGGAGCGAAAGGGACATACTGGTTCGGCCTTCAATTTGCTTCGAGAGTTCCCAGATTTGGTCAATCTCACGTTCACGGGCCTCGCCACGCTCAAAGCGAGCCATCATGTTGGCAAGCCAGGTGGTTCCCTCACGACAGGGCGTGCATTGTCCGCAAGACCTGTTTCACTGTTAGCATCAGGTCAATATGTAGCTGATTGAGGACGTACTCGTGCTGATAAAAGGCCGAAAGTCGCGAAATGGCGGCAACAATATCGGTCGACTTATCCATAACAATGACGGCAGCAGTACCCAAACCACTCTGCAAATCCTTGAGCGAGTCAAAGTCCATGAGTGCATCCTCACATTGCATCTTGTTGAGCACAGGCACACTCGATCCACCTGGGATGACACCCAAAAGATTATCCCAGCCGCCACGGACACCACCGCAGTGCTTGTCAATCAACTCGCGCAACGGCATCGACATTTCTTCTTCAACCGTGCACGGGTGGTTGACGTGACCCGAGATGGCAAACAACTTGGTTCCTGTATTCCGCTCACGTCCCATCCCGGCAAACCAGCTGGCGCCACGTCGCAAAATCGTTGGCGCTACAGCCACCGTCTCGACATTTGTCACAGTTGTTGGGCAGCCGAAGAGACCGACATCAGCCGGGAAGGGAGGCTTGAGACGCGGCTTGCCAGCTTTACCTTCAATCGATTCAATCAAGCTTGTCTCTTCGCCGCAAATGTAGGCGCCGGCGCCACGGTGGAGGTAAATGTTGAAATTGTAACCTGTGCCGAGAATATCCTTGCCGAGGTAGCCGGCAGCGTAAGCCTCATTGATGGCCGTCTGCAATGTGCTCGCCTCATTGTAGAATTCACCACGAATGTAGATGTAGCAGTCGGTGGCATTCATGGCGCGACCGGCCAACAAGCATCCTTCGACGAGCTTGTGGGGGTCTTTTCGCATGATTTCACGGTCTTTGCAGGTACCGGGCTCACCTTCATCAGCGTTGATGACCAAGTATCGCGGCCGGGGATCTTTTTGCCAGCCAGGCTTGTTCATAAAGGACCACTTGAGACCAGAGGGGAAGCCAGCACCGCCACGGCCACGCAAGCCGGAAGCCTTCATTTCTGAAATAATCCAATCGTCTCCCTTCAACAGAATCTCCTTCGTCTTGTAGTAGTCGCCATATTTAATGGCGTTCTTGAGCGTGGGCTCATGGTGCGCATAGAGGTTGGTGAAGATGCGGTCTTGGTCGCGGAGGTTGCCATATGACTTCTTGGGTGCATCGGCGACGGTGGCGAGACCGCGCCTGAGCGTTGGCAGTCGGCTTCGAGCGAGACTGTTCATTATGGTTTGTAGTAGCAAGATGCTTTACTGTTCAAGAGCTTGCCTTTGATCCGTTGCTGACCAGGGAAGGTTGCAACTGGGCTTACCTAAGAGAATAGTTAGGGTTAGGGTAGTTGTTGAATGAACTCATTGAAGAGAGAGACAGGGACGCGACGCGACGAGACGAGAGGATTCACAGGCGAAACAAGAGGAGCAAGAGCGGCCGGTGTGATGGCCAGTATGGATGAAGATGTCGAGATGCTAGATGCGGCACCAAGGCCCAAACTAGACAAAGGAAAAGGCAAGGCGGTGGCTTCGAATGGCACAAAAGACACATCGGACGACAGTAACCTACCTTGGGTCGAAAAGTATAGACCCAAGGACATGACCGATGTTGTGTCCCATGTCGATATCGTTGCAACGCTCGGCAAGTTCATTGACAGCAACAAGTTGCCGCATTTACTCTTCTACGGCCCGCCTGGCACGGGCAAGACGTCGCTGATTCTCGCCATGGCGCGTCGTATATTCGGCGTTCGGTACAAGCAGCAAATCATGGAGCTCAACGCCTCAGACGACCGTGGTATCGATGTCGTTCGTGAGCAAATCAAGACGTTTGCATCGACCCGGCAGATCTTCAGTTCAAGCTTCAAGCTCATCATTCTTGACGAAGCAGACGCCATGACGATTGCAGCACAGAATGCACTCAGACGTGTCATTGAGCAATATACCAAGCATGTGCGGTTCTGCATCATTTGCAACTATGTCAATAAAATCACACCGGCGCTACAATCGCGTTGCACACGCTTCCGTTTCCAACCGCTGCCACAAATACACGTCGAAAAGAAGATTGACCAGATTATTGAAGCAGAACAGGTGGCTATCAGTGGAGACGCCAAGACAGCTCTGTTGAGCTTGGCGGGCGGTGACATGCGACGGGCCGTCAATGTGCTCCAGGCGTGTTCAACAGCGTATGGGCAAGATGAGATTGACGAGGCTGGCATTTACAATTGCGTCGGTAATCCGCATCCACAAGATTTGCGCCGCATTGTCGACAGCATGATGAATGACGACTTGACAACGTCACTGTCCTTGATTGCCCGCATAAAGGCTGAAAAGGGCCTCGCGTTGCAAGATATCCTTGGCGGTGTTTTCAACGAGATTGAAGAAATCGAGTTCAAGGGTAAAGTACGCATGCTGCTTTATGACGCCTTGGCGACGATCGAATATCGGTTGAGTATGGGAGGAACAGAGAAGATTCAGTTGAGTGCCATGGTGGCGACGATGAAGCAGGGGATCGACCTGCAGGCGGCATAATTTCCCTTCATATCTCTAGAGCGTCATGTATCGTAACGAACATCTTCCAATCGAATGTTACCCAAGCGATGTAGATAGGAAGAAGGTTTTCACGGGCAGAGAAGACCTCGGGATTGTGACTGTGGGTTAGATCTGAGATTTGGCAGGTTTGACAGACGCACGAGATTGGAAGACAAGATAATCGCTCTTCGAAGCTTACATCGGTTTTAGTCAACACTGAGAAGAGGCCATGCGCATCAGTCTTGTCGATGGCAAGCGGCAAGAACAAGCAAGGCAGAAAGGAGAAGCACCAGGCTGAAAAGATCAAAGTGATTGAGCCGACGCGAACGCTGCAAGTGCTTGAGCAAACACAACCGAATGCTGATTACCTGCGCATCGCCGCGGTTCGCTGGCTGCCACTTGGCTTTTCGCTTCATTTCAGTCATCTACGCATCCTGAATCTCAGAGGATGCAGCTTGACACGGCTCCCCTTTGACTTTGATGTGTTGAGGCAGCTCGAGCACCTTGATGTTTCTGAGAATCCGGACCTGGTACTGCCAGCCTCGCTGCTCAAATGCCACAATCTCCAAAGGCTTATTTGCTCCTCTCATTTGCTCGCACAGCCGGAAGATTGGCTCGAGCCATGGCATTCCGATGTTTTGCCAACGTTGGCGACACGCTGCTGTATCACGCTGATGCAGACGAGTGATACGTATGATTTGGACTTGCTCAACAAGTACTTCCGTCATCACAACGTGTTTGTATCGCTGCATCAGCTTGATCGATGCTACGAGTGCCATCATCTCGGCCTTCTCACCACCTCACGCATCCGCATTGCTACCGTCGCCATGCGCAGAATACCGCTCTGCTTTCCAATATGCTCGGAGCGATGCCTCTTGCAGCGCCAGGCTACCTGGTCATTCGAAGATGAATTGAATGAAGAGAAGCGGTCTCTCCGTCTAAGCAAATTTGGCGGAGAAGTCCGTCATCCACGTCGATTGGTGCGATCGAGTGTCGAATGAGACCTTTTTCTTCTTGAGTGGGGATGACGCACAATAGTCAAAATAAAAAACTTACCTAGGACGGCTCTGGAATGGGGCCGAGACCTTCAGGAGGTCGATCAAGAAGAGGGCCTTTTGCGTAAGGGACTTGCTTGAGCTTGCGATCGAGGGCATCGATACGACCTGCAAAAAGACAGAGCAGCTTATCGACCTGGCTTTGCAGCTGACTATATTTGCTTGGCCAATCTCCCTTCGATCGCACACAAAGACAACAACCTTCACGCTCCTATAAAGAACCCCATCTCTTCTGCTGCTCTCTCCTATCTACCCTCTTGACCATCCAGTCAACCTAAATCAAGCGGGCCCCAGCTACCCATTGAACTCCTCTGGCCATGGATTGGATGCGTCGCTTGAGTATTGCCGACCCGGCCGTTGCTACCACCGATACCGCTTTCCACGCCGCCCTCACATCAACGGCCTCGATGCATCCACACGTCAGTCACGCTGCTCCTATTCTTAGTTCGTTCCTAGCACCCGATCCCATGCTCGGCACCGATCGACCGCGTCACCTGCCTTTCCAGCCAAACCGCAGCGACAGTGAGGAATCAGCTTTGACAGCGCCACCTATTGCGGAGCTCCACGATGGAGACGGGCAAGACGTGCCTACAAAGCTTGTCGGGCTAGGCAAGGGACCTGGATATATTGAATCGACTGCTCGTCGCAAAGGTGCCATGCGTGCCGCCTCATTGCCACCGCTTCAAACGGCTCAGTCTAAACAGCAGGCAGAACAGTTGGAGCATCACCCGGGCTGGCGTGACATTAGCTCCCTCGCGAGTCCCAACGCCACTTCAAAGGCCATCAAGATTCCACACAGTGCCAGCAGTACCGGCACACGCACCGAGACGTCTCAACAGAGTTTGGAAGAGGGTGATGTGACGACATGGCAAGAGACGGATGAAACATCCTTGTTGTTTGAAGAGGATGGTGCTGCGGCCGCGGCAGCTTATGGCTGGGAACCCTTGCCTGGACAACGTTGTTTCACAGAGCCGATTGTCAACAAGTCGGTCTGGTCTGCCTCACCCGAGTAGAATGACTTGCATCTCTTTCACTTCTCTTTTTTTGGCATCTTTTTATTCTACATTATCGCATTTGGGGGCAGCCAATCGTCCCCAAGACCTCTTCAAAGTCGCAAGCATTCTTCTTTCTTATCCATAGCTATGGCAAGCATTTCTTCTTTCCTATCGCATTGAGAACAGAATTGCGCACAAGAATGAATTGAGTGAGTACGAGTGAGTACAAAAGAGTATAAAGAGTCTAGTCCACCACGGCCGTCTCAAAGCGATTATTGACCATGCGCACCGTCGCCGGCAAGACAATCTTGCGCTTCTTGCTACCACCACGACGTAGTCGTTTACGCGCCACCATGACAGGCGCCGAAGACTTATTGATGATGTAATTGCTGAACGATCCAAGCAGGATACCCGTCATGTTGCCGAGGCCACGACTGCCAATCACGACAAGCGTTGGATCCATCGAGTCGATAATCTCCGTGATGAGATGCTTTGGCGCCGCATGATGAATCACTTCGACTTCACACCGGACCTCCAACTTTGTGCGCATCAAGAAGCGCTTCAAATCAACGAGAATATCATCCATCGATGCGTTGCGCGTCTCGTGATGCTGCGCCTCGGTCCGCTTGTCTTCCTTCTCTTCAGAGTCGATTGCATGTACAATACGGACTGTATCGCCGTCGCGTACCACCGTGCCGATCGCCCATTCAATCGCATACTTGGCCTGCGGTGACAAGTCGACAGCAATCAGATATTGTCGCGTGCGTTTGGCTTTTTGATAGCAAGCTTCATAGTCGCCGCGTTGCAGTGTACAAAACAATCGCCCTTCACCTTCGACGCGGCGAGATTCGAGAATCGTCAAGTCGCGATTGCCGGCGGCAAGGTCTTCGGCTTCCTCCTCCGAGTTTTGAGCACTGACGGCGCGTGAGTCGTCTGTAAAGGATGTGTTTGGCCGCACTTGCTTCTTGCGGTTGGCTGCGAGGGAGTTGTCCTTGACAATCGTCGGCACGCTGCCGCCAAGTTTCTGGCGAGAAAGCGTGTTGTGTGTATGGTCGCGAATGATGTCAAGCCGTTCGTTCTCTGCCGCCGCTGCCAGCGACATGGGTGGCCGATGAGGCACAAAGGACGACTTGACGGCATTCGTATTGAGTGACTTGTCATCCTCGTCATCCTCATCGCTCGCCTCATCCGACGAGTCCGATTCAATCGCCGCCTCGGGATCGTGATCCTTCTCGACACGCTCCTTTTCCTGATTCTCGCGCATCTTGGCCGACGGTACAAGTGTCGCGAGCAAGCCACCCGAAGACGCCATGGCAGAGTCTGTCAACTTGCGATGCATATTCTTCATCAAGAGTGGATCATTGCCACGCGTAGGCGACGCCGACTTGCGTGAACTCCGTGATGACAAGGCACCGGGCGACACCGGTCGCTGTCCACTCGAAAACGAAGCCCGCGTCGAGCGCGCCTCAGATCCTTTCCGTGACATAAACATCCGTTGCGATCCACTTGCACCAACCGACAGGCGATGCGCACTACTGCCACTGCCGCCACTACTACCCACGCCAAAGTCATACTTGTCCGGTGCCAAATCGCGTGCTGCACCGGCGGCGGCCAAAGCGGCTTGTTTTTCACGTTCGTCACGGGCATTGATGAGGGCTTCGACTTCACGCGCTTCTTCAGCCATGGCGGACTCGAGCGAGTAGGTTTGTGAGGGGCGTCCTTTGCGTTTGGACATGGGGGCGGCCTAGGCGCTGGTAAGTGATGAATAATCATTGGGAAGAGGAGCGGAGGGAGACATACGGCGTCGAAGACCATGATTGCTTATTGCGCTTTTGGCTGACACTGCGAGAGAGATCGAAGATGTTAAGCTGGTGGTGATGGTTGACATCGATGTGGTGCTCTTGCAATTGGTGATGTGGAGTCAAGCGAGCCAAACGAAACACGC
>QXDT01000097.1:0-230328 GCA_003717175.1 Protomyces macrosporus | reverse complement strand
TTGGTACCTCGGACTCGTTCGGTCAGATCATCTTCACCGGTACCTCAAAGGACTTTGACGGTGTGAAGGCCGACACTGAGAACCCTAACTGTGACGCCTGGCGCCTTACTGCCAAGTACGTCTAAGCATCGGTGACTACGTACTCTTCTTTCGCGCATCAGAGCTGGCCTTTGACTGCTCAGTTATACAATCACAACATAGATAGGTGAATTAGCATAATCAATTATTTTAACAAGGCCTCGCTTCCTCTTCTTTGCCTAGTCTTTCTGGTCTTTCTGGTCATTGAATAAATTGCTACGGAAGATCATCACTAGATAACACATGAGTTCTACTCAAGCTCCTCAACCTCAATCTCATCGTCGTCATCTTCCATCTCTTCATCAACATCATGCTCAATCAAACCATCTTCGCCAAGGTGATTGGCAAGGATTGAAAGCTTCTTACCCTTCATTGTGATGATGGCATCTTCGCCGTCGCGGATCTGGTCTCGCAAGATGAGCACGGCCAAACGCTCGAGCACCTCTTTTTGAATGAGCCTGTTGAGAGGACGCGCACCGTATTGTGGCGAATAACCGGCAGCGGCAAGATAGTCCTTGGCAGCATCGTCCAACAACAAGCGTACATTCTTGCCGTTAAGCAAGATGCGATCCTGAACCTCTTTGAGACGCGCCTCGACAATCTTGCGAATATCAGCTGGCGTGAGCTTGTTGAAGATGGTGATGGACGAGAGTCGATTGATGAATTCAGGGCGGAAGCAGGCGCGAATGGCAGACATGACATGCTCGCGTGTTGCTTTCGACACTTTGCCCTTGCTGTTGCTTGAGGAGTCTTCAAGAAGGTAGTGAGCGCCCAGATTGGAAGTCATGATGATGATGGTGTTGCGTGCATCACAAAGGCGACCTTGACCATCTGTAATGCGTCCTTCATCAAGCAATTGTAAGAGCACAAGCAGTACATCTGGCGCTGCCTTTTCCACCTCGTCGAACAGGACGATCGAGAATGGCTTGCGTCGGATGGCTTCCGTAAGTTGTCCGCCTTCTTCATAGCCGACATAGCCTGGTGGCGCACCAATGAGACGTGCAGCCGAGTGCTTCTCACTGTATTCAGAGCAATCAATGCGCGTGATGGCACGGCGGTCGTCAAACAGAAACTCTGCAAGTGCCTTGGTAAGAAGCGTCTTGCCGGTACCGCTAGGTCCACAGAAGAGGAAGCTCGGTGGGTTGTTTGGGTCGCTGAGACCGGCACGCGACATGCGCACGGCATTGGCAACAGCTTTGACAGCTTCAGGCTGGCCGACGACCGTCTCGGCGAGGTGCTTCTCGAGCTGCAACAAGCGTGCCTTGTCGGACATTTTGAGCTTGGTGGCTGGGATGTTGGTCCAGCGGCTGACCACTTCGGCAATCTCCTGGTCTGTCACGACATCCTTGATGATGGCGTCTTCATCTTGCATGAGCTGGTCTTGCTGGTGCTTCTCATGCTCGAGCTGTTGGATCCGTTTCTCGAGTTCCGGAATGGCATAGTACGTCAAGTCGGCCGCTGTTTGCAAGTCAGCACGCCGCTCGGCATCCACTGCTTTCGCTTTGAGGGTATCCAATTTGAGCCGAGCCTCCTGCAATGCCGATCCACGCGCCTTTTCGGCCTCAAATTTAGCCTTGAGCGGTCGCAACTGTTCTTCGAGATTGGCCATTTCCTCACGCGCTTTGGCAAGACGATCTTTCGAGCCTTGATCCTTTTCGCGCTCGAGCGCATGGATCTCGACGGCGAGACGCTTGATAGCACGTTCGAGGGCGTCGAGCTCTTCAGGTTGAGAATCGCGTGCGACGCTGACACTCGCTGCGGCTTCGTCCACGAGATCAATGGCAGAATCTGGCAGGCGTCGACCAGTCAAGTAGCGGCTTGCCAATTGGGCAGCTGTGACGAGGGCGCTATCGGTGATGGTGAGATTGTGGAAGACTTCATAGCGTTCCTTGAGTCCGCGTAAAATACTGATGGCATCCGCGACGGTGGGCTCAGGTACGTTGACGACTTGAAAACGGCGTTCGAGGGCAGAGTCCTTTTCAATGTACTTTTTGTACTCGGCTGTCGTTGTGGCGCCGATGCAGTGGAGTGTACCACGAGCGAGCATAGGTTTGAGAATGTTGGCGGCGTCCATGGATCCACCTGCGGCGCCCGCACCGGCCAAGAGGTGCATTTCGTCAATGAAGAGAATGATGGGCACGGTGGAGTCTTCGATCTCCTTGAGCACCGACTTGAGACGTTCCTCAAACTCACCGCGGTGGCTTGTCCCGGCCACGAGCGCCGTCAAGTCAAGCGACAGGAGTTTTGAGTTTTGTAGAGCGGCCGGCACGTCGTCGTTGTTGATGCGCTGAGCAAGACCTTCGGCAATGGCCGTCTTGCCCGTTCCAGGGTCGCCGAGCAAGATGGCGTTGTTTTTGGTCCGGCGCGATAGGACACGGATGGCGCGGGCAATGATGGCTTCACGGCCAATGACGGGATCAAGTTTACCATCGCGTGCGAGCTGGGTGAAGTCGGTCGTGTACTTTTTGAGCGCCTCGAAACCTTCTTCTGCATTCTTGGTGTCGACGCGCTTCGTGCCGCGTGTCTGGTCAAGTGCGACTTGAAGCGCCTTGTCGGTGACGCCACAGTTCTTCAAGATTGTGTCAATCTTCTTGTCCTTGACGAGTGCAGCAATGAGATGATCGACGGCAATGAAGGAGTCCTTTTGTGACTTCATGAGCGACTCTGCCGCTTTCAAGACTTTGAGGGCCGCCGGCGACAGGCCGATCGTCTCGGGCGCTGGATCTTGTGAGGGTGTCCGGACGAGCTCTTTTTGAAGGGCGCGCTCGAGGGCAACGGTATCCGCACCAGTCTTGGTGACAATTTGTGTGAAGAGAGGGATACTGCCATCTTCTTGAGGAGCGAGCAGTCCACAAGCAAGGTGGACACTGTCAATCTGAGGGTGGCTATAGTCTGCTGCTAGCTTTTGAGCTTGGCCGAGGACGGCTTCAGCCTTGTTTGTAACTTGTAGATTCGCCATGTTTGTAGACTTGAGCAATAGCGTAGCTGTAGAGCAGCAAAGAGGTTGATATAGTAGTCTAGCAGAGGTTCAGGGGTAGGCAGGGTTGCATGGTCACCTAGGTAAGAATGGTTCTGTTGGTTGCGCGCATCTTCTTGAATGTTCGAGAGAGACCTGGAGAGAGCCAGAAGGGACTCGAAAGAGCTAGCAGACTCTCTTGAGCTTAGTTTATGACAGAATGGTAAAGCGATGATTGCCAGATAGTGAGATACAGACAAATTCTCCGGTAGTGTTTTTCTAATTAGACCATGACTGCGTAATATGACTGCTTATTTTCATTCTACACTCGCCATCCGTCTCATCGCGCATTGACGTCGCCACTCCTCATCACACCACGAGCGTATCATTATACAGACCATCCTTCGATACATCCTTGCCGCTCTAGCAATATACACTATGGCCAGCTTCTTCAAGAACTTGACACGTCAATTCTCATCGACGAGCGCAGCAGGCATCGTGCCGTCAGCAACCGCAGGCGAATCAAGTCAAGTCGCCATCTTTGCGAATGGCTGCTTCTGGGTATGTCGCCCGCGCTCTTGCGTTTGATCTGTTGATTCAGTTCGCTAACAGTGTAGGGTACCGAGCATCTCTTCCGCAAGCATTTCGCCGACAAGGGCCTTCTCAAAGCCGAGGTGGGCTACATTGGCGGCAAGCTCGAGCAGCCTTCCTACAGACAAGTCTGCACTGGCTCTACTGATCATGCCGAGTCGCTCAAGGTGACGTTTGATCCGTCGCGGGTCTCTTACGCTACCTTGTGCAAGTTCCATTACGCAATGCATGATCCGACGACTCTCAACCGACAAGGCGGCGATCGCGGCACGCAGTACCGCAGTGCCATCTTCTACCTCAATGACGAGCAGAAGGAGATTGCGGAAAAGGTGACGGCGGAGGTACAAGAGAAGCACTTCAAGTCTGGCAAGATTACGACGCAGGTGGCGGATGGCCGGCAGTTTAAATGGTACACGGCAGAAGACTATCACCAGGAGTACTTGCATCACAATCCAGGGGGCTATGAGTGTCCTGCACACTATGTCCGGTTCAAGTATGATGAGTAGTCCTTCTGTAGCTGTTCTATTGTAGATGATGACGCCGTCTAACTTGAATTCCCCAGATTACAACGACCAGCTCAAGTCTACCAACCAACCACAACAAAAGATGCTCTGTACAGGTAGAATCGCACTGAGAGCACCAGTCGCTCGATCGGTCATCTTGGCGGGCAGAGCCTTCGCCACGGCCCGACTCGCACGCTCGGAACCGCTCAAGCACAGCGAACTCAAGGAAGATGTCTCCGTCACGAAGCAGTATGATACCGAGACGCCAATGTCACAGCAAATCAAAGAGTTTTACGAGCTCGCAGACAACAACCGCATCTCAATGCTTGGTACCCTCAGGAACGGTCAGCTCGTGACCCGTGCCATGGCTGTCTCGAAGCGCGAGGGACCAGACTTCCTCTACCTCGCCAATATTCATTCGCAAAAGATCAGCGACATCAAGGCAGACAATGAAGTCAATGTCACCTTCTTTGACGCTTCAGCCATGTCTTGGATCTCGGTGTCTGGCAAAGCAACCATCTCGCAAGACGAGACCAAGATTCGCGAAATCTATTCGCCCATCGTGCTCGCCTGGTTTGGCAGTGAAAGTAAAGGACCTTACACAGGTGCTGCTGATGATCCACGTATGGCTGTCATCAAAGTCAAGGCTTCGCGTGTTTCTTACTACAAGAGCACAAAGGGCAAGATTGGCCGCATGACTGAGATTGCCAAGAGCATTGGTCTTGGCCAGGTGGCAACGACTGGTGTGCTGAGAGAGGTGACTGCCGATGCGCTTGAGGGTGCGCGGTCGTCTGCTTGAGAAGGGCATCGTCCTGGTTATGGACTATAGCATGATATCCTTGTAGGTTAATGAAATGCATCCAAAAAAGGACTAGACACGCTCAGCGAGTTCTTTCTCAGACTTGTGCTCCAACTCGGCCATCTCTCGCGCCACACGCGCCTTGACGCGATTGGGTTCCTGCCCTCCCTCATACTCCCTAGGTTGACCATCCTCCTTGGACTGAGCCGCCTGATTCGCGCTGACCGTCTTGTAAATCGACAAGGCCGAGGCAATTGCACCACTCAAATCATTGCCTGCGCCAATCACGACCGATGTTCCCTTTTGAGCCAGTTGGCCATATGCTTGGACATATTGTTCTGCCACCTTGAGGGCCAAGGCGTCGCGACCACTTGCACCTTGCGCCTTGATGGTCTCTGCAATCGCTTGCAGGCCACGAGCAGAAGCTTCCGCTGCCAACACGACCGACTCTGCATTTCCGGCGGCGACATTGACAGTGCGTGCCTTTTCAGCCTCCGAAGCGAGAATAGCGCTTTGTTTCTGTCCCTCGGCGATGTTGATGGCCGACTGACGTTGTCCTTCACTTTCGAGAATCTCGGCGCGTTTCGAGCGATCGGCTGAGACTTGGCGGTGCATGGCCAACAGAACATTTTTAGGTGGATGAATATCTCTGATTTCATATCGCAGGCATTCGACGCCCCACGCTTCCGCTGCACTATTGATGGCGGTCGAAATGTTGTGGTTGAGACTGGCGCGTTCACGGAGGCAATTGTCAAGCGTCAATTGACCAATCTCGGAACGCATCGTCGTTTGAGCAAGTTGTGTAACGGCATACTCGGCATCTTCAACGCCATAAGAAGCTTTAAAGGGATCGACGACGCGATAGTATAGTACACCGTCAATATCCAGCGTGACATTGTCGAGCGTGATGGCCGATTGCAAAGGTACCTCCATCGCCACCTCTTTCAGACTCTTGGCATACGGAATTTTCTCAATCACGGGCCATAAGAATGCAAGACCCGGCGGCAGTGTGCGTGAGTATTTACCAAAGCGTTCGACAATGTAAGCAGATTGCTGTGGTACAAAGACGACGATGCTATTGGCGCGGCCGCCGGTTCGGGTGGGTGGACGTTGTAAGGAGCGGGCATCACGCGTGTAGCAGCGTCTGAGCGCAGGAGCTTTTGTACGAGCGAGCTGGATGAGCAGCGATCTTGGTTTAAGCATTGTCAGGAAGCTAGTCGGCGTTTCGAAGAGTTCAGCCTAAGGTGTGAGCTCTGATCAATCAGCACTGACTCAGCAATGGCAATGGTAAAACTTAAGGTGTTGTTGCAGTCGGCCGCGCAATCGAATTTGGCTGGACCACACCTGGGCATCGGCAATCAGACAGCCGGTCAGAGACAAGCCCGCAACTTCTGCTACTCCGCATTCAAACAATCTATTCATCTACGCAGCATCTACCTTGTATTATCAGTATATCATCGAAATGACCATCAAAGCAGTTGTATTTGACCTCGGTGGCGTCTGTGTCGCCTCACCGCTACACGCCATCAACGCCTATGAACAAAAGCACGGCCTGCCGCACAACTACCTCAATTTCATGATTGCCAAATGGAAATCGCCGAGCCCGATGAACCTCCTTGAAACAGGAGATATTGCGCAGGTGGATGCTTCCTTTTACAAGGCTTTTGGTGACCACTTGTCGGATCCAGAAGGCTATGACGCATACCTGAAGCAATTCCCAGAGACGAAGCGCGGCACGGCGCCGATCGTTGATGGCGAAGTGCTCTTTACACAGATGATTGATGCCACGCGGGTTCCCAACATGCCCCTCGTGCACTATATTAAGCATCTCAAGTCGCTGAACAAGTATAAAGTCTGGGCACTCACCAATAACTTCCCCATCAAGACGGAGACCGACGCCATGCTGCATCCGTTGTTTGATGGCATTGTTGGCAGTTGTCAGGTACGCCTGCGTAAGCCTGACCCGAGGATTTATGAGCTACTGCTGGAACGATTGGGTTTGCCTGCGGAAGAGGTGGTCTTCCTTGATGACATTGGTATGTCCTGGCTATCGCTATTTCATTGAAAACAGGCATGGAGACTGTGCTAACACGGTAAAACAGGTGCCAATCTCAAAGCAGCCAAGAAGCAAGGCATCAACACCATCCAGGTTGATTTCCGAACGACACCCAAGGCAATTGCCGAGCTCGATGCGCTCCTTGGTGAGAATCTCCGATCGAAGCTCTAGACACGGATATAGCTCTATTGAGGGAAAAAAGAGAGTCATGCGCGATCCTTCTCCTGCTTGACCTGAGCGCGCGTTGCGCGTCGTGACGCCTGATGCGCATCGTTCAATGCAGCTGGAGGCGGATCGAATGCGGCGTCCATGTCAATCGGCTCTGGCTTGACCCGCACACGACGTCCTTGTTTCCCCTTGGCTTTAGCAGGTGCTTGAGGCGGTGCAGCTACAATGAGTGCTGTATCTTCTCTTGCACCTTGAAAGTCTAGATGCAGCGGTGTGTCGTCGCCGTCTCTTGTCTTTGCAGCAGGTGCAGCGCCTTCACCCTCGACACCCAACTCTGCCAATGCCTCTCCCAGCTGTGCCATAGACAAGGCTGCTAGGTCGCGTGATAGAACATGGCCATATGTGTCTGTCTTTGGTTGCGCGCCAGGGTAGTGAAAGAGTGGGAGATTGTCCGTCACCTCGACCTGTGCCTCTCCGTGGGTCTTGCCATGCTGTGCGCGCTGTCCTTTTGCAAGTGCTGAAGCGTGTTCTTGCTGTACTGCATGCTGCGTTTGCCGTTCTGCTTGCCTGCCTCTTGGTCTTGGCTGTGTCTGAGGTGCCTGCTGAGTGACTGGCAGGGAAGCAGCGTCACCAGGCTGCTGTGACTCCATGTCTTGCCCGTAGAAGTGGTTGTTGAAGTAGAGTGATGCGCCTGCTTGGACAGTGATGTGCGTGCTGCCTTGCTGTCCTGTGCTAAAACTCTCTCTGCTGCTCATGACTTTGATTGCTTCAGGTCCTTGTCCTTGTCATGGAGAGAGTGAGCCTCCGAAGCGTTTCTTCCGTCCCCTGGTGGTTGCGCCATCTCGTTCTGTCCCTATTGTACTTGTACTTTGAACGAGGCGCCAAAACAGCAACGACATGCAAAGCAAAAAGTAAACGCGATCCATGGCAAACATGAACAGCGACAAGGAGCCTTGACTACTATAGAGGCAGAAGCAAAGATAGAATCAAATAACAATGCCGCGACTTGTGCGCCGACAACGACAATCCCTGCAAGCACGCTTTAAAGACGCGCTCCTGGCTTTGCATGAAGAATACGAGACGATCGACTTTGACAGCCTCTCGGCACGCTGGAGTGCGCCGATAGGACTCGTCCTCAATCTCAGCTTTTGGTTGTGCTGCTTGAATGTCTCGTCTACAACAAGACTGCGGTCTGGTCGAAGCGCGCGGACGAGGACGCCCTGGATTTCCTGGGTAAGACTGATAGCCCAAGCTTGATTGCGCGACTAACTCTCAGTCGGCGCTATGGATATGGATGATGGTGATACTGAGTCTCTCAAATCTGATTTATCTCCTGACTAGACGGCGGACTTATTCGCTGCGTCAACCAGGCACGACACAATCGAACCTTTCTTCAACCTCGGGTTCCCCAGCTGGCGTCCCTTTCTTCAGCAAACGCAATCATGATGCGAGCACTTTGACAGCCTGGGAACCTACTCTCCCTTCTCTACGCTTCTTTTGCGTCTTCAGCCCGCTGCATCTGCTTCTCACCTGGCAAGGCCGTCAATCCTCTTGGACAGCGCTGACCTGGCTCCTTCTCTCAGCTACCTTGTTTATGCTTGTGACACTCTTCCTGCAACACGTCAAGGATAAGCAATCTCTCTATGGACACGTCTTTTCAGAATACGAACAGACGTTTGTGGCGCCACGATTAAGTATCCTCAAACGCGACGTGGGTTGCGGTACGGCACCAGATGCACAGGGCGTCTATGTCGAAGTGCATACGCCCAAGGTGGGCATCATCAGTGGAGGTCAGGATCTACCAAGGAGTGCGAGTCGTGTCCGAATGCACGAATGGGATCGACCGGGCACGGGTACTGGATCGAGCATGGGTTTGCCAAGTACACCTTTGCAGTCACCCATCAAGCGTAGTGCTACAGTGGGTGGCGGCGAGGGACTTGACTATCATGCACGAGCACGCACTGTGCAGAGCCCGTTGAAACAGCAGCCGGGACAGTCGCCTATGAAGCCTGCCGGGTGGCGACCAAGTACGCCGGCTGGCAGTTTTGCGCCGACGATGGGACAACCTCAAACGGGGCAGCAAGCAGGATTGGGGAACTATGGTGGTCTACGCCGCTCTGGCACGTCTCGGTCCTTGCTTAGGGAATAGATCCCGATCAATAGGTTATGCTCCTCACGTGCAACTATCCTTGTAAGTTGTTCCGGCCTGAATCTTTGTGGGCAAATCGCGCGTCGGAAGAATTGAGCGCCAGTAGGTAAAGCACCGGGCCACTATGCTCTGTCTCTTTAGGTAGTCTAGCACTAGCAGCAGCAGCAGTCTAGCACTAGCTCAAGATACAAGAACCACCTGACCGCCCCCATCTTTTCTCTTCTCTTCAAACATCTCTTCCTTGATCCTATCATGTTTCGCTCCCTCTCCGCCAGGCAGCTCAGACTCACCTCAACAGCCGCTTGCCTCACCCTCGGCACAGGCACCTTCCTCGCATTGCGTCATCGCGACCCATTGCAAGCCGAACAACAGACGCCAGGCACATTCGATTATACAGCCTTCAAGACCTTGCCGTCGCGCGATGTCATGGTCAAGAAGCTTCGTTCGGGTGACGAGTATGATTTGATTATTGTCGGCGGCGGCGCAACAGGAACCGGTTGTGCCGTCGATGCCGCTTCTAGGGGACTCAAAGTGGCTTTGGTCGAGCGCGATGACTTCGCTTCGGGTACCTCATCACGGAGTACCAAACTCGTGCATGGCGGTGTCCGATACTTGGAAAAGGCCTTTAAGGAACTCGACTATGACCAATACAAACTCGTCAAGGAAGCCCTTCACGAACGCAAGGCTTTCCTGCATATCGCACCGCACCTCTCGTTTGAGTTGCCGATTATGATTCCCATCTACAAATGGTGGCAGGCACCTTACTTTTGGGCCGGTACCAAGATGTATGATTTCCTGGCTGGTTCGGAAAATATGAGCAGCTCGTACTACATGACCAAATCACGCGCCCAATCAACATTCCCAATGCTCAAAGCAGACAACCTTGTCGGAGCGCTTGTCTATTTCGATGGCCAGCACAATGACTCGCGCATGAACGTCGGGTTGGCCTGCACAGCGGTGGACCAAGGTGCCGATGTCGTCAATCACACCGAAGTCACGAGTCTGCACAAAGATGCCTCGGGCAAGCGATTGAATGGTGTCCGCGTCAAGGATCTCATTACGGGTGAAACCTATGACATCAAGGGAAAGGGCATCATCAATGCCACAGGACCGTTTACAGATGCCTTGCGCAAAATGGATGATCAGCAAGTCGAAGAAATTGTTGCGCCGAGTTCAGGAACCCACATCATTTTGCCTGGCTATTTCGCACCGCAATCGATGGGTCTCTTGGATCCAAACACCTCTGACGGTCGTGTCATCTTCTTCCTTCCTTGGCAAGGCAACACGATTGCCGGCACAACGGATGCACCCACCAAAGTCATGGCCAACCCGCTCCCCAAAGAAGAAGAAATCGACTGGATCTTGTCTGAATGCCGCAACTACCTCAAAAACGAGGTCGAAATCCGACGCGGCGACGTCCTTGCCGCTTGGTCTGGTATCCGTCCGCTTGTACGTGACCCGGCTGCCAAAAACACAGAATCGCTCGTGCGCAACCATATGATCAACGTCTCACCCTCAGGTCTCTTGACGATTGCCGGTGGTAAATGGACCACCTACCGTCAAATGGCAGAAGAGACGATCGATACCGCCATTAGCGAATACAACCTCCAACCAAAGCTCGACCACTGCGTCAGTGAAAACATCCGTCTCGTCGGTGCCGAACACTGGCATCCATTGCTCTACATTCAACTCGTCCAACAATTCGGCCTTGAAACCGACGTTGCTAAACATCTCTGCGAATCCTATGGCGACCGTGCGTTTGTCGTGGCGGCATTGGCAGGTGTCACCGGCGACCGTTGGCCCATTCGCGGCAAACGTCTCGCTGTCTCTTATCCGTTTGATGAAGCCGAGGTGCGCTATGCCGTGCGACATGAGTATGCTCAAAGCGCCATGGACGTCCTTGCCCGCCGGACACGTCTTGCGTTTTTGAACGCCCAGGCCTCGCTGGAGGTGTTGCCGCGCGTGATTGATATCATGACGGAAGAGTTGCAATGGAGCAAATCACGACGTGATCAAGAGTGGCGCGATAGTGTCAATTATCTCTTGACGATGGGTTTACCGGCCATTCGTGCTGGCATTTCAAGAAAGGAGGTTGAGGCTGGCAAGACAAAGTTGACCAACAAGGATGAATACAAACTCTACTCGCGAGCCGATGGGCCGGAGGGGATCGACGTGCAGGAGGATTTGAAAACGGCGAATGCGATTGTTGGTGAAAAGGAGAAGAGCAAGGTTGGCTACAGTGTGTAAAACCTCAAGGAGACCTTTTTCACGAATCGTATTTGCGTAGAACATAATGTCACAAGTGCTGCACAAAGAGAGGTGACCTCGATATCTAAAAAATGCAAAAGGGACAGGTGCATTAATTCTACGTTGTTAAGGCTTCAGAGCGCTGCGTTAAATCATTCGCTCGCATAGGTGCGGCGCAATGGAGGAAAATAAGTCTTGAAAAGCATAGACAAGGAAATGGATGCGGTCGCGATAAATCCAAAAGGTTGCGGTGCCGGAACAGCATACTTGTAGAAAGAGCTTCAAACAGCACGCTTGCGTCGCTTGTCAAAGTCAATAACAAATCCTTCATCTTCATCAGCCGAATCGTCCGAAGATGCCTCACTCGCGCCTTCAGATTCAAACGACAAGACGGGCAGGTGTGCATCGAGCGGTGTATTCGGTTCTGTTGGGAAGCCCTTGGCACGACCCGCCGTCGAAGACCTCGCCGCGGGGTCAGACGAAGACCTCAGCAAGCCACTATCCAAATCGCTCGACGGTCCACCAAATCGATGAAGTGATAAATGACGCGAGACGCCATGTTGGCCACCCGGTAACACATCATGCGCCGTACCGGCCACCATCTCGGAAAGTTCATCACCTTGCGAGCGTGTACCAAAGCCACCCTCAGCAGGCGATATGCGACGGACATTGATGGGACGGACAGTGCCCTTGCCCGCTGCCGCAGCAGCCAGCGATTCAAAGGACTGGTCCTTGCGAACAACAGTGCCACCGCTCACCTCGCGTCGAATCAGACTCATCCAGCCACCGCCACTCGACTTGGTTTCACTCTGCTTGGATTCCGTCGAGGTGGTGGTCGTCATGAGGGACCCTTCCTTCGATCGGCCTCCTTTCTCAAAATCAACGGTCGAAGCACCGGCAGAGCTCGTGCGGGATTGTTCGGTGGAAGTCGCACGACGTCGAAGTCCTGTTGCGAGACGCGAGCCAAGCTTGCCGAGCCGGCGTTTGAATGCATCAAAAGTCGAGACGGCTTCGTGCACTTCGCTTTCACTTACTTCAAGCACGCCAAAGAGACCTGGATTCGTGACGGAGATCCAATGGTCGGGATCCTTGACGCCCTTGAGCACAAACGCATGGCGCTTGATTTCTGGGATTGTGATGCGTTTGGACGGATCTTTGATGAGCATGCGCTGGAGCAAGTCTTTCGCATCGTCGTCCACCTCTTCTGGAATCTCAATCTCATCAGTAGCGATGCGCTCGAAAAGTTCGAATTCATTCTGTGCCTCAAACGGGACTTTGCCGCATAAAAGACAGTAGAGCGTGACGCCGAGTGCCCAAATATCAATCGCCTTGGTGATCGGTGGCCGTTCGCCAGACCCTGTCCAGCAGAGTTCCGGTGCGAAAAAGGCAGGTGTGCCGGCCGTCTTGGCCAGCTCGAGTGCACTCGTCGATTGATCTACGGCGCTCGAAATGTGCGAGACGCCAAAGTCTGATATTTTGACAGAGTGGTTCTTGGTCCAGAGGAGATTCGCAGGCTTGATGTCACGGTGTATGATGCCTTGGTGATGTACTAAAAGTTAGCAAAAGTTTCGTCGAGCTTCATGGAGGGACGCACGGAATTCGAGGCCAAGCACTGTATCGCGAAAGGTGCTCCGCGCTTGATAGAGCTTGAGGACCGGCTCGTCTGCGTCGTTGCGCCAAATCACCTCTCCACCCCACATATACTCGAGCACGAGGTAAATCTTGTCCGCCTGCGGGTCATCAATCACTTCGCGCAGACGCACGACATGCGGATGCACACACTTTTTGAGAATGGCAATCTCGCGTCGCACGACCGCCTCATGCGTGATGGAACTTTCCGGCCGACCGAGACGAGCACGCATCGTCTTAGGGAGAATCTTGAGTGCCACCATCTCATTGGAATCCATTGTCCTTGCCAACTTCACCTTGCCATGGACACCGCGACCAATCTCCTTGATGACTTCATACTTGTTGATAATCTTGCGACCCAACTCGTCTGTAATTTTTTTGATCTCATGCGTTTCCTTCACCTGACCCCATCCTTGTACCTCACGCCATTCGGTGTCGGTATAGTTGCCAGAGCCGGTATAATGAGTCGGCGGCGATCGGCCAGGGTGATGACTGAATTTCGCAGGTGTCCGGCTACCGAGGACTGAAATCTGTTGCGCCTGCGGCGAGAGCGGTACTGCACGATTGGTCAGGCTGTCCATCGGGGGCACTGCCTCGATGAGACCGATTCAAGCGCTGGGAGGCCTGGCGATAGGGCCTCGTACGGCGGTGTCAGGCTGTCGGGATCGGTTTAAAAAAGGGGCCGTTGTATGCTCGTGTGCTTGTTACTAGGTGTTGTTCTTGATTAAGTCGCTGCGCAGAGGCTGCTTTGTGATGACTGGTTACTGGTGTTTGCTCTGCAGGCTCACTAGGATGAAGGATCTGCCTTTTTGCGTTGGTTGAATCGTTGTGCGTCAGGTGGACAGTACTGCAGTCTGTTGCTTGAGGGGTGGTGTGGCTGTCCAATCGCATCCCGTTACTCGATAAGAGAAGACGCATGGTCCATACAACAGTGACAACACCCAGCTATAGCTAGAACAAATAAGACTGCTCACCCACGAAGATTACTGCTACTTCTGCTGCCGCTGCTACTGCTCTCTGCTTCTACAAGCCAGGCTACAATGAGGCCAGTGCTTAGACCTGCTACATTGCTCTCATTGTCATCGTCATCTGCAAAACCCTGCTCAAGCTCAAGGCTCCTGACTATCTCAGCCCTCCATCACCGTCGTAGAAGATCGTCGCGTCTGCTCGGTGTCGCATTACTCTCAGCAGGTGCAGCCTCTGTCTGGCTACTCTCAGGCCCAGTCGTGCGACTTGAAAGTCCGCAGAGATCCTCAGAGAAGAGACAGTACGGTACCGTCAAGCTGGTCGACACCGCCGACCATCCTCGCAACTACAAGATGGCCGTCTCGACTGCTGATCAAGCGAGTAAATTGCTACGCGCCAATGAAAAGTCATGTGTGGGTCGACTTGGATCTGGCATCGCTAGCGTCAGCTTCAATCAAGTCGCTTCCAATTCGCCCATTGAAGACGATCATATTGAGATGCAATCAGCAGACGGCTGGAGCTGTTTTGGCGTTTTCGATGGCCATGGTGGATGGAGCACAAGTGCCTTGCTCAGTCGCGAACTCGCGCCGAGAGTCTTACAAGCGTTGCAAGCGCGTTCGAATGCGCCGCAAGAGGCGATTGCCGATGCCTTTGAAAAGCTAGATCAAGAGATTGTCTATACAACAGCAGACCGTCTCATCAAAGCACCCAAGACACCGCGTCCAAAGGCGGTCGAACAACTCATACCTGCCCTCTCTGGCAGCTGTGCACTCTTATCCTCCTACGACGCGCATAGTAAAGCGCTTTACGTGGCCGTGACGGGTGACTCACGCGCCATCCTTGGCAAGCCGCAACCCGATGGTGCCTACACCATCGAAGCGCTCAGTATCGATCAGACCGGAAGTACACCTTCCGAACAAGATCGTCTGCGCCGCGAGCACCCTGCCGAGCACGACACGGTGGTTCGCAATGGCCGTATCCTCGGTGGCCTTGAACCAAGTCGTGCGTTTGGCGATGCACGGTATAAATGGACAGCGGATGTCCAAAGTAAGCTCTCGTCCCTCTTCTATGGACGACGCGCACCAGCCAATCTCAAGACGCCGCCGTATGTCACTGCACGACCTGAAGTCACGCGTACCGTCGTTTCAGAAGGTGCATTCTTGGTGATGGGCTCGGATGGGTTGTATGAGATGTTGTCGAATGCCGAGATTTGTGAGTTGGTGGCCGGTTGGCAGACGCGGCATGCATCCTCGCAAGTGCGTCCGTCCTCTTGGGTGCCTTCCTTCTTGCAATCGCAAAAGCAATCAGCATCAAAAGTGGTAGATCTCGACAGGGAGAAATCAGCTGCGTCGACAGGTCAAAAGGCACCGTCAGGCAGCAGTCAACTGGCCAAGAAGCAATTTGTCTATGAAGATGCCAATGTCGCGACGCACATTATTCGAAACGCGCTCGGTGCTGGTAATCAAGATGTGCTCTGGGGCTTGCTGTCACTGCCGTATCCGCTGTCGCGATCTTACAGGGATGATATCAGCGTGACGGTCGTCTTCTTTGGCGAACAAGCAGAAGAAGTTGCCGATGCACCCATCAAGGCCAAATTGTAGAGATTGATTTGAAGCCTTGGAAAACGAATCCTTGCTATGTACCGCTTAACGCGCAAACATATAAGCCGGCCAGAATAGAAACAATGTAAAGCGAGCAATCTGCTTCATTTGGACTCCTTCTCCTCTTTTATCTCCTCCTTCTTGATCTGCTCCTCTGCCGCAATAGACTTGGCAGCCGCACTATGCGACGGCGCACTGTCCTCATTCAACAGCGAACTCTCCTTGACGGGGCTGCTACTCCCAGGTCCTGTAAAAGCACCTGATCCTGGCGCCACATTGTGTTGCGACGCATGCGGTGAGTGTGGAATCGTTTCTGGGGATGGGAATTGGCTGCCGATGTTGGTGATGCCGGCATCAGACGCCTTGCCGGCTTGTGAAAGCGCATAGTCGCCTGAATCGAAATACTTGCGTTCCTAGATAGGTCAGCGCCTGTCAAACTTCGAGAGAACCAGGTAGGCACGTACCTTGAGCTTGTTGGAGAGGAGATCCTTGCGCTGGGGTAGTTTGCCGTACTTGCTTAGTAGCTTGCGTTCTTCTTCATTGAGCGCCTAGCATTAGCTTGCACAAGACTCTGTGAGACTCCGTCATACACTGATATCGACCTTTTTGGCCTGAAGAGGGTTCATGATGAGTTATGAGCTGCGCGCTGCACTAGTCGCGAGCGGTTATTTGAGATGATCTTCCAAGGCGCACAAGCTTTGCGATGTCGACAAGACGCGAAAGGGATCAATCAGCTCAGATGAAATATCCTCGATGCGTAGTCTGATGTCTGTTCGTAAGTACGCGGCAATGGCAGACGATGGATAGAGATCGCAATGGAGACTGTGCTTGGCTCGTGCAGCTGGGGGCCGTGACGTCCCATCACGTGATTTTTGTACTGCTGTCAAACGATCAGTGTCATGGCCTTGTTTCTATATCTGCCCAGGTGGCTTGCTAGGTGAACGTTGCTGAGACGTGCTATACATGCTAGAGAGCCCGCGGAAGAAGCTCAAGATGCTACAGGCCATTGTAAACCGCTCTCACTTTCCCTGGCAGGCAGAAGCTTATACTCTAGCAGCGACAGACGCTTCTAATCACGTATCACCTGCACGGCAGTATCTCATCTTTGCTCCACTCGCTGAGCGTCGGAAATGGGAACCTGTCTGGCGAGAAGAGGGTTCATTGAGTATATGTGAGTTTCGACAAGATGCTGCGCAACATTACAATGAGCATGAAAAGGTCAAATTAGCGGCTTTCGATCTGGAGACAACCTTGATCAAGACGCGTTTAGATGACTACGACGGCCTGTCAATTCGACACGCTGAAGGACCCTAGGACTGGACTTTTCTAGTTGAGCAAGTGAAGCCGAGACTCACAGAGCTGGTTTCGGAAGGCTACCGCCTGGTGCTGTTTACAAATAATGTAAGGCGTTGGTCCATCATGGTTGATCTAACATTACCAAAGGCACAGTTCGATCTGCAAAGTAGCTCTACTGAAACAAGAGCCCACAGTCGGGCCTTCAAAGATCTCTTTCGAGGCTTCCTCATCCAGCTGGCACTCCCAGTCATTTGCTACGTCGCGAAGGCCAGGGACCACTGCTTCAAGCCCATGACGGGTATGCTTGACCACTTCATGTCAACCTATCACCCAGAGCAAACGCTGAGCTCAGCATTCTCCTTTTTCGTTGGCTGCGAAGCAGGGTATGAATACGACGAGGAGGATTGGTGGTGGGACCCTGTCGAATCGCCTATGGACGACTGTTCGGACCGAAAATTTGCCCTCAATGCTGGCTTGCAGTTTTACGAACGTTACCAATTCTTCGAAGGTCGTGTAAGGAAGCACTTCTGGTGGTCGGATTATTGCAGAGATTACTCACTTGAGAACGACTTTGATGTCTACACCTACAAGTCTGATTTTGAGGTTCCAGTCATCAGTCTACTGGGCGGTCTTGAACTCATCCTGCTTATCGGATTGAAGGGTTCTGGAAAGACAGCCTTCTTTCACAAATCTTTAGCGCCGCTTGGCTTTGCCCGTGTGCATCAAGAGATATCGGCTGCGGCAGACTGCGAGCATTCGTTCAATCATGCTGCAAAACTGCTGAAGGCTGGCAAGAATGTCGTCGTCGACGAACGAAATTCAGAATTCGGTAAACGTCTCAAATGGATCAAATTTTGCAAACGTCTAGGGGTTCCCGTTCGAGCCGTTCCGATGGACACACCACAGCTCGTCAGACAACACAACATTGAGATGAGGGTGATGACAGATCCCGCTTTAGCAGGTTGCAGATCAGACGAGTTACAAGAACTGATGCGCGTTCCTGCTTCGGAAGACGGATTCCGCCGGCACCTTGAGTGGTTTGAAGAATGTCGGTATCATTCGGTCATCAAGATTCCCTTCGTCCCTGATCCCGACCAAAAGGCGTGGCGCTATTGGTATTCTTGACATGTACTAGTGAGGCCAATCTCTACACTATGACAGAAATTGGTGAGATGTCAGTTGCTGTAGCGTGCTGCATCGATATGATGCAGCCGCAACGAAAAGCCATCCACAATCTTAGGGTGACTTCATGCATATGACTGCAGTTTCTGCTAGGTTGGTCAGCGTCTCTCTTCGTAGTGCTGCTAACTGATGACTTGTTCCATACCAAACTCCTACAGCGTTGTCTAGAGCCGTGCGTTACGGCCCATTCCCGACTAAATGCTCGTTTTCGAAGTCCTCGGACGCCGAGGGCAATCTGAATAACTCGTTACACGTGACATCTTTCACGCGCCACCAGCGGCGCTCGATACGACACAATGCTAGCAGCGCTTCAAGTACGCGGCATGCCCACCGACATGCATCATCTACCATAGGCTTGACCATTGCAAGATCAGCATATTTAGCACCAGAGTGCATGTCGCAGAGGCCGGCGAAAAAGCTCAAGACTGAGGCTCATTCTTGTAACCACCCTGAGCTTGTGTGCTGCAAAAGGCTTACTCTGAGCAGTTGCTGATGTTTCAACGTCCGCGTCTACGTTCTTTACTCCACTCTCACAGCGTCGCAAGGTTGAGCCAAGCTGGCGCACTCAAGGTTCTCTCTTGATTTGCGAGTTTCGCCAAGAGGCACTCGGACAACGACCCGAGGAGAAAGAGCTTCGTCTAGCAGCATTTGACCTGGACGGTACTCTCATTCAGACTCGTTCTGGCAAGCTCTTCTCTCAAGATGCATCAGACTGGAAATTTCTCTCTCCACAGATCAAACCAGGCTTGGCTAAATTGTCAGCCGAGGGGTACACCCTTGTCATCTTTAGCAATCAAGTACAGAAATCCGTGCAGATCGACTTATGGCTAACATACAGAATGGCATCTCACTAGGGGAAGGCAAAAAACGACTGCAACAGTTCAAAGACAAAATGAGAGGCATTTTGCTGAGCTTGGCTTTGCCTGTCATTTGCTATGCAGCTACGGGCAAGGACAACTATCGCAAGCCGATGACTGGCATGTTTGATCAGTTCTTGGCAGACCACCTGAAAGGCCGTGAGCTCGACCAAGCCAAGTCCTTTTTCGTTGGCGACGCATCCGGCACTGCCGCTGCCGACAATGATGGCGAGATGAGCGCATTCAGCTGCTCTGATCGCAAATTTGCACGCAATATCCAGCTACCCTTCAAAACTCCTGACGAGTACTTTCTTGGCAGCAAATCTGAAAAGTTTGTCTGGACTCATCTCGATGCATTCGACCCCTTTACGTTTGCCTCGTCTGCAAAACACCCTCTCATCTTAGCATCTTCTTCCTCGCTCGAGATCATCCTGTTTGTGGGACCACCAGCAGCTGGCAAGACTACATTTTACTTCAAAAATTTAGAGCCCCTTGGCCTCGTCCGCGTTAATCAAGACACACTCAAGTCACGTGAGAAGTGTTTCAAAGTCGCCACAGAAGCGCTTGATCTAGGTAAGAGCGTTGTCGTTGACAACACGAATCTCAAAAAGGAAGTTCGAAAAGAGTGGATTGATTTCTGCCAGCAGAGAAGCGTCTCAATCCGCTGCATTCTTTTCAGGACGCCACTTGCAATTTTGCAGCACAACAATGCTTACAGAGCCTTTGCCAAGTCATCGGGCGACAGAGAACAACGTGCGCTGCTGCCTGAGAAAGTGTTGAAGTCTTTTGACAATACGGCATCATGGCCAGACGACAAGGAACCCTTCCTCGAGGTTATCGAGATTCCGTTTGTACCAGATCCTGAGAAACCTGGCTGGCGACAATGGTATCAATGCAACGGCGGCCGATCTGCAACAGGGCGTTGAAGCAGCTGCACGAGGCTGCCAACCTTCAGGGAACAGTATGTTGATCAAGTAAAACAACATACACAGGTCATAGAGTTTCGGGAGATACTCTACTAGAAGCGACTGTGTTGACTATTGCTTATCGAGATTGATTTGAATCCGCAGGCAGCTCACGCTCCAAAGACTCTCTCCCATCTGAACAACTGAAGCACGACTTGCAAATGTCTTTTGATCTCGCGACGACAAGCACGCCCATGTCCCTGCCTGTCTGTTGCTTGCACTAACTGCGATATTGGTATGCCATGCCTTATAAGCACATCAAAAGACGCAAGCTGAACAGTGCTCGATGTAGTTACCCCGAGCTTCTTTGGAGAATGCAAAGCTGATCACGATAGCTTCTGTTGATTACGCCCCACCTGTCTTCGCCTCTTTCTTTGCTCCTATTTCAGAACGACGCAAACTTGAGCCAGTCTGGCGCACAGAAGGGTCGCTCTTGATTTGCGAGCTCTGGCAACACAAGATCATAAGACGCCCCGCCGTTGAGAAGGTTAGACTCGCAGCCTTCGACTTGGATAGTGCCCTGATCTGCCCAAGATCGGGAAAGACTCACGCACAAGACGAATTTGACTGGCAGCCTAGTTTATCGAAAGTCCAGCCGCGATTGAAGGAGCTGATAGCTGACAGTTCTACAATCGTAATCTTCAGCGACCAGGTGAGACCCCGAAGTGACACCACAACTGACCAGTAGAATCGTCTTGATGCCAAGGAAGATCAAGAGCGCTTACAACAGTTCAAGGTCAGAATTCGGACGGCGTTGCTTACGCTGGCTGTCCCTGTCATGTTGTACGTGGCTACTGGTAAAAAATCTTATCGCAAACCAATGGCTGGCATGTTTGAGCATTTCAATGCAAGAAAACTGAAGGACCGAATCATTAGCCCTATTTTCTCATTTTACGTCGGTCAAGCAGCGGGAACGGCCAAATCTGTCGAGCCGGGCTACCATGCGCGAAGCATGTCTTCATACGGTTGCGCTGATCAAAAGTTTGCGCGCAACACAGGCTTGCCATTCCAGACACCTCAGCAATTCTCTCTCGGCCATGATCCGCGAGATTTTGTGTGGACACATCGAGAGAACTTTGATCCGTACAAACACGACAATTCGGCGGCAATTCCTGCCGTCGAACAATATCTTCAAGTGCTTTTGCTTGTCGGACTACCAGCATCTGGCAAGACAACATTCTACTTCAAGCATTTGCAGCCGCTACGTTTCTTTCGCGTTGATCCCCGAACTCTCAGGTCCACGCAAAAATGCTTCGATGCGGCGACAAATGCGCTCAATCGAGGCGAGAGTGAAGTCGTTGACTGCACAAGAAATCTCGAGGACGTATCCGGGAAAAGTGGATGACATTTTGCAAGGAAAGACCTGTTCAAATTGGCTGTGTTTTGTTCTCGACCTCGCATGCAATTTGTCAACACAACAATGCATATGGGGCATATGCGAAGTCGCCAGGAGACACCGAGAGGCACAGGTACGTGCTACCAGTCCGTATCAAGTCTCTCCATTGGAAACATTTCGACTGGTTTAATCCATTCAATAAATCAGGAGGGAGAAGCTTTTCTCTAGCGTCATCGAGGTGCATTTCGTGCCAGACCCTGAGAAACAGGCTTGGCGTCAGTGGTACGAGTGTCACGGACATCTCACAGTTTTACACCCTGATTGGTGATGACCTGGGTGCCCAATCTGACTTGACGGAAACTGTGCAACTTGACTCAAAGAGATGCATATGGCCGTGGCGGTGACCCCTGAACAACTGAGGCGCGACTGCGGATGCCGGCAAAGCGTGGAGCTATAGAAATAAGCAACTTACGTACTAAGCGGCTGCCAAGTGTTCTCGACTTGTAAGTTGAAGTCATAAGCAGCACGAGCGATCCTCGCTGGTGAGGGAAGCTTAATGAGAACACACATGCAAAGCATAAGTTCTGATCGAAGGAGTCAATTAACATTGCACTGTTTGCATTTCCGACTTGGAAGAATCCCAACAACGAGAAGGACCCACCTTGTGCAACTGTGAAGCGACCAGCGAAGCCGACCAGCTCCATAATCGATAATTGACAAGATGATGCTTTTATCGTCCGTCACTGCTATCAAGCGCTCTTTCAGCATAGCCAGATCATGTCGCGGACAAAACCTCGTCATTGCGCATGACGCACCTGGAAAAGATGTGCTTGCACAGCGCCTAGCCACTCGACCTAAGCATCTAGACGGTATAGAAACGCTCTCTGCTTCTGGGAAATTTGTCATCGGCGGAGCCATGCTTTCTGAGGAGACTGGAAAACCTGTTGGCTCTTGCGTCTTGCTGCAAGCTGACTCGATCGAAGAAGCGCGCCAAATTGTGGCGGACGATCCTTACACCAAGGCCGGTGTATGGGACAAGGTGACTGTCATGCCCTTCAAGACTGCTGTGATGTGTCCCGAAAACCTCAAACAATGACATTTCGGGACAACCCTCTTATCCAAGCAAGATATTGAGCCACGCCTGATTGATCCCCAATACCGGGCTCACATCGGCAATCTTTGGGCTTCCAGCATGTCGAGGCTGCAAAATCGGATGTTCTGTCATCAGAAATGTATGTATAGCAAGTCATGAACCTTCTGCCACATCTGTACCATTGAACAGTCCTCGTTTGCATGAATAGGTACCTAGGTACCTCCTCGTCAAGAGTCGCCTGACCATCTGAAATTGCTCGGCTGATGCCGCCCCACGACATCATCGCGCCATCGGTCGTGAGCACACTTGCACAAACAAAGCATGGCGCAGACACTTGCTGCAGCTTTCAAGCGTACAATAATCAGCCGTCGATAGTGAAGCTAACGAGATAGAAGGCGCTCAGACCTCCAATAATGGTGTCGCTGTAATTATACCCAACGGCGGCCCGCAATTCACCTATCATCAACTCCAGGCCGTTGTCGATGATTTCCAGCAACAGCTTGCCGCAATTGGTGTCGACAAAGGCGATGCTGTCTCTATGGCTCTTCCAAATGGTCTTGAGTTCACGGTCGCCTTCCTTGGTGCGTGTGCTCAGCGTGGCATTGCGGCGCCTTTAAACCCGGCGTACAAAAAGGCGGAATACGAGTTTTACATTGACGACCTCAAGTCGAAGCTTGTGCTTGTGCCGCGTGGATTTGTGGCCAAGGACGATGCAGCTGTTCAGGCAGCTGCCAAGTTTGGTGTCACCGTGGCAGAAGTCTACTGGGACGGCAAACACGTCCAACTCGACTTGAAAGTCAAGGGCAAGATGAGCGGCAAGGCACAAGTCAACACGCCTCAGGGCGATGATGTCGGTTTGGTGGTGCATACCTCTGGTACGACCGGTCGACCCAAGGCGGTGCCCCTTTTGCAACGCAACCTGACGCGCACGATGAGCAACATTGTGGCTACATACAAATTGACGCCGCGAGACCGAACGCTTCTCGTCATGCCTCTATTCCATGTCCATGGCTTGCTCTGTGGTATGCTTGCTACTTTTATGGCAGGTGCCTCGGCCATTATTCCGGACAAGTTCTCTGCTGGTACCTTTTGGCGCGACTTTACAACCCACAAGGCCAATTGGTACACCGCCGTGCCAACCATGCACCAGATCTTGCTCCGTACAGCCTTGCCGAGTCCCATCCCTGAGATTCGCTTTATTCGCAGTTGTTCGTCTGCACTTGCACCATCGACGCTGCACGCGCTTGAAGAGACCTTCAAGGCGCCTGTCCTTGAGGCGTACGCCATGTCTGAGGCAGCGCATCAGATGACGAGTAACCCACTTCCGCCACAGGCTCGAAAGCCCGGCAGTGTCGGTGTCGGCCAAGGTGTCGAAGTAGCCATCTTGGATTTGGCTGGCAAAGAACTCTCGGTGGGTCAAGAAGGTGAAATTTCCATTAGGGGTACCAATGTCACACCGGGTTATCTCAACAATGACAAGGCCAACCAGGAGGCCTTTACGAAAGAAGGTTGGTTCAGGACGGGGGATCAGGGCAAGCTGGATGCGGAAGGTTATGTCTTCATCACGGGCCGGATCAAGGAGCTCATCAATCGCGGTGGTGAAAAGATTTCACCGATTGAGCTGGACGGCGCCTTGCTCTCACACCCGGCTGTCGGCGAAGCTGTTGCCTTTGGTATTCCGAGTGACTTTTACGGACAAGAGGTGGCCGCTGTCGTCGTGCTTCATGAAGGCAAAAAAGCGACCGAGAAGGAGCTGCAGGACTTTATGTCTGAAAAGGTGGCCAAGTTCAAGGTGCCCAAGGTGATTTATTTTACAGATGCGATTCCAAAGACGGGCAGTGGCAAAATTCAGCGTCGTGTGGTGGCAGAGAAGATGCACAAGCCGACCAAGGCGAAGCTGTAGATGCCGTTTCTATTTCAATGACCTATGTAGCCATCCCCATCTACAAGTATGCCGGGTATCTATGGATGTTCAAGGGAGTGCTCCAGCTTTCCCATCCAGCTTCGAATTCTCCGACTGCGCCTTGCAAGCTTCTGGCGCAAACTCAATCTCAAAACACCGTTCCATCAGCTACAATTGCAACACACTTTAGAAGGCAGCTATGACGGCCCAGGGCAAGCGAAAGAAGCAGAGTGACACAAGCTCCATCAAGGATATCGCCGATGACACCGCCACTATCGCCAGCAACCTCTCCGACCGCGAAGAAAGCCACGAAAGCGCCCGAAAACGTCTCAAACACGCAACGCATGAGGAAATCAAGGCGGCCGTTCAGAATATCACGAATGCAACGCCGAACAATGGGCCTGCTGCTGAGCAGCCTGAACGGTGGTATTCCATCAATGAGCCGCCGACGGATAGGCCGGTGCGGGTGTATGCCGATGGCGTCTTTGATCTCTTCCATCTGGGGTATGCTCAATGCTGAGCGACAACTATGAGTAAGTGCTAACGATGCTAGACATATGCGCCAGCTTGAGCAGGCCAAAAAAGCCTTTCCCAATACCTATCTCCTCGTTGGCATTCCAAGCGACCGCGAGACCCACGCCCGCAAAGGGTTGACAGTCCTGACCGACAAGGAACGCGCCGAGACGCTGCGCCATTGCAAATGGGTGGATGAAGTGATCGAGGATGCCCCTTGGTGTATCACGACCGAGTTTGTTGAAGAGAACAAAATCGACTTTGTTGCGCACGACGATCTGCCCTATGCCGCCGTGGACTCTGAAGATATCTATGACCCTTTGCGTCGCATGGGCAAATTTTGGCCGACGCAGCGCACAGAGGGTGTCTCGACCTCAGACATCATTACGCGCATCGTCAAGAACTATGATCAATACGTTATCCGCAACCTCTCGCGCGGCGTTGACCGACGTGATCTCAACGTCAGCTTGCTAAAAAAGCACGAGCTTGATTTCCGTCGTCATGCGCAAGAGTTGCGTGAAGCCATCAAGACAAACTGGACCAAGAATGCGCATTTGAAGGATGACTTGCGCAGCTTGCTCTCTCCCTCACGACCTGAGAGTGCACCTGGATCGCCGAGGACACCGGCGGCGAGCTTCTTGGATGGCGTCAAGCAGTACTGGACAGGCTCGCGCAAGTCGAGCATGCCGGAAGGTGCTGAGAAGGGTGCGTCGCGGTCGCCGAGTCCTGTGGACTTGGAGAAGGCTGTGTCGATTGATTTGGACAAGGCGACGACTGAGACGTTGATGTGAAGTTGCTTTGATAGACGTAGACTCCCGCTTGGCCCTGTTATTGCTTTAGATGCTTTCTCAGACTCGAGAGTCTTGCTTAAGCCTGGGCTTGGTCCTGCGACAAATCCCTGAAACATCGACGACCCTCCTGACCTACAAGTGTTCAATTGCAACAGATCAACCTGACCATCTTACTGACAATATGAGCGCGATCAAGGTGACGTTGCCGCCAACAGAGGCTTCTTCACCCCTCTTCTCAGATGCGCTCAAGATTTGTATCGCGCAACAAATCTACCAGGCGCCTATTGAGCTGACGACGGGTATCCAGCTCAACGTACGCTGGCCCCATCGCTGACGAGTTTAGGTGAAGGTACAGAGACCGTCCTCTTGTCTATTCCAAAGGAAAATAGATCACTGCATCAGGCCAATGCCATTGTCAGGCAAGGATTCCTTCAGGCTCGACAAATCAAAAACTAATGGCATCAGATATCTCGCGACTTTCACAGGCAGTACCATCACACCTGGCCAAGCCTCCTTGATTGAGTATGAAGAAACCTTCTTGGCGGCACATAGCCAAAAAGCGCCCGATGCGACGTTTTTCGAGTCACTCTCGACCGTCCTTGCGACCGCCAGTCTGGACCCCGTACGTCTCGCGCAATCTCAGTCACCATCGCAACTAACAGGCAAGACAACGATGACTGCAGCGCACATCATCCTTTTCAGCGCGCTTTATCGCTTCATCAACAAGGCCTCTGCGCTTGACCGGGAAAAGCATGCCGTGTTGTATGCTTGGTTTGATGCCATTCTGCAACGCGAGGAGGTCATGAAGGGCGTTGAGCAAGCGGCAGAGCTGGTATGATAGGCACCTTCCGTCGCAAGTGCTAACAAGAGACGGCCGGCCAAACATTGGGCAAAAAGTCGAAAAAGGCCAAGACGGTGGCACCGACTGTGGCTCGCACCGTCTCAGCCAGCGATCGCAAAATCAAGCCTGGCATTGAAATCAAGGCGCTGAGTCAAAAGGAGGTACTACCCGTTGATGGCGAACGCAACATTCTTATTACATCTGCCCTGCCCTATGTAAACAATGTGCCGCATCTCGGCAATATCATTGGCTCAGTGCTGAGTGCTGATGTCTTTGCGCGATACAGCAAGGCACGGAACATCAATACGTTGTTTGTTTGTGGAACAGATGAGTATGGAACGGCGACAGAGACCAAGGCGCTCGAGGAAGGCTGTACGCCGCAAGAGCTCTGTGACAAGTTCCACAAAATCCACAGCGATGTGTACAAGTGGTTTGAGATTGGCTTTGACCATTTCGGACGCACGACGACACCGAAGCAAACGGAAATTGCGCAAGACATCTTTCTCAGTTTGAAGGAGCGAGATTATCTGGTGGAAAAATCGACGACGCAACTTTACGATGAGACACACGGCAAGTTTCTGGCAGATCGATACGTCGAAGGTATTTGCCCCATTTGCGCATACGAAGATGCCCGCGGTGATCAATGCGACGGCTGTGGCAATCTATTGAATCCCCTTGAATTGAAAGAACCTCGCTCAAAGCTCGGTGGCAAAGTGGTCGTCCGGGATTCAAACCATATTTTCCTATCGCTTGACAAGCTCCAGCCTGCTGTAGAGGCTTGGTCCAAGGAGAGCTCGCAGAAAGGGCAATGGTCTTCAAACGGTATCGGCATTACCAATTCCTGGCTCAAGAAGGGACTCACTGACCGCTGCATCACGCGTGACTTGAAATGGGGCACACCAGTGCCGATGGACAGCATGCGTGAAAAAGTCCTCTATGTCTGGTTTGATGCTACGATCGGTTATATCAGTATCACGGCCAACTATACCGACAGCTGGCAGAAATGGTGGCGCAATCCGGACAATGTGCAACTCTACCAGTTTATGGGCAAGGACAATGTTCCTTTCCACACCGTCGTCTTTCCAGCCAGTCTCATTGGCACTGGTGAAAAATGGACGATGCTGCATCACATCAATACGACCGAGTACTTGCAATACGAAGGCGGCAAATTCTCAAAATCGCGTAACGTCGGCGTCTTTGGCAACAATGCGCAAGATACTGGCATCCCGCCGTCTGTCTGGCGATACTACCTGCTTGCCTCACGACCCGAGTCTGCCGACACGATGTTTGCTTGGTCTGACTTTATTGCCAAGAACAATGCCGAGCTGCTTGCGAACTTTGGCAACTTTGTCAACCGCGTCATCAAATTCGTGAATGCCAAATATCAAGGTATTGTGCCGGCATTTGAGCCAGAAAAGGACGTCGGTCTGGTACAACATGATGGCTTTATTGCCGATGTCAACAAGTTTTTGGCACAGTACATTGATTTGCTCGATCATGTCAAGGAACGCGCTGCACTCGCCGTGCTCATGCAATTGTCCTCCAGAGGCAACCAGTTCCTGCAAGACAACAAGATTGATAATGCGCTGTTTACGAATGAGCCAGAAAAGTGCGCCGCCGTGGTGGGTCTCGCACTCAATCTTATTTACCTGCTTGCGAGTCTTGCTTGGCCGTATATGCCAAGCACGGCTGAGTGTATGGTGGAACAGTTGAATGTCCCGCTTGCACGAATTCCAGACAAGTGGACCTTTGACTTGTTGCCGGGTCATGTGATTGGTTTGCCGGCATACTTGTTTACAAGGATTGATGAAGCAAAGGAAGCTCAATGGAAGCAGCAGTTTGGCGGTGGTTCCAACATGTAATTTTGGCGCTTTCAGGCAATTTTGTTGCAGCTATGACATTCTAGCAAGCAACAGCACGACCATCGTCTTTTTCCCGAGGGGATGCATGGTGGAGGATGTATGTCATGGATGTGTCCCAGTGGCGACTATAGCAGCAGTAGCTGTTCATTATAGGCACCTACGCTCGCTTCAGGGCAATTTGATCTGCCTCTAGGTAGTCACTTGGTTAGGCACTTCACGGGTCTCTTGTCGTACGGCTGCGGCTCTATTGTGCCGGTTATGCCCTAGCCCGTTTAAGCTTGGGTGTCAACCGTGTCAAGGCTGAGGGCGATCATGGATCAAGCCAATATGAATCCATGAATGACGCTGCGGGTGGGCTGGCATCGCATTTTCATCAGGCAGGCAGGTCTAGGCGGCTCTTTCGGGCGAGCGAGCAGTTTGACAGCTGGACTGCTTTCAGGTGTGCGCCCTCCACAGTAAAAGAAGAAGCACGAGAGAAGCAGTCAATACAAGGCAGGCACTGAAGGCAGCCTGGCAAGCAGAAGGAGTGAACGTGACACACACAGGCGACCCAACACCCGGCCCTCATAAAGGCATCTCCCCCGGGGTCGGGGTCTCTTCCCCCCTCCGTTCAGGTCCATCCTCAACAGTCAGTCCCCTCAGCAGCTTACCTCGCGCACACAGACGGCTTCCCTCAAACACACCTGCGCCGGCCTTTAGCTCTGATCGCAGGATCACTCAAGACGCTAGTCAGACGACAATTTGCGGGCCTTTAACGCATCGTCATGGGCGCTTCTGCCATGAACACACCGCTTCTCGAAGCGGACAAATTCATCTGTTTCGAGCCAGACTGCGCTTGTCACGCCTCGGACGAATCGCCCCAGAACACGCCGCCCTCGGCTGACAAGGGCCATCTGCGTAAACGTCGCGCAACCCTCTCGAGCGAGCCTTCTTCAGAAAAGTCAGCGTTTAGTTTTTTTGACGACGACGCACGCTATGCCTCTTCCGTGTCGTCTATCCAAGATGCGCCCGTTTCATCAAGTCCGCCAGATAATTTCGGTGTGGTCGAGTCAAGCGCCATCTTTCGATCTGCCTATCCCAGTCCCGAGCACTACCCGTTCCTTTCAAAGCTGCACATCAAGACGATTCTATGTCTTGTCGACAGTGAATTGGATCCCTCCTATAGTGCCTGGATGAAGGACAACAAGGTCGAGTGCATTCAGATTGGTCTACCAGGCAAGCGCGAAACAGCCGCACACGGCGTGCCAGCTGCTCTCTGTGAACGGGCTCTCGCCGTCTTGCAAGACCCTGTGCATCATCCAATCTTGATTCATTGCAATCATGGCAAGCATCGTACTGGCACGCTTGTGGCTTGTTTACGCGTCCGGCAGCAGCAATGGCATGTCAGCAGGGCGTTGGATGAGTATCAGCGTTTTGCGCATCCAAAGGAACGTGCAGCCGATCAGAACTTCATCAAGTCGACGGCGGTAGCTTTGTTGTGTCCCGAGCCTGTTGAAGAAGTGAAAAGTCTGATGGCGCCGCATGTCTCGGCGAGTATTGATATTGCCGCTGCACCTGCTTGAGGGGACACGTTCTCCAGACAACACAACCAATCTCTGCCAAGGGACTCGTTCAGCACGTCACGACTCGCACAAGCCATGCAGATTCAATACCAGACTTCCAAGAGAGCACTGGCGCACAAGCATGGCGCCATGACGCTCTTCGGACACTGCGCTTCGACTGTTCTAGTGACAATACCTGACCCTTTCCCAGCTGTTTCCGCGCCTGTGCCACCGATGCTCAGCGCGCTCGCTATTGCTCCGCCAGATGAACTGCGTATCACAATCAAGATTGACTTTGGAGCGCCCGCTTTGCAGTCCCTCGTGACGCTCAGTACGCTTGCAAAGGCAATCCTCGGGCTCGATATAGCAGACGCCTCCTCATTACACAGCGAGCACAGTAAGCATGCATCGGGTCGCATCCTATATGGTATGCTATTGCACGGCGTCAGTCTTGCTCCTTCAGACTGTATCATCTGTCGTACGTCTCTTGCAAGGATGAGCACAGTCTGACCATTTAGTCGACTTTGAACGAGAAGGCACAAGGCAAGCTAGTCAAGGGGATGCAACACTTTCCTCTATTCGACTGGATCTCAGCTTGACTGGCAAAACAGTTCCCGTCAATCCGCCAGCAGTCCTGCAAAAGACATGTGCCGAGCAACTCGCTGCGAACCTCATCCAGCAGCTCAAACAAGTAACCAAAACACAGCTGCCTCTCATTTTCAATGCAGAGCGCGTCGAGACGCATGTCACGCTACAGCAACAGTCGCCTTTCTTGCTCGGATCGCTCTTGCGCTTTCGAAGTTTGGCAGAAGACGCAGGCGTCGACACGTCGTCTTGGCCATCGCACGATCAAGTCGTGAAGGGACTCGATGTCGTCACACGTCAGCTAGCACGTTCATAGAAATACTTTCTCATCGGCACACCTGTGTCAATGCCAACCATTCACCCTCTACAAAGCGGCTAGTCTCGAGACGTGCGTGTCTGTCCCATGCGTCATATACGACTCCCGCAAGGCGCTGCGTGCAATCTCCTTGACAATGACAGCGCCGTCACTCTGCACAATCTCCTTGAGTACCTCCTCCAGCTTGAGCTCCGCCACCACCTGAGCCGGCCGTGCATGCACCGCCAGGAGACTCTGCATCACCCTCAACAAATTCAGCCGCACCGTTGCCTTGTTGGCATGTCGATCCCGCAACATGGCCGTCAGCTTGCGCATCAAGGTTGGATGCGCGCCGAGATGGAAGGCTACTTTGCGACTCAGATGCACAAGCTTTTGAAGCTGTGCCAGAAAGTTTTCAAACGTGCAGGTCGTCCCTGAGGATTCAAATGCGGCTGCAATCAAGTCAACGGCATCCGGGCGTGCGAGGCGTTCCTGGACGCGCGCCGCTTCCTCCTGGAACCTAGTAAGCTGTCAGTCTTGTCGCCTTTCGCTTCAAAAAAAAGGAGCACTTACCAAACGACAATTGCCTCAAAGGCATTCACCTGCCAGTAAGGATCCGCCAAGACTTCAATGTAAAAATCCAAGCCGCCATATTGCCACAAAATCTTGCGACATTCCTTGTTGTGGGCAAAGAAGCAGAGCACTGGCAAGGCAAACTGCTTCAGTTGTGACTCGCAGCGTGCAATACGTTGCAAGACGGGGACGGCACCGACAAGGGCGGCTTCCGTCCGTCGACTTTGGTCATGCATACAGAGGTTCATGAGTGTCGGCACAATATGCAAAGCCGCATCGCGGTACCAGCCGACAGAATCATCTTCGAGCAAGTCAACGAGACGCTCGATGGCATTGGCTTGTTGGAGATTATCAAGCGTCGAGGTGACACTCGACAGGGTACGCACAAACTTGAGGACTTTGACAAGACGTGCGCCTTGCAATTTGCGGGTCTCTGAGATGAGACCTGATGTTAGCTATGCTCTCACAGAGAAGAGAGGCATACGGCGCAAGACATGCCGGGAAGCAATGAGCTGAATGACATAGCTATCCGCCTGACTGTTAGCTTGCTGGTTTCTGCCTCATTGCTCGGTACCTGAGAAAAGAGATTCATGATTTGCAAAATATCATCGACATGAGCATCATCTTCTGCGCTGATGCGGCGCTGCGACAAGAGATAGTGCAGGATATGCGAGAGTGGTTCCATGATACCCGTGCGTGCCATGATGCGGCATAGATCATTCTTGGGCGTGAAGCCTTGCAGAGCAAAGACGGCCAAGATGCCCTCAATACCCGTGCGTACAAGCTCACGCGCACTGCTGTAATCTTCCTCGAGAAACTCCATGAGAATGTTGAGTCCACGACAGCTGACAAAGATTTGAGCATTGAGTGGCGACGAGGCCATGATTTGACGGACAAAGACGGCTGCCTCTTCACGAATGACCTGAGCAAAGTTCTTGGAAGCAAAGCGCGTCAGGGCTGCAATTCCGCCAACGAAGCAGATGTTTTCCTGTACGGCGGCATCATTGCGTGACAGGAGATTGAGAATCTTGAGCACAGGAACAATGACATTCTCATCGGTGATGGTCTCGAGTACCTCCAGCAGGGGTAACAGGCCGTGCTTGGCAATGACATTGACTTTGAGATCCGGATGCAACTCGAGCAAGTCTAGCATGGGTCCACAGACCCCTTCGAGCTTTGCCTCATTGCCGATGGCTTCTTGGAAGCGTTTCAAGCAGTCATCAAGTTGATTGCTCGCCCGTGCTTTCTGCTCACGTTGGATGTTGGCCGTCAGGTTCTCCTGATCAAACTCATCGATTCCTGCAAACGGGTCATTTTCAGTCGAGTGATCATCATCGAGCCACGACTCATCCGATCGGACTGTTGCAGCAATCATCGTTGGGAAACTGCCATGATCGATAATAATGTCGCTGTAATCTTCGCCCGTCTCGGAGAAGCTTGATAGCGTCGAGCGAGACGTCGGCCGACTTGATGGCCGGGCGGCACCAGCACTCACTTGACGTTTATCGGGGCGCTTGAGTGTTGCTGGCAAGGCAGGCGGCGGCATGGCATTCGCTTGTGCCGACTCCCGCAAGACCGGTTCTTGCCAGCGTTTGTGAAGACTGCCAGGTGCTGTCACCTGTGGCTCTTTGCTTCTGCGCAAGGGTAAGGGTGAGGGGGGTACTCTAGGACGGACTGTGGCATCTTCCTGTGGCTGCAATCGGTCAAGCGCAGGTCTACTATATCGCGCTCTCGGCGTCACGTCCGGTCGCGCTGCTTTGGTGGGTGAAGAAGACGAGGCTGAAGGCGGCCGCCGCTTATCGCCAGAGCTACTGCGAGCCATGGCACGCGGATGATGCAGCTTGACGACAGTCTGCGTGTCAAAGTCATTGTCCCAATTATCACCTTCATCCTCATCAGGCGCTGCCAGAAGTCTCGCGGGTCTCTGTGCGGTAGTTGTATCAACAGCAGCTTTGCTCGACGCGGCGGCACATGTACCAGGACGTGCCGTCTGTGGCCTGATTTCCGGACCGTTGACTTTTTCATTGTATTCCTGGACACTGTTGACGGCTTCTTCGTAATCAATGGGAATTCGCTTTTGAGCTGACCGCAGCTGTTGTGATTCCGTGCGCTTGTGATTCTGAATCCAGGCGTGGCGGCGTAAGCCTTTGGCGGAGATGCGTAGGCGCGGGTCCTTTTGGAAGCATTGCAAGAGAAAGGAGCGAGCAGCCTAGTGTCAGTTGGCACAACAAGCAATCTGAAGATTACAGGAGAGCAGGCATCTGGCATGGGCGGATGGTCGTCATCGACAATATGAAAGAGCGCTGACATCTGGTCCATCTCGTGAAACGGCGGCTTGCCTTGCAGAAGCTCAATCACGGTGCAGCCTAGACTCCAGATGTCGGAGGCAGATGAAGCACCAGCCAACTCGATGATTTCAGGTGCCACTAGCTGTTAGTCTTGGCTGCAAGAGAGGAGAATCATACTCCAGTAAGGGCTGCCAACAACCGTCATGTCGCTGAGTGCGTTCGTCGCCACACCAAAGTCGGCCAACTTGACTGTGCCATCTTTAGTGGTCAGGATATTGGCTCCCTTGATGTCGCGATGAATGACGCCCTGGTCATGCAAATAGATGAGTCCGTGCAAGACTTGGTCGGTATAGACAGCCAGGAGATGCTCGGGAAAGTTGCCAAAGGTCTTGCAGATACTTTGCAGTGAGCCATTCTCACAGTACTCGAGGATGATGTAGAGACTGTCTGCACCTTTGTAGAAGCAATGATACTTGACAATGTTGTCATGCTGCCATTAGCCTGTTCGAGAGGACTGTGGACGGCGTACGTTGAGGTTCTTGAGCAAGTCAATCTCTCCCTGCTGGTCAGTATGCTTTCATGGCGCCAGGAAGATGCCTACCATGATCATGTCCACTTCAGCCTGTGGTATATCGCGCAACTTGATTTGTTTGACGGCCACCGTCTCGCCCGAGTAGGTGTTGAGTCCGCGATAAACACTGCCAAATGCACCGCGTCCAAGACAGTCGCCGAGAGTCTAGACCTCGTCAGCAAGAGTCAGCAGAGTTGCCAAGTATACATATTGCTCTCCATCTGATATGCGCAGCGTGCTTGTCGCCATGACGAAGCTCAGAGGCTACGGATTGAGCTAGTCAACCTCGAGAGCCAAACGTGGGACGTTGTCAGAGCCTCGGGGGACCCAAAGAGTCTCGTGAATCAGGCCAGGATATTAAAGTGTCGTCGGTTGCTCTACTTGTCCGGTCAAGCTGTATCTTGTGTCTAGATGAATGCTGTATTCGTCAATAGTGGTTGCCATCAACAGTCGCGCTTTGTCGTTGCGTTTTTATGAATTGCACGCGACAGACGCGATTCTGTGTACAGTCACTACATACAGTGTACTAGACACTTGCAGTTGACAGGTGCAACTAACTTTGACCATCAACCTTGTGGATCTTTCTGCGATACTTTAGTAGCTACTTTAGATGATTGAATCTCGCCATCCGACTATAGAACGTTTGGCGTCTCAACCAGCCTATCTGCCTCATTAGCAAGGAGCAGACAAGACTTTTCAGCAGACTCCATTTGCGTATATACAGTCGATCTTGCCCTTCTTACGCTTCCAATGCCCACTGCCCTGTTAGCCATCTTGACCTTCCCAAGCCTCTTTGCCGAATCGCTTACCAGCCAATCGCCTAGAAAGTGTGCCGTCTCGATACCAATGCCCTTGTTCTTCTCCTTCATCTCGGCACCAGACATGTTCGTAACGCCGACAGCGACGGCGTGCTCTTTGCCCTCGGCCATAATGATGACGGCTTGATCCTTTTCAAGTCCCTCGGGCAACATGCCGCCGGCGGAGGTCAAGCCTGGCGCCATAATGTTGGCACCGGATAATCTATCGCACAGGTTAGCCTTCTTTAGCAACGAAAGTCGAGCGAGCTGCTTACACAAACTTGATGGCACCGCGGTCTACCCGTACAATCGGGAAACATTCCGGGTAGAGATGCACAAGCCTGAGCGCTGGCAAAAGGGCATCATCAAAATGTTGGAAAAACAAGACTTTGCCCTCAAGACTATACAGCGAGATGCGTTCCTCGCACTTGACGAGCGAGAGTTGTGATTTCTTGGGCAAGATGTCTTCAATAAACGGTTCAAGCTTTGGATAGGCTTCGACGAGCTTTGTCTTGAGATTGCGCTGAACAGAGGATTTGAGCGGTGTCGTGGACTTGATGTCGGCACGACTACCTTGAGCGAATTTACTAAACATGATGAGCGGTCTAGAGCTTTATGTAGAGAAGCAAGTGGCCAGAGCAGCTTAGGATTCAGTGGCGTATCAAGGATGCAGGAAAGCAGAGTATGGTACGGTTTCTTGTCTGCGAAAGAAGGCATATTCAGATCGCACGACAATGGCGACTGCAAAATGAAAACTTTAGACACGAGACAACAGGGAGGATCATTCGAGACAGTCACGGGCACAAACGACAATGGGAAAAGGGACGTATTACGAAGAGGGTTGATCTTGCAGACAAAGCAGCAGGTGAAAAGGAAAACGTAAAGTCTAGAAAGAGAAAAGAGAAACCCCGGGAGGACTGAAAGCGTGCCGCAGATAGTACAACAAAGTCTTTGCAAACCCCTTTCCCCCATTCCTGCGCTTCAAGTCCGACCTGAATAATAGAGACCACCACAAGAGTGGTCAAAAGCGACACAATGTGACAATGGAGTCCTTAAAAGGCAAAGAGCGCCAAGAGACCGGCAAGACCAGAAACACCCGACGCCTGGAGTGCGAGAGCATCCGAGCGAGCAGTCGAGGAGTCCGAAGCAGCAGTGCGGGAGCCAGTGGTGGCAGAGGCAGCGACGGTGGTCGGGTTGCTGACCTTGCCGCTGCACTGGTAGACGTTACCCTTCACGACACCGGATTGCTTGAGGTTGGTGGCACAGCTAAAGGTCTCCGAGGTCGACTGCACATTGTAGTTGCCGCGCACATCCGTCAACGCGTCGGCGGCAAAGTTGTTGAACGAGCCAATCACGTTGAGTGCGCCAGTCACCGTTGTCAAAGCAGGCAAGGTGATGTTGCTGAGCTGCGTGTTGTTGGCGATCTGGAGTGCAGAGACGGTGGTGAGAGCCGGCGCCGAGAGCGACGTCAACTGAGCATTGTTGTTGACGAAAAAGTCGCGCGTGACACGGGTCAAGTTGACGAGCGAGAGCGAGGTCAAGGTCGAGTTGACAACACCAAACGAGCCAGTGACGTTCCTCAAAGCGCCGATGCTAACGCTGCGGACACCCTGGGCGGTGAAATTACCAGCAGTGACGAGCGCAGAGAAAGACACGGCGATGCTGGGCGAGTTGGCAGACACCGAGAGGGCGGTTGTCACGCTGCGCAGGGTGTCCATCGAGATGGCAGTCAAGAAACGGTTGTTGGAGATGGTGATTTGCGAGGCAGTCGTCAGCGAGAGACCGTTGAGCGACTGGAGCTGCGTGTCAGTGATGAGGACATTGTCGGCGCTCGTGACGGCAGAGAAGCCGAGCTGCTGCAAGACAGGGAGGGTGGTCAACTCGAGCGACTTGAGCGACGTGAGCGAAGGCATGCTGAGTGTGTTGAGCTGCGTGAGCTGCGTCAACGTAAGAGCACCCGTGATGACTTGGAGCGCTGGCGCAGAGATGCTCGAGGTGGCGGCAAGCGTGTCCGAGCCGGTGCCATTGTTGATGATGGACAAGTCACCGTCAATAGCCGTGATGCTGCCAAGGTTGACTGTGGCAAGCGTGGGCGCAATGGCAATGCTGCCCGTCACATTGACACAAGAGCTGATGGCGGCGAGATCCGCGGCGCTACTGATGCTGTACGGTCCACTCTTGCAAGGATCGACTGTGGTCGAGGTCGTCTGAGCTATAGGCAGGTTAGCTGCATGTCCAGCATACCTCAATGGAGCGCTGAAAGCATGGCAAGAGCAAGTGGCGCGAAATAAATGCGCCAAGACCTCTTGGGGACTGCGGTCCTGTGCGAATGTCCATTGAGTTGCTTGAGGACTTACCTGATACACCAGCTGCAATAGCGAGGGTGGAGACAAGGAGAGACGAGAACATGACTCTGTAAGATGACTTTTTCGAGAGACACAAGGGGGGAAAACAAGTGAGGGAGGTGTATATGTAGGGGGGAAGGGGTGTGGATCGAGTTTCCCTCTGTGCCGAGCCTGGGTGTGGTGTTTTGGCCTCGCCTCTCTCTCAACCAAGAAAGAAAGAAAGAAAGAAAGAATGAGAAAAAAAAAAGCTTTTCTTGGCCACTGTCGCTGTTGCTGCGCTTGTCCGCCTGCCGATTCTCCCGATGCGCGCAACCGTTTGATTTCTGCTGCTTGACGCACACCACTTACCGCGGCCGAACCATCCTGCTTATTCAAAGCTTTCAGCAGCGCTATCTATAGCTACTCGAGCCTACCTTTCTCCATGTGATTCTCCGCTTCGTCTCCTGAACCTCTGATTACATATCATGCGGTCATATTTGTCAGTGCGACCCTACCAAGGTGAAAGGAAGGCACGGGAATGTGCCAAATATAGAATCGAAGTGCCACAGATTCACAGTGCCACACTGCCACTAGCCTACTGCGCCTTAAGGCCCGCACGGCGCACACTCCCGGGCGTGCTCGGCACGTAACGGCGCGGCACAACGGCTTCAAAACATACATGTGTCTACCACTGTCTAGGTCAACATTCGCGTGTGCTTATGAAATGAAGGGCATATGCTTGACTAAAATGGGCAAGTGCCAGTTGTGACCTAGCAAGTGCTCACTGGTCGCTCCGCACAATCGCATGTTTTTGTCAAGTCGCATAACTACGCAGAGCTTCGATTACCTGCTGCCATCTGGCTCAATCTACTGGCCCAACACCGGATCAGCATCGTCAGACTGTCGGCAATGGTCTTCGTGATCTTGCAGCTTTCCTGGAAAAAGTAGCTAGCTAAATGGCAAACAAATAGGAATACATACATACACTTCCCCTGATCGATGCCCTCACCGGCATCGTCATGGACGATGCAGGCCTAGGCCAGGTGACGCAGCACCGCTCAGAATTGCCTCATAGTACTGTCCATAGCAAGCCATATTGAGTGCCGCAATCTTGCCAGCAGCAGCACACAGCATCTGCAGTTCCAACGCCACTTCACTCAAACCAGCAGCCGCCACCTGAGCAGCGGGACACGCCTGAGCCTGTAAAATGGACCAAGCCACCTGCTTGACGACACGCTTCGTCAGGAGTCGCACAACGCCGCTGTCGACATCACATCGTGTCACCAAGCCCGTCAACAACGGACGCCACGCCGTGGACTGGGTCGATGGAAGTGCGAGACTGAAATGACGATCCATCTCACTCGCCATCGCTTGCAAGTCCGTCTCGACCGAACATAAAATCACAAGACGCGCCTTGAGTGCGCTCCAAGAGAGATCAGATAGGCCTGCAGAGGCATGCGTCGCCATAAGTCCGCGTGCCGTTGTGAGTAAAGCTGCCACCTGAATGAGATTGTGCGCTTGCTTGCGCAGACTGGAGAGACGGGCCGTATCGAGACGGAGTGTCTCTGGCAAGTCCGAATCCGTCACCATGGAACGAGCAAGCGCAGAGGCAACGACTTGTCTGATGGCAGGCTCCTCACCGGCAGACTGTAACAAACGCCGCTCTTCGACAAGCCAACGGGTCGTCTTGTCCAATGAGACGCGTCTGGCCTGCAAGTCCTCATCAAACTTGCTTTGCTCATACGAGACCGCCCTCGGTAGCAGCGTGCTCGTCGCCATACGCAAATGGAAATTCGCAGAGTCAATTAGCATTTCATCCAACGTCTTGAAGATGGCATCAATCCGCTTGACAAACAACTCTGGCGCCGAACCACCCTCGATCCGATCGATCGCCGCGACCGCTTCATCCCGCGACGGCGCACAAAGTGACTTCATCATTGAGATCATCGTCTGCGTGCATTGTAGGTAGTCGAAACAGTGGCGCTCACACTGCTTGGCGATGAAGGGCATGTCAAAGGCCTTGGAGATGGCGGCAAAGGTCGGCGCATTCGGCATCACGAGCCGTTGCAACCGCATCTTACATTCTTGTACAATCGTCGGCAGCCATGCTGGACAAGTCCCGTTTGCCATGGATTGCTGCATGAATGTGTAGAAAGCCGCCTTGACCTGTACTTCTCCTGGCGATTCGGATTCGGCTTGTGGGATACTGTAGCTGGGATCCAGCGCGAGTTCATGCACCAGTTGACGATTGCTCGGTGCCTGATTCCGTCGCCAAAGTGATACAAAGTCCATCATTTCCATGCCAGCACCAGCATGCTCTTGGGCATCAGCACTAGCTGACCGCTTCTTGGATCGCTTCACGCGTGTCGACCTGGCCTTCTTGAGCGCGGCGCCAATCAGGGGTCTCGCCTGATCGCCGAGAATACGACGCAGTTTGGCAAGCAGCAAGACTTGATTTTGACGAATACCCTCATGATATTCCTCTGCCACCGACGCTTCTGTGCTATCCTTGACAATGAGCCAAATCAGATCGAGCTCGACAAACTGGGCAATCATGTGTTCGACCAAAACAGCCGAGTCTTCCGTCTTCCAGTCCTTGAAAGCGAGCAAGTAGGACTGCCAACTGCGAAGAACAGGCTGTGAACGACTTGCATCCCCTGCCGCAGCTTGTGTCAGCCAGCGTGAAAAGGCCTCTGCAAACAAGCGCGCCTCTTCTTGCAAACGTCCTTCGAGTTCACCTGATCCACTCAAGACTTCTGCCGGGTGGTTGCAAAGCATAAAAATGGCCAAGAATTGCCGACAGGTCGCTTCCGACTCCTTGGCAGGGTGACTGACCGTCGTAAGCCCGCACAATGCGAGCAAAGGCCGTGTCGATGCAATCACGCTGCGCGAACTAATGAGTGCCGCCACTTCCTCAAACGACTTGTCCCGCATCTGCATCCTGAGTCCAGTTGCCAAAAACGCCTTGGCTTTAGCTCTGCACGTCTGTCGTCGCCAAAGCCGTTGAATACACCGTGCCGCTTGTTCCTCCTGCGACAAATCCTTCGTTCCTTCCTGCTGCAAACGTTGTACCTGTCCAGGCGGACTCCTGCATCGCGTCGGTGAAGCCCGTCGTTGAAGCGCCGCAAGCCGTCTTGTTTCAGCCTCGGCCAACTTGCGCTGCAACGCCACGCGCGCTGCTTCCCGCGCCGCTTCTTGTCGCTCACGCTGTTGTCGCGCCACACGCTGCGCCTGTGCAACACGCTGTGAGCCTTGTGCTGAGATATTCGCATAGAGCGAGGCACGGGCCGCTTGGGCGGCGATATGGCCTGCGCGCAAGTCTTGCACACGTTCAGCGAGCGTGCGTTCTTTTCCTTGTCGCGTGCGTTGAACACGTTCTGTAACGCTGAGCGAACGTTGCGCGAGACGGTCTTGGCGGGCTTTGAGGAACAGTTCGCGGGCGGACTGGACGCGAGATTGATGTTCAGAGAGGTCGCGCGGTGGCGAGGGGGTTGCTTCTTGAAGGCGCGCGAGGCGTTTGGGTGTGCGCGGCACGTCGTCTGTCGCCATGATGTTGGGAAATGCAGTTGCTATGTTTGATGAGGGTGCGATGAAGAGAGCAAGTGTCTAGAGGGAGTTATCGGTCTTATGAAGCAATGACATGGGGCCTAAAGAAGTGGAGTCAGGAGGGAGGCTGGTTCGAGTGAGTGAGCGTGATGACATGGAAGCACTTTTGGGATAATTACGCATCTACAAAAGCAAAACTAAGAAGAAATCACTCGGGACGCGGAGGCTGCAGCCAGAGATGCTTGAGAGAAGGCGCCTCTGCTTGTGTACTCGCCTCGAGCGCAGCCAAGTTTGCAGAAGAAAGTGGGATCGTCGACTTGTACTGCCAAATATTGCCGCCCGCGCTACGATGGGCGCCACCGCCTGTGCCTGCCATCGGCGAACGCGGTGCAGGAAGCGCACTCGATGCACGTGCAGGCATTTGGAAAGCCGGTACACCCCTTGCCAATGCATCAGTCATGCGATCATGTGAAAGACTGGATGGGTTGAAGCCTTGATACTGTGCATGCCGATTCTGTAGCGGGTCATCCATGAATGATGGCCCACTCTCAAATACAGGGCCCTGTGCTGTACTGGGCGAACTCTGCGCTGCGTTGGCCGAGGACTGCTGCCAGCTGGGCTGAAAGAGCGTCCGTAAATAATCAGGGTCCGGCACCGCTGCCTGGCGTGGCTTAAAGGTGCGCTGAGCAGTCTTGCCACCTGACTCTGGCGTACCAATACTTGTACCCGCGCCTCCAGCAGCAGCTAATGCACCCGCACCCGGCCCTGACGGTGCGGGACTCTCGGGTTCGAAATCCTTGAAAATCCTGGCACGCGCAAGGGCATACCGCGCCTCCTTCTCCTTTGCTTCCAAATCTTTACTCTGGGAACTACTCGGGGCCGGCGACGCCTGACGCGGTGTGACGGGCGCAGAATGTCCCTCTGACCGTTTCATAATGCGCATCTTGGGTTGCTGGGCTAAAGAAACGCCGGAAGCTTCAGCGGCGGCGCGTTGCGTATCTTGCCAGAGACCAAGCAGTGAACGGGCAGGGACGGCACTGTCTGGTGTTCGGGTATAAACGATCAGGCCGCGGGGAACATCAGAAGTATGGCCGAGTTGATAGTAGTCGCCTAACTTATGCGCCAGAAGCCGTTGAAAGGCATTCAGGCGACTTGTCGCATGCGCAGTCAGATCGAGTCGATCTTGCAAGAACGCAGAGAGCTGGACCTCGAGGGCGAAGAGGAAAACCCGGTGTTGGGGTGTTTTGAGGGCATCTAGGAGAACCTCGTCGATTGAACGGATGGTGGTGGTCATGAAGGGAGTGTGTGCTTGAGCTAGGCCATTGCTGTCTAGTCCTCTGGGAAGGATATCTGGATACAAGCCAGTGAAGATATAGCTGATGGCGGTCGCCTTTGCCAACGATGGATGGTCCTTGGTGGTCGTTGTGTCTCTCTTTTTCAGAGCAGTCAACTAGCTACCCAGGTATTTGTACAAGTATACGTATAGCTCCGGCTACAGGACTAGAGGGATACTCAAGCACCATGCGCCTGAGCCTCCAGACGCTTCGACTCACGTACCATCGCATCCCCATCCACCTGTATCGCTCCACCGCTCCCTCTCGTAGCCCTGATCCGATCCCTGACAAGTCCATCCACCACCTGTTGCTGTTTCCGCCTCAAGGGCTCCATACGTGCCGCCAAGTCGCGCTTGAGATCCCAGTCGGGCTTCTTGGGCTGTAGCTGTGCTAGATCCAAGGCATCCGTATCTACATCCTCGCCCTCCGCTTCGTCTGCGGCCGCCGTGTCTTGCGCCGCCTCTTCGATTAATTGTCTTGCGCGATGCTCGACTGTGTCCTCGCCGCCAGTGAGTGTTTCCGCCTGTAGGAAACCCAGCTTCGGTAGCTTTGTCTCCATATCATAGTTGCGCGCCACCTTGAGCTTCGGCTCCTGCAAGTCGTCGGCATTGTTCTCGTCGGATCCTGTGTTGCCGTTGCCGGTCGCATTGCTTGAAGATGCTACGTCGCTGTGCTTGCGTTTGGTCGCTTGTAATAGAGCTAGCCTCTCCTTGCGCTTCCTGGCTTGTGCATCGAGAGACATGCTCTGCTAGGGCACTGTAGCGGACAGGTGTCTTGATCTCGAGAGTGGCTGTTTGTCATGTCGGCGGCTCCATCGATCTGCACAACACAAGCTTAAGCAGCAGCGACAAGCAGCGACTAGCTAGACACCCTGCAGAGCTCAGAAGGCATGGTCTCAGTACAGCTAGAAGGCATCCAAGCCCTCGCCATCATCATTGTCCCCATCGCCTTGCCGTATGCTATTCGCCAGTACCACAAATTCAAGCAACCCCGGACAAAGCCACCGCGACCACTGCATCGTGCCGAAACGCTTCAGCTCTACCTCCTCTTCTTCCTCGCCTGCTTCTATGCCGTCACGCTCGTCAAGGACTTCTTCAGACCTGCTGAGCGGGATGTCTTTCAAGCAACAGACTCCAGACTCGCCATCTCACGCGACCTCCTCAAATCACGCGCCGCAAAAGCCGGCCTCAGCATGTCGGCAGTAGCCTGGGAGGTGATTGACACATTACCGGGCGCCTTGATCTATCTACGTCTAGGCGCCCGCACATTAACGGATTGCACTTGGTGCACGCTCGACGTGCCCACCTCATTCGTGCTCTACAGCCTAGCTGGCATCGCGCCGCGCTATCTCGCCCATTTAACATTGCTCTCCCTCGCCACAAAACGACGCACCCTGTTTGTCCTGGTGACAGCACTCGCTTTTGGTGCAGAGACGTATGCCCGTCTCGGTGGCTTTGACCATCTCAATGCGCGTGCCGCCGAGGGACTCTGGCGACAAAAATCAGCCACAGCGGGCGTCTTGTTTTTTCATCAATGGCTACCTCTTGCCCGCACAGGCTTCTTTTTGGTGTCCGTCTTGGCTGCTGCATTCCTCATCTTGCTCGATGCCATTTTGAATCGCGATGCCGATTCAGTGGGTCACATCACTACCTTGCTGCAACAAACCCTTGAAGACCTACGCGTCTCAAGCAGCTTGCAACGTACCATCACAGAGGAAGAAGCCAAGGATGGCACAGGGGATCAGGGCGAGTTGCAACGCACCGTCACACACTTCTGGCAACGGCATGCGGGGCTGATTCGCAAGATTGATGCGGAACCCGTCATGGCAGAGGCACGTACTGCTGTTGCTGAGCGACTCGGTGAACAGCGCATGGCGCAGGAGGAACGCGAGCTTGGGAGTTTCTTGATGGCTGTCTTGGGACGGTTGCCAGATTACAGTGCCGCAGCGACGGCGCCCTGAATGAATAACGCTCATTGCAATCTCCTGCGTAGCTTACCTTGTAGCTTGTTTATTGAAAGAGGCTTATACAATCACCTTGACAATCGAGGCAATCATGACGAGAATGCCAAAACAGACACAGGCTGCCGCAAGCCATTTTCGATAATCCTGCAGGAACGGTCCTTCAAGAAGCGTCAGGTAGCAGGCCGGTGGTAGGATATAGGCGAGGGCACAGGCTGAAGTGCCACCGACAATATCGAGGACGATGCCAAGGTCGTGAACAAAGAGGGAGATACACATGGCGCCAAAGACGAAGCCAGAGGTGACGAGGATGTGATGCAGTTGAGTGAAGGGGCGACCAGCGATGCGGGGTGCATAGAAGCACTTGATGACGACTTCGCGGCAGACAAACGCTTCAATGGGCAGAGTCGTGAAGCAATTGAAACCAAAACAGAAGCGTGCCAAAATCACCATGACATTGCCGTCGTCTCTTGGGAAATTGTTGAGAATGTTGCCACGCGTCTTTTCGGTAAAGACGAGGTAGCCCGTCAATGCCATAATCATGCAAGCCACACAGCTGATACCCGTCGAAATGTGTGTCACGGTTGCGAACCGGTCAATTGTCGGCTTCTTGAGTGATCCGTATATGAGCAACGAATTGTGATGGCAGACAAAGGCAAAGGAAATAACAGAGATGGCCTTGAGCGAGTTCCAATTGAGGATAAAGGCAGCCGCTCGATGCTCGCCGCGATACTGATCGGCTGCAAAGGGGCCCTGCATAATCACCGTCAAAATGATGAGCACCATCGAGACGAGTGCCAGCGCTGACGCTTTCGCAAGCTTTGTGATGTCGCGATAGAGCGAGAGCGGATAAGAGATGAGCAGCGTGCAGAGCATGACGACGAATTGTCGATTCGTCAAGAGCCATAAATCAGGCTTGTGCTGTATCTTGGGAAAGGCTGATAGAATCACATCTGGGATGGTGTCGCCAATAATGACACAAAATCCGACCATGCCGCCAAAGGCAAACAAGACTTGCGCTAGAGAAACAGCAACAAGCCCGACGTTGCCAAAGCAAAACTCGACAATGTCTTGGTAGCTGTCTTGACCAGAGAGCTTGGCATTCACAACAATCAACCGGATCGTCCAGTCCACCACGACCGTCAGCGCCAGCAGCAGCAAAACGCCAATCACATAGCCTGTGCATGAAAAGGCAAAAGGCAGGCCAATGATGCCTGCACCGATGATAGAGTTGGCCATGTTGAAGAAGGAGTTAATGATGGTGCCGCCTTCACTCGGTAATTTATAGCCGAGATCATTGGTGCCACTATGTGAACCTGGCAGCCCGCTGCTATGCGCACCACGCCGACTCTCGCGAATGACAGGTGCTTCGCGATCTGCCAACATTCTGCCTGTGCCGCCCAGAAACGGCGCACGATCATCGTCCTCTTGAGAGATCCGCTCCTCTTGGTCGAGTGGATCTTGCAAGGCATCGAGCGCGTCATGAGAAGAGATAGAGGAGCGGGCCATAGTAGGCGACCTGCTCACCATGTTGTTTGGCGAAGCAGAGCGCGTCGTGACGGGCGCCGTTGTTGTTGCATCTCCCATCTGATCGTTTGGCATTGCTCTGCTCGTGTGGCTAGGCCGAAACTTTGCGTTGGTCGTATGCTAGCTTAATAGATGTATTGCGAGGACTGCCATACAGGTCTCGTTCTTTGACAGGGACTACAGGAGTCGTGCTTCGTTGTTGTGCTGGATTGATGGATGCTACGTCGTGTTTGAGCGCGCCTACGAAAGATGAATTAGAACAGTCACAAAAAGTAATCATTCCAAGCAAAGCCAGTCCGCATTTTCGCATGGGAGGAGCAGCACCCTGTCGGTCCTGGAGTAGCAGTCTGGTTATACGACGAGCAGGGACTTCTGCCTTGGGCAATCCTGTGCTAGACCGCACCGCCACGGCAAGCAGCTTGGGCCATTTGCTTCAGGCTCCAAGCCTCCAACGCAGGGTGCCAATCGCTGACATCGGACTCGAAGCGTCGCTGTCACATTGGTATCGAGATGTCAAGAACGTGATTATGAAGACATCGGTCGGCTCTCAAGCGACAGTCTTGGACAAATGAGCTCGGGTTTGCGATTGCCATAGCCTCTGGCTCTGATCAGATTGCTCGATCGCTTGACTGACCTATCCCATGCTCTCCGTCATGGATCTACGACTATCCGGGCGTTGCTCCGCATCTGTCTCGACTCTCCAGAGAATCGCAACGAGAGCACCTTTTTAAGGCGACCTAGGTAATGTTTCGCGGCTGATCGTGGAGATCTTGCGCTGTCACTTGCATTTCCCGCACTCTCGGAAATGAGGCGTGACGGCTACGGTCCACGTCTTGCTCTGCAAGCTGCTGTCACTACCGAGCTCGAGAGGCTGCAGACTGCAGTCCAGCTGCATGATGACCCCGATTTCTCTGTAGCTAGCGTCATCAGCTCATCGATTCAGTAGACTACTAGGAGGCAAAGGCTATTGATCGTAGGTGGTTGGTATCGACTGAAGGACAGGGCTCGAGTCTCTCGGAATCAGATCTGCGTCCGAGACATTCGCGCTGTTCGAGAAGCAGCAGGAGAGACAGTGCCCAAGCTTGAAGCGGCAGAGTGCGCCGACGACTCGCAGTGCCCACGGAAAATTTTCGAAGGAAAAGAACTCAAGAGCTCAAGCCATAGAACTAGGAGCTCGACTCGGTACAAGGAGGTCTCTTTGAATAGGATAGCGAGAATTAGGTCGACAAATGGCCGTAGGCCAAGTCACTGCATTGAGGGATCCCGTAGGTTCATATTGATCAGCTCGGATCCATAGCAAGATCAAAGAGGCGCGCTTGTCTGCCGCTGTCAAACGCCGCATAACTTTGTGACTGACAACGGGCCCCCGACTCGAGCACTTCCTCCTGCCCGCTCCTCTTGCATAGCCGCACGACCATTTCTCACCTCGACTCCTCATCCCAGAGCTTCATTCACATCTGCTCTTTGCGACTCGCAAGGCCTCGAGGCCAGTTCTTTCGATAACAGAGCTGCAGGCCGCCACGATCAGCTCGACGATCGACGATTTTTACCCGAGCCGTTGCAACGGTCGCCGCCTTATCCCAAGATTCCCAACGGCCTCAGAAAAAAAGCTACGAAACGAGCGACAAGAAGCTGCGGCTTGAGCTTCACTCTAACGGCACTGCCGAAGCGTGTGGTGCTGCTGCATGACGACAAGCATGGAGCGCGATCTATTCTATTTCGACGGCCGCCAAGAAAGCGAACATCTGCAAGCAGAACCGACAGTACGGCCTGAGCCGATGCGCGACCACTCTGATCAGACGGTTCTTGCCAAGGAAACGACAGAATACGGTGAGACAGGACAGGAAGAAGCAGAGCAACATCGTTATAGCCATGATTGGCCCTTTCGGGATCGGTACCTCATGGAGCGGCACGGAGGCCGACCTGATGCAGCGGCGACATCCTATGGCTCACAGGACGACTATGGCGTACCCTATGAGATTTACAATCAAGCGAGCGAAGTCATCTGGTCGAGCTATCCGTCTGATGGTAGGCAACGTATGATGGCGATTGTGCAAGGATGCTAACAATAAACAGATGAAACGGGTAGTCTGGATTGGGACTCGAGTTTCGATCCCTTCACCTCCTCGACCTTTCGCCGCGGAAGTATTGTACTCGACTCGACAGCGCCGACCCCATCCTTGGCACCGTCGCCGAGTTCACCAGCTGCCGTCAAACTGCGCAGCAGTACCGATGCGTTGCGCGAGTTTGGCAAGAAATTCCTGAGTCGTGCTTCAAAGCATAGTAGTCGCAAGCAAAGTAAAGATGAGACCGGTTCAGCTTCCGGTGAGCGTGTTATGGGTCATCGCTCAAAACATTCAGGGGGTAGTTCAACGACGAATACGAATCCATCAGTGGGCCGGACACGTTCCAACACAGTTGATTCAATGGCGTCGCGGCTATCTTTATCAGGACCGACGACGACGACTGCAGGACCTTCAGTTGTTGCAAACATCATGCATCCCTCACCTGCGCACATGCACATTCAAAATGCACTGGGCTTGTCACTGTCCCTACCCCTTACTGAAGACGAGGATGATCTCGACCCGGCACCGATTGTGGCGCCTGCCACAGTCTTGGCAACAGACCTGACGCCCTCATCGCCAGGCCTTGCTTCGCCCTTGCAACAACAGCATCAATTCCAACAACAGCAGCAACATGCGACCGAAGGGTATTTTGTTGAACATTCGCCATCGCTATTGCCATCCCTGATTCGTGATGAGATTTTCCCAGATTCGCCTCTGCCGCATACAGAAGCAACGCTCGCGACACCTAGCTTACCCTCACCTTCACTCGAGACACTCGAAGACATGCAATATCAGCAAGCAGCGGTGCCTGCGATTCCCTCAGCGACCCCTCTTTCGCCTGCAGGACTCAGCGTCTATCACGCAGAAGGCGAGCCAGGTCTAGCAGCACTCATGGAACAAATGCAGCAGGAAGATGCCGCGTTTGAAGCCACGGAACGCAGTATGACGACAAGCGGCTGGAGTAGTGAGGCTGAAATCAATGAGCTGCGTCGACGGCGGAGGGAGAATCAATCGGAATGGCAGGCAAAAGTCGAGTCGGTGCTGGATGCCGAGTTGGAGACGGCGACGGTGGTTGCTGTGCCGGTGCAGGAGATAACAGGTGCTATGTCGGAGCCGCAACAGCTGGAGCAGACGACACCGCTTGCGGTTGTACAGCGGGAAGCGTTAGTGCCATTGGAAGAGCCGCAGCCTCTTGAGGAGGTTGTGGAGGAAGAGGAAGAAGACGACAGTCAGCAAGGCGAAGGTCAAGCATTTTAGATATAGGCATTAGACATTTACCAGCATCTACTAGCATCTACCTAAGTAATAGCATCTAGATTGGCATCTCCCGCCCTCGCAGGTATCATTACCTGGGTATCTCCATCTGGTGGTCGTGCGAGATTGACCGACTGCAGCACTGCATCCCCGCGGTCGAAACAAGACACGCACAATCGACCATCGCTGATTCTTTCTCAAACTCTCAGCCATCTATCCAATAGGACCTGCGACCATGTTTGCAAAGCCTCTGATCCGTCTCACAAGTCGATGCAACACCCAGCTCGCGACCCCTGCATTGCGCATGCAGCGTGGATTCAAGACGGCCCTGCCGCTTCTAGCCGGTAAGCGAGGCCCCTTGTTTAGCGCCGACATCTCGATCAAACATCGGCATCCTTCACGACTTAATACTGACACAGTTTGCTTCTAGTTCGCAAGGCCTACACGCCGCAGCATGAATGGATCTCTGTGGACTCGGACACCAAAATCGGCACGGTCGGCATTACCGATTATGCTCAAAAGGCGCTTGGCGATGTCGTCTACGTTGAAGTGATTGAAGCTGGCACGGCTGTTGAAAAGGGCGAGAGTGTCGGTGCCGTTGAATCCGTCAAGTCTGCCAGTGACATTTACGCGCCTGTTAGCGGCGAAGTGCTTGAGATGAATGAGGTTTTGTCTGAGAAGCCTGGCAACCTCAACAAGAGCGCTGAGCAAGACGGTAGGCTCTTCTCCAAGTCTTCTGCGACATCGCAGGGTCATTGAATTGCTCGGAGCAGTACTAACAACCAGGTTGGCTCTGCAAGGTCAAGGTGACGGAGAACTATGAGCAGGAGTTGGATGACCTCCTTGATGAGGCCGCATACAAGGCTCACTGCGAAGGCGAGGAGCACTAGACTCCATATGGCCCTCTATCTAGACTCTTATTTCTCTGACAGCTGTTGCTAGACTTTCTTAGCTAGTAGTGCACATTTCCTCCAGAATGTTCGACTCAAATCGCATCCATGATTTGACGCCACTTGAGCAGCGTCATCCAAAGACAACACCTCCAAAACAAAGCGCAATCATGAGCTACCAGGCCGTACCCAGCTCAGAACCGCCAACCTATACTGCGCCAGCCGGCGCACCTGCCAACAAAGCGACGGCCGCCGACGAACGCTCCGGGCGCTCAAGCTATGGTGCCGTGCCGCAAGATGCACCGCCAGGCATGCATGCGCCTGGCCAGGATCCCGATGAAGACTTCAAGTTTGGAACCTCGGTGGCCTCATGCGACGTCAACATTCGCATGGGATTCATTCGCAAGGTTTATTTGATCCTGCTCAGTCAGATTGCCGCCACCCTCGCCGTCGGCGCCACCTTTTATACACAACCGACCATCAAGAGTTGGGTCCAGAGCAACCAATGGATGATGATTGTCGCCATGGTGGGCAGCTTTGCCTCGCTCTTTACGCTTTTTGCCGTGCGTCACAAGTACCCTGCCAACTTCTATGCGCTCGGTACGTTTACGCTGATTGAGGCCTACACGATCGGTGTGGTGACTTCATTCTATGACGCTCGCGTCGTGCTTCAGGCACTATTCTTAACGCTTGGCCTGTTTATCGCATTGACACTCTTCACCTTCCAAACCAAGATCGACTTTGTCTCCTGGGGCGGCTTCCTCTATCTCGGCCTCTGGTCACTCATTCTCGTCGGCGTCGTGGGACTCTTCTTCCCACATGGCAGGACGTTTGAGCTTGTGTATGCGTCGCTTGGCACGCTCTTGTTTTGCGGCTACACAATCTACGACACGCAGTTGCTCATGAAGCATCATGGCGTGGATGAGTATATTGTCGCGAGCGTCTCGCTCTACCTCGACGTGCTCAACCTCTTCCTCAATATTTTGAGGCTGCTCAATGCCGCCAACAATGACAATTAGGTGTCCCGAATATGCTTTTGTCCAGGTCGAGCTCGTAGCGTTTTGCCATAGTATGCATATTTATCCCAGCTTCAACTGTGCTTGGCGCGTTACGCACACATGTCGTGAAGATGCGTGGTGCAGCTTGTTTTTATTGCTGGGCGTCAGGTTGCCATGACTCCTGTAGAACCATATTGAAAGAGTGTCAATCAACCTTCCAGTGACTCGTCAGACTGTCTTGCTGTGTAGACTGCAACTCAATCGCATACCACGTCAAGAAAAAGACGGTATTAATCCACCGCCACAAGCCAGCACTCTCCAATCCGCCCAGGAAGGCCGGCTGGGCCCGTTGCGGTCCATCAGCAAAGTGCTGCAACAACAAATGCGTGTAGACCGCAATCAAGTTGCAAGGCCAATAGAGTGTCAAGACAGACATGAGGTTTGCCGTTGGTTCTTCATCATCGAGCTGCGGCGTGTCACTGACGCCACGACCCTGGTCGCGTACTGCAGGGATGATGCGCGAGACTGCATAGAGCGACGTGACGCGGTAAACAAATTGAACGAGCACTGAGGGTGTAATGGCGTGAAAGGCCGCCAAGAGGAAGCGCCAGGTATGGAAGAGGGTCACGGGTACGTACTTGGCCGCAGACTTGACAAGTGTTGCATAATTTTCCATGACGAGCGGCGGGAAGGGCGACAATTCTGGCCGGGTGATGGGATTGGCGCCCATGTCGGTATGACCAAAGTCAGTCATGCCAGAGTAAGCCGAGTAGACTGTGTACGCAAACAAGGCGCAGCTCTCGGCGATGGTGCCCTTGCCCGAAAGTGTCGCGTAGGTGGCGATAAAAAGACTCGCTGTGATGCTCGTGCCGAGCATGGTTGAATTCAGAAACGAAATGACTGGAAAGGTGGTGATGCGGTAGAGAAAGTAGAGTGAGGTGGACAACGTTGCGCCAGAGCCAATCAAGACGAGAAACATCCATGAATCTGATCGATAGTTTGTGACAAAGCGCGTCACTTGTCCAATTGCCTGCACGATGAGCAAGCTGGCGAATCCTTCCAAGAGGGTGAAGAGCGGCGTGGCGCGTGTGATGAGGAAGCGCCATGGCTTGACGCCAGAGGCTGTCAAAGGTGGCAGGTCAGACTCGTTGAGGTGATACACAAGCAGCGTTGGAATGACAAACAACTGCAGCGAGCTACAGGCTGTGCCAATCCACCATAGACGGCTACGCGTCAAAAGCCGTACGGTAGATAAGAAAAAGTAGTAGAGCCAAAGGCTCAAGCTGAAAGCTAGGCCAGCTTCAAGACTCGCCGTCTCGATAACGAGTGGGATGCTGATGAGGATTGCTAGAAAGACAACACCACGTGAGACGGAGCGGAGTGCAAGCTTGATGCCTGATACAGGATCCATCGCGTGCACGCGTAGAGGGGCACAACAAAGTTTGGTAGAAGCGTTATTCGAATTGTGCAGCAAGAGGTCAGACAGGCAGAGAGAGGTTGCAAGCTCAATTGATTGACGTCTGTACACGTTGAGCTTGAGGGTCCTAGTGCGACTTGGCGAGCGCTTTGTTGACCTTATTGCAAGGTCTTTGTAGTGTTGACTGTTTGGTGCGAAAAAGATTGTCGCAGGCCCGCGAGCGGCACATTGATACCGCGACGACCACCACACATGCGTCTTTATATGTACGGATTACGAGCACAGATTATAGACACTACGGAGCAGGCTTTAACTCGTTTCGAGAAGTCACACGAGAGGGTACTGATGGTGAGCTTTCAATCGTACGAGCCATTGTCCGGTGCTATGAATCTCGCTCTTGAGCCAGCTATTCCAACTGCAAGTGACAATTGGGCGAGACGATGAGACGCTCTCAACTAAGGGATCTCTAGACTTCGAACTTTGCAACGAGCTCTTGAGACAAGCTGCCAATGACGTATCCTTCCAGTAGAAGTGGTCAACATTGGTCGCCTCTTGCCAATCCACATCAACTTTGGAAGAACCTGCCTGCATGTGCATGCGCAATGGAAGCTGACGGATGTCGCCCTGCAGCTGGCATATGGCAGGGTTGCAAGTTGCGACCAATTGTATCAAACTTGACCTTCTGGCTCGAACTGCTCTCTGACAATCCGATTGCGACCGCAAGCTTGCGCTTGTGAAGAAATGCAAATCGATATGAGCTCGAGCCTACTCTGGCTAGCTGCGGGTCTGCGGCATTGGACACCGAAATCACTGCAGTTTGCTTAACTACTCGTCGCTTCTGGTTCGGACTCAAATCGCGATCGATCGCGTCGCGACTGGGTAGTTGGCAATGCTCGTGATCTCCAGGACCCACGGCTCTTGCGGAGTTGCAGTCTTGCAGACAAGTTGCAGTGTCTCAGTTTAGTTTTCCAAGGTTCTTTCCAAGGTTTCCGAATTCCAATACTCAAGTCCAAGCCTTGGAACTGCTTCCGCTAAAACGTGGACGCCACGCTCGGGAAGCGGGCAAAGCAATGTCTCATTGGCTGAATTAAAGTGAATTTGGCTCCAGAATGACTGGCATTTGTAATATTTCCGGCAAGGAATTCTATTGGGCTACGAGCCGTCGAGGGTAGGAAACGTCAAGGAAAGTCTCCGATGCAGCGGCGACGCTCGCAATTAAAGAACAATCATTTCGATAGGCTGATTATGACTAGCATTAACTACACAGCTACATGACCATAACTCCGATCGCAAGCTCGAGGCAATAACGCGCAAACTATCACTGCTGGCCTGCTGCGGCACCACCTACGACTCTACGAGTCCTGGCTCTCAATGGACGCTCGTAGGGTTCGCCACAATGCGATCATTCGAGATACCCCGGACACTGACCCCATCTTGGCTGTTGCCTCGATCACAACTTCGAGTACGAATTGTGTCTCTCAAGAGCCTGGTCGCCGCTATGGTCGGTACAGACTAGAGTTACTGCTGTCTGCCGTGTATCAAAGCCAGTAGCATGACTTCCCGTCACCACGCGTCTGTGGTCTCCTCGGAACTTCTAATGGATATTGCTCCGCCGTAGCTCGAACACTAGGAGGTCGCGAGTGACTCATGATGGATCTTAAAATTGAAAATGGGGATGTGTGGTGTAGTATGCCTATGATGCGTGTCTATCGCAATGCCGAAAGTCGCCAGAGTCAGTCGCAACTCACGACTCACCAGACTCACCACGCACCAATGTAGGCGCGGGTCCCCTAGCCCACAGACGTCCATAGAGCCGATAGAGCCAGTGTAGCTACTAGCTCGTCCCTTTCAGTTAGAGTTTGACAGTAATGCCTGAGGCCCAAGGCATAAGCACTAGGGATTGCGCAATGAGCCTGTCTTAAGCTTCTGAGGTCATAGCACTTGCTCACACCTTCAAGCCTGCCAAGCAAAATCAATGGCACTGTCACATGCACACTGCACGGCGCCAGCTAGTCAATTGCAAGTGTTTGTCAGGGCACTGTACAAGCCCTTCTTCGTCTCGATTTACTGGACCTGGTTCTTGATCATCGAGTACCAAGGAGCAAGGTGCGATGTACTGTATCCTGTGATGAATCATGATGCTGGGATTTTCCGGGGCACGGGCACTGACGGTGGATTCCGGGTCGTGACTATTAAAAGCGGCCTCATAATCATATATAGCGGGGAATTCTGACATAATCATAGCCATGGCCAATGTTAGAATTCGCAAGTTTCGCAACCATCAGCCGACAGCCGGAGACGCTTTCAAGTTTGAGCACTGCTGGGCGTTTCAGACCGAGCACGTACTTTGAGGTCTGAATGTCGTGCTGCAGATCGACTCTGAACTGAGTCTGCACACTGCAGCCGACTTTTGAGTCCTGACTCATGATTCATAACAGTGTGGCCATGGCCCATGGGCCCGTGGTTGAGGAGCAGACACCTGCCAACTGAATGTCGCTAGGATCCGCCAATTTGGAAGCGATGTCATATTGATTTCGTCAACCGCTAGTAGGTACCTAATACGAATATTGCGTTTGCTGGCACGCGTGCGATTGACGTGACTTGACCTCGGCGAGGGTTTGGCCTGGCCCTTGTTTTATGTTCCGCGTTCCGACTCTTCCGAGAGGGCATTCGAGCGCCGTCGTGGCAGAGTGCTGGTCAGTGGTCACTCTCGTAAGGCAGGTGGGTACACTCGGACTTTCTGTCCTGAGCATGATCTACAGCTGTGCTAGCCTAATAGCCTGACAACCTTGGACCAACGAGGCAGTCAAGCGCCTCGGTAAACAGCCTAAGTGTCAGTGCGCAGAGTACGTACCACTGTACCAGTGATTGCCATCTAGGGAAGCTTGACGAGTGATCGACGGGCGTTGTGGTGGGCTAGCCGGCTGGCCAACCTGCGTGGGCAATCGGCGTCGGGCGACTCGGGCCCTTCCAAAGCCTAGACCAGCAGATCTACGCTACAACACCGGTTTCTGCACTGCCGATTGCCTCGTTGACTATCAAACGACCACGACAGCCGAGTCATGGACTCATGATTAGACCATGCCTTGGTCGATGATCCCGAACAGTCTCTTGGACCAGGGTCGATGGCTTGTGGGTAAGGACTGTCGGCTCACGATTGGCCTCGGACACCGTTCCGACTCCTCAGCTGGCGGTCGATGATGACATTGGCCAAGTTGCTCTAAGCTGAAGCAGCACGTACGAATTCCGAGCTGTGGATTGCATATGCCGAGGGCACCGTGGGCACGACGTCAGCTCGGAGCGCGGCGCCGACAGCATACGTGATTCATCATTCATCATTCGGCGAGTGCTGAAACCTGTAGCACTGAAGCCTGTCATTTGAATCAATTTGAGGGTGACGCTGCTCGCTTGGGCAGTGGGCAAGACTCAAGAGGTTTTCTGGGAAGCACTTCGGGAGCCGAAAGGGCGCACTGCAGTCTGCAGTTGAAAAAAAAACGCCTCTTGCGGCGGCCATCTTCCGGGGGCAGCTCGCGAAGAATTGACGTGAACCGAGTTGTGGCTTGCCAGGGAGAAAAGCCCGTTCCGTCGACAAGTTTTGTAGACAAGCAGGGATCATCCGCAGCGGGCTCAGTCAGGCTTGCAGCAAGCTGAAGCTAATCTTGTTGAACGCGTAGAGGAGGATTGCCATGTGTGACACGGCGAACTAGTACATAACTGTCCAACACCCACTCTCTAGTCATAGCTCTCTCCTCCCTCCTGAGTCTCTATCATTCATTATCCTCTCATTCCTGACGACCAATCCTCCTTACAGGCTATATCCCTGGCAACATTACATCCGTCCATCCAATACGACGCTGTTTGTCACTGCTTTGCCTCGATTGAGAAAACCGGGAACCAAGCGAAATTTCAAGCGAATCCCCCGATCGACTCTTAAAGAGCGCCCGGATTCACCGCGGCAGCACCACCTTGCGCGCCCTTTCAGCTACCACAGCCAAAAGGCCAAGCAAAGATACAACCAAGACCTTCGTTTGACCAGCATTGAGGACAGCAAGTCGACAAGGTGAGTGGTGCGATGAGTGGGTCACCGATGCAGACCGTTTTCAAAATTGAAACAGCCCAGGCGCCCGAGAGCTCGAGGCAAACGCCGCTCGACGGTAGTCTTTCACCGACTCTATCGACGCCCTCGGCTACAGAAGCCAAGCGCGAGACGCGCAAGCGAACCAAGACTGGGTGCTTGACTTGTCGCAAGGTTTGATCTCTTCTTTGCGTTTCGAGGCTTGTAACTAACTGATTAGCGCCGCATCAAATGCGACGAGGAAAAGCCGGCTTGCCAGCGATGTTTGAAGAGTAAACGCACCTGCGAGGGATATAGCACGAAGGCTGTCTTTCGCAATGAAGGTCAGCGCGACTATGCCACAACGCATCTCAACATCCGGCCTTCAGCAGCAAGCAACGGTGCCTCTTCTAGCAATCATGCCGTGGGATCTACCGGCAACACGAGTGCGCCGCACAATACATCCCAGACGTCCAACGCAAATGGACCGCGCAGCAACTACATTCCAATCGTCTTTGCGCCGCATTACCAGGGTCCCGGCTACCCAGACTCGCATGGGTCGTTTCCCACCGCGCCGCCTCCACAAAATGTAGCAGCGGCAGGAGCTGGCTCGGCCATGTTGGCACAGCAGCTGATTGCCCCTGGCAGTCGCAACTCGAGCACATCAACGGCAAGTGGTTCGTCAGAGCGTCGCATCTCCGTCATGTCACTCATCTCGCCCGATGCGTCAAATGCGTCGACGACTGCGACGTCACTCGGTGGCCAAGAAGGTGGGCTGGATGCTAAGATGGCGCAAAAGAGCTCCTCACGCTCCAATTCGACGGGCCTTGCGGGACCAGGCCTGAATCCCGTCGCACACTCTGCCGAAGCCGATGCGCGCGACAGCTACTACTACAACTATTACATGAACACACATGCCTTGACCCTTTCCAAGAACAATCTCGTTCCCGAGGCAGCACCCGGACTTTGGACACAAACGATTCCTGGTCTCATCAACGAGGATCCGCCTGGCAAACGATCCCTCTTTGATGCACTGATAGCCCTGACGGCACACACGCGCGGCGAAGAAATCCCTATCTCGTTTGAGGCACGCTCCTCAGGCCAGCTAGCCAACAAGATTGAGCTCGGCATCAAGTGTCTGATAGACATCTTTAGAGACTCGACTGAGACGCTCAACCGCGCAGACGCCTTCTTTGAGCTCCAGGACGAGCCTGTCCAGCGTCATTTGCGTTGGCAGATGCTCCACACGCTGGTCGTGTGCAACCTCTCGGACGCACGGACACGAACGCATTGGGTGCACTACCTTGCTGAAAAGGCCTTTGTACGTGGCCTCATGCCTGCCACCACGGAAGCGCAGCACTTCTTTCTCACCTGTCTGCGCGAACTCTCCTACAATGGCGGCGTCGTGTCACGACAGCCGAGCAACGCCCTGCTTGGCTTCCGGTCCAAGTATGAGTTTTTAGCAATCCCAGGCATGGATTTGATTTACTTTGCCATGTGTCAAGATTACACTGCTCTGCGTGGCATTTGTTACCGCATCCTGAGTAGTCCACGGGCAGAGTATCTCTTGCTGGCTGGAAGCTTGCTGCGCGGTGCGCAATTGCGGAGCGAGCCTGGCTTGGATACGTTGCTTGCTGACTTGCATCGTGCGGCAGACAAGGTCCCCTACTGACCAACTATCTGATCCTCACGATATACATGTTTAGGAAGAGGTTGAGATTTAATGAAAAACATGACAACATTGACTAGTGCTGCTGGCTAAAGACTATGTGATCAAGCCTTGTCTGCGATCGCTTGCAAACGAGCATCAATTTCTTCCGTTGAGAGCATTCTGAATGGCTCCTTCTCGCCGCCCACAAGACCAATCTCGAGCTCTGTCGCCTTGAAATCCACGCTCAGAACCGATGAAAGGGTGTTGATGGCGAGATCGACGGTATCCTGCCAAGTCTCGACAGCATTTGCCTTTTTGAGCTTCTTCTCGAGATAATTGATCGCTTCCTGTTGCTTGGGACCCGAGCTTGTCGCCTTGTAGCCAACAAAGTAGCCTGCCGGGTCACACTTGAATAGCTGTGGTCCCTTTTCCTCATCAATCGAGATCAGCGTCATCGTCACACCCAAGGGCCGCATGGCCGCCCGCTGTGTATACACCTGGTTGATATTGGCAACACGCTTCGCAAGCGCATCACATGGCATCTCATAGCCATACGTGTATCGAAATTCAGCTGCTTCAGAACGCGCCCGCGTCACAGCCGCTCGCGCGTCTGCTTGTGCACCGGTCATGACACAGCCAATGGAAGGCGTGATGCGGAAGCATTGCGTGACGCTAGCTGGGTCAAGGAGCTTGTCTGGAATCTTCTTTTGCGAGAGGACGACGGCGCAATCTTTACCGCGGACGCCGACGGTCGTGATGCCGGCTGCTGAGATGGCCTTGAAGGCGTATTCGACTTGGTAGAGACGGCCGTCAGGCGAGAAGATGGTGATCATGCGGTCATAGGAGCTCATGATGGGCAGACACAAGTAGATTGCGAGCCTGCTATTTCGAAATTGAGGTTTCCTGTGCGGTCGTCGATTTGAGAGAGTGCAAGTCTGGAACACGCGTCGTTGTGGTTGTCGTCTTGACAATTCGGCAGCGGAACGAGATGTCGACGAAGAAAGCAACCTTGCAACAACACACAACTCATCTACAGCGCTGCTCAGAAATAGTGGACATCTACTTGCCATCGCGCTAGCTTCTGTCATCTGCTCCCACTGCATGCTACATCTGCTCCTGCTAAGCGCTCAAAGCATCTCCATCTGTGTGCATCACTGAACTAGTCGCCTCCTTTCTCTCTTTCAAGCGCGCATCAGCATGCATTTGCTTTTCTCGACACAGCGCCGCAGTCTCCTATTATGGCTTTGCGTATCAAGTGCGATCCTACTTGCTTTTCCACAAGAATGGCTACATCCGCTGTTCAAGAGACAAGTCGATGGGCTCATCTCACCCCCTGCCGCAATCCCGCCCGTCACAGCACCGGTCGTTGCGCTGCCCAAAGTTGCTGAGCCTCATCGTCCTCGAGCTGTCGAACCTCCTCGAGCTGTCGAACCTCCTCGAGCTGTCGAACCTCCTCGAGCTGTCGAACCTCCTCGAGCTGTCGAACCTCCTCGAGCTGTCGAACCTCCTCGAGCTGTCGAACCTCCTCGAGCTGCTGAACCTCCCAAGCTTGCTGATCCACCTAAATTTGTGGATCCCCCTAAGGTTGCCGATCCGCCCAAGGTTGCTGATCCACCCAAAGTTGCAGACGCACCCATCGCCGCACAGCCGCCGATTGTCAATGTGCCCAAAGTGATCAAAGCGCCTATTGCACCTACTGTTGCAGACAAGCCGGCAGAGAGGGTGCCTGTGGCAGATCCTAGCGACAACCCGACGACGGGACCGCTCAACAAGCCAACAGAGCTACTCATTACGCCAGTCACGCCTCCGACCACCAAAGGGCAGCCAAAACCCAACACCAAGTCTCCGACGACAGATGGGCCCTCTGAAATACCACCTCAGACCAAGCCTTCAGCGCTGCCACCGACGCTTGAACCGCCGAGTGTAGTTCCTAATGTCACAAGTCGCAAGCCCAGCTCAAAGCCTTTTATTGCACCGACAACAAACAAGACCACGATAGAGTCGGTGCCCAAGTCGAATACGCCCCCTGTCAGTGAATCTCCTTCAGAGGACGTCCCATCAAGCACACAGCCGACGATTCAATATGTCTATGTCACGTCAGCCTCAAATCCGAAGAGTGTGCAGACTCTGACACTCGTTCGCATCGGTACTGTGACTGGCTCGTCCCTGGCGGATGCCTCGGCGCAGCTCAATGCGCTCAGTCAGGCCAATTCAAGCACGGGCATCAGCGAAAGCAACAAGCGTGTCATCATTGGTGTCGTTGTGGGCGTCGGCGGCTTTGTGGCGCTTGCTGCTCTAGGTGCTCTTCTCTATCGCGTCATTGGCAAGCGATACCAGTATGTCAATCCAGAAGGCATTGAGTCACGTCACAAGTTGACGCAGTCGATGAGCACCTACAGCGGCCCTGGTGTCTCTGACGAGCTGAATTATGGTCCACTTGGACCGCGCGCACAAGACAAGGTCGGCATCAGTAGTAACTTTTGATCAATTCTTAACGACTTTGTTTTTTGGCTCATGGACGACTTCTTCTACGTTCCTGGTTGTCCGGTTGTCTAGTCTTACGTGTCATTGTCTAATCCAGCATGCATGATTGAGCATCATATGTCATTGAGATCCCGCCGGCTTTCTACCATTCAAGTCCACAACGCTCGCTCTCCCCTGATCGTTGCAATCACTTTTGTAGCTAGCATCGAGATGTAAACCCTTCGTGGTTGAGAATTTCGCCCCATGTCCCTTTGTCCGGCAGATAATGTAGTGATGAACATGGCATACCGTCGAATCTGGGAATCTCGCGATGGGCCCCCAGTGAGGCCTCATCTATCCGTTCCACCTTTTGTCCAATGGAAATAGTGGTATTATCTGGCGGTGGCCGCCGTGTCCGTTTTGCACCTGGCGCTGTCCGAACGATACCCTGCATATCGCAGAATTTCCCCTTGTAAGGGAACTCACAGAGTACTTCATTCGAGTGAAGTATGATTCTGCCACCAGCCACGCCCGCGAAGTAGGTGCTCGTTCTGTGATCAAGCTCATCGGTGAAAAGAGATTCTCTTCAAGGTCAGGAACGTGATAGACGCGCCGCAACATGAAGAGTCGATTGGATGCGCTAGTGATGAAAGCTCTGCCATAGCCTGCGACCTGCAACACCTGGTTCATGAACCTGACTTGAACTTGACCGCTTGGTAATGCGATGTAGTCATGAAGGTAGTCGCGTTGCCAGAAACAGTGATGCGCTGCTGCTGTCGCCAAGATGATTCGATCTCCTGCTTCGCCTGTGTCGCTTCGCTAAAGCGCAGGACCATCTTCTGTGAATGTATATGTTCGATCACGAATCGTCACCTGCTTGGTCATAGATAGGTATGTTGTGATTGGATGTTTCTCTCCGTATGACATCGTTCTTCGTCGTCGGCAGATCCCTACACTGAAAAGGTACTGCACGGATAATTACCTAGGTACCTAGCCAGGCCCCCAAGCAATGCCCAGTTCAAGATTCTCTGGTTGTTGAGCAGAAGATCGTGGTACTATGAGCTGCAAGAACTACGTGGTGACCCTCTCGAGTATAATGCATCATAGACCTACCGCCTTTTTATGGGCTTCCAACTAAGACCATGAGTGGGCCCCTAGCACATGTCGCACCGATGGCCAACGATCTCCGTCGAGACCTGGAATCTCGCGATGCACACCAAGTGAATCCTGGTCAATCTTCTCAACGAGCATGCCAAACGAGATGGTCGAATCATCCGGTGGTGCCCGCCGCACACGTTTGGCATCAGGCGCTACCCGGACGACGCCTTGCATCTCGTAGTATTTGCCCTTGTAGGGAAAAGCACAGAGAAGTTCGTTTCCGTTGACAGTCAATTTTCCGCCTCTCTGTGTTGAGAAGCTTACGCAGATGTTCGAATCAAGCTTACATATGGAGAAGAGGTTTTCTGTTAGGTCTGGGCAGTGGTAGACGCGCTGCAAGATGAACAGTCTGTTGGCCGAGCTCGTGATATAGGCTTTGCCTTACCCCGCGACAGCTAGTTTGCAGCCTATTGCTTGTGCATGAACTTGCCCTTTTGGTAGCGCGACATAGTCATGGATGTAGTCGCGCTGCCAGAAACAGTGTTGTGCTGCTGTTGAAGCTAGAATGATGCGGTCCGCGCCTTCACCAGTGTTGCTGCGAAGAAGTGCCGGTCCTTCTTTAGGGAATCGGTAAGTGCGGTCGTGAATGGTGATTTGCTGAGCCATGGTGTGTAGCTCGCATTGGTGACAGGGATGGGATGATGCGTTTCGTCGTCGCAACGGATCGCCCCACTCACTCATCGCACAAACCACCACATCACATGCTGAGCGAATCAGACGCCGCGCTAGCTAGGCGCACAGCTGAAGAAGAGCGCGCACCGCTTCTTCCTTCTGCAGAGCCGACACAGGATGCGGCGCCCCGAAAGCGTCGTTTCAACAAGAGCGCCGCCGTCGCAATCCTCGTCCTGATCATCGCCATGGTGTCCATGGTGATTGTTGGCTTCATCTTGCAACGCATGGCGCAGCGCTATGTCGAGGAGACGCTGCAGTTTGAGCTCAAGAATATCAAAGTAGGCCGGTTGACAGATAATGACGCCGAGACACAGGTGGATCTCGCGCTTTGGCTGGATGATGCCAGATCGACGGCGGGCGCATTTGAGCGGCGCATCGCGAATAGGCTTGTTGGGCTCGTTGGCACGGTTCCTCTGACAGATACACTCATTGAAGGATCGCTTCTCTACAAAGGCGAGCACAAGGTTGTGCGTGCGACACCTGATGATTTCAGCTTGCAACTCACCGGCAGTGCGCAAACCCTGACGACCATCACGAGTCATGTGACTTTGCTGCACCTCGAGCCGCTGGCCGTTCTAGCTGGCGCCATACTCAGCAAGGGCATCACAAAGCTAAATGGCAAAGCGCATGTCACCACGACCCTGCACAAGGTCTTTTCACTGCGCAAATCCTTAACAAAGTTGGTTGACTACAAGCTGCCTGAGGGTTTTGATAGGGATCTGCCGCCGTTCGATCTTTCGCACTTACAAGTGCGCGATGACACATCGGCAGGACTGACAGGATCAGCGATGCTCAAAGTATTAATGCACCCCCCGCTAGACCTTGCAATCCCGTCCGTTTCTGTGGATGTACTCATTCCTGGGTGCGATCACGACAAGATTCTCTTGGCCACTGGTCACAACGCGCCACTACAGCTGCATGCCAAGGACAAGTCCATCACAGTCCAAGCTGATGGACGTGTCTCCCCGCTTCCAAAGGAGGCAACCACAGCCTGCTCCAAGCAGCGTCCGTCGCCACTTGATCAAGTGATGCAGCTCTACCTAGCTGGCAATAGCACGCGCGTCTTTGTCCGTGGCTCTTCAATTGGCCAAGACTCTGCTTCTTGGATTCAGCGACTCTTCTCACAGGTGACCCTGCCCATTGATCTGCCAGGATCACAGAGTGACCAACTCGCACGCGATATTGAATTATCAGATGTCAAATTCAACATTGGGGGCTTCTTTCGCCAAGAGAAGCCCAAGATTAGCGGCAACATCAGGGCTGTGATTGATGTGCCAGCTGGCATCAACGTCAAGGTGGATGTGCGCAATGTCAGAGTGCTTGCCGATTTGATTTACAAAGGAGAAAAGTTCGCCACCTTTGAGTCGCCTGGATGGGCACCTGCATCGTCGCACTTTGCCAACGCAACGATTCTACAAGTCGAGGCGCAATTGAGGGATGCGCCTGTAACCATTACCGACAATGATGTCTTTACTGGTGTCGTGTCGGGGCTTTTGGGTGGGCAGGTCAAATTGGATGTTTCGGGCGTGATGGATGTACGCGTCCGTACCAGCCTTGGTGAATTGGAACCGCGTGGCCTACCACTTGTGGCCAAAGGCATCGAGATTGGCGGTCTTGGTGGCGGTCTACCGAGCGAATTGAAGCCGCGGGTCAAGGATCTTGGCTTGCTTGGTAGTACGGCAAAGACACTCGATATGGCAGCGCAGGTCACTATCCAGTAAGCACGATTCCACACGAGAAGCTGTGGTCTGACGACCAGAAATCCGACGCCCTATGGCGGTTATATTCGCGAGCTGAATGTGCTCATGCTTTACAACGGCTCAACTATTGGCTCGCTGACCGGTCGAGAGGTGCAGATCGAGCCGTCAGGCCAAGTGAGTGTCTCGGCAATTCTTCACTACAATCCGACTCTACAGGGCAATGTCGTTGACAATCGAGCGGCCTATTCAGAGATGCTCTCGCGCTACCTCAGTGAGATGCCCGTGAATGTCACGCTGCGTGCGGACAACGCATCTATACCAGGGATGCCGAACCTAAGCCAGGCATTGGCGCATGGACCTCTCGAACTGAGTCTCCCGGTGCCTCAGTTGGCGTTCCCTGGTATGCCTGACGATGATGCGCCAAACAACAAGACCGGGTCGCGTTTCCTTGTCTCGGCCAAGTTTCATGTCCTCAGCTCAACTGCCCAATTCACGCTTCGGAACCCGCTGAATGTCAGCTTTCAAATCTCCAATTTGGCGGCACGAGCACGCTATCATGATGATGAGATTGGTGTGATTGACTATACCTATCCGTTGACGATTTGCAGCGACAGCGACACGAGCGAGACGCCTCGGCTGCCAGTCTCTTGGTCGTTGCCGGCTTCCGATATCTTGCGCAAGGCAATTAGGGGCACGCTCAAGGTCAATGCCACAGCACAATGCGATGTGTCGATTGGTCAACTCAGGCCATTCCCATTGACGCTGGACGTTAGGGAGGTTGGCGCCGGAGTCGGTGTTTAGCAACATCATCATCCGGTGCTTCTGAGTCATGGAAGAAGAAATAAGTATATACTAGCTCAAGTAGACCTAGACCTGAAAGTACCTATCCAATGATGCAAGGAATGCAAGGAGATTAACCAGGGGGCAAGTTAGAGATGTCCACCACATCCGCCTCATCCATCTCGACCTCTTCCGCGACGCCCGTCTCAAGCGGCGTCCGCGGCAAGGCCATCATACCAGACCGGGCCGCTTCCAAGACACCAAACGGCTTCAGAAGCACGATAAAGTTGTCGATACGCGATGGTTTGGCACAAAGTTCGACAATACAGGTGTGCGTCGAGATATCCACGACACGACCGCCAAAGTTACGCGAGAGCTGCGTCAAAGCTTGCAGATGGGCGTGCTTTTGACGCAGTGCCTCCGATGGCGCCAGGTTGACTGGATGGAAAGGTGCCGCATCGGCTGATTCACCAGAGGCGGCGGTCTCGTCCTGCTGCTCACCGGACATCTCTTCCTTATGGTGCGTCAAGAGCTCGTGGAAGTGCTCGGGACCGAGGAGGGAGACTTTGGCAAGCAAGAGTTCACGCTCGACAATTTGGGTACGGGTATAGTCGAGCACGGCCCAGACGGGCACGAGATCTTCCAACTGACGGCGAGCCTGCTCAATGACGCCATCTTGACCACGCAAGGCGATCGTCATGCGCGAGAGGTCTTCCACCTCGGTGTTGCATACGACGAGTGAGTCAATGTTGAAGCCACGCGCAGCAAGGATGCCTGCGACACGCGAGAGCACACCGGGTTCGTTTTGAACGAGACAGTTGAGGACATGACGCTTTGCGGGTTCTTTGCTCGGTGTCGGTGTCGTGTAGAGGATGTTGCTGATGGCCTCGGGCACAGACCAGGCTGGCGGGGAGATGGTGGGCAACTGGTGCAAGCGAGAGCCGCGGTGTGAGGCCTTATACTCGATGGCCGAGGTGGCAGTTGACTTGGCCCTGACATTGGGAGCGAGCGACCTGAGGAGGCCCTTGGCTGTAGACGCTGCTTGACGGTGCATGACTGAGTTGTCTCTCCTTGCGAACAAGTAGCTTCTCGATCAAGAGCTCTTCTTCGTGATGGTGGTGGTGGTATCAGATTTCGCAAAAACAGACAAACAGACGACAGCGAAAGCTGAAGCATCAATCAAACAAATACAACTTAGCTACTGAGACAAGAGTATAGCTAGAGCCCATGTCCAAGCGACGCAGCAGGTTCGATGACAGGCCCATAGACCGCTCGCCAGATCGTTCATCGCGGCATCGCACGCGCAGCCGTAGTCGCAGCCCGGCACGCGAGCACACGAGCTCATCCACACCTGCCACGCGCTCTCCACACGCTGCGCGCCAGGAAAGTCCACCAGCTGGTCGCTCTGGGATCGATGAAGAGGCGGCTGCTGCTGCGAAACGGAAAGCAGCTGAGGCGGCGGCGCGTTTGTCGGCAATTTTGAAGAGTAAACCGAAATCACAGCCGGCGTCGCTGGTGCCAACTGTCACGACGACACGGGTCGTTGCGCCTGTGCGGGTGCCTAATCAGGAGGTGGATGAGAATGGCGATTACATCAAGTGTGTTTCACTATCTGTTGACGAGCATGGGTAGACTAACGAACAGGGACATTGAAGTGAATGATTTGCGGAATCGGTACCTGGTCATCAAGGATGCCACCATTCAAGAGGTTTGTTCTTGGCCGTGACCCAATAGTAGACTAACAATGAACAGATTCGAGACAAGTCTGGCGCTGAAGTGACCGTCTGTGGCAAGTACTGGCCCGACAAGTCTATGGCTACCGAGCGCGATCCGCCCATGTACCTACACATTGCGAGCAAAATCAAGACCCAGGTCGAAGCTGCTGTTGGCATGGTCAACAAGCTCATCCACCAGGAACTTGGGCCACTCGTCGATGAACGCCGATTTAGACGACGTGAAGATTTCGAACGCGACGAGTTTGGCAGGCGTAAATGGCCTGAAGAACGGATCCCTGTGGAATTGACACCGATACGTGGCTTTCATCTGCGTGCGGCGATTGTCGGGCAAGGCGGTGCCAATGTCAAGTATGTCCAGCAAGAAACAAGAACGCGAATTCAAGTCAAAGGCCAAGGTTCAGGGTTTGAAGAGTCGGCTACAGGTCGCGAGGCAGAGGAGCCCATGTACATGCACATCACAGGGCCTGATCAAGTCGAGGTGACGCGTGCCAGGGGAATGATCGTGGACTTGCTCGAGTCGGTACGGCAGCAATATGAAGAGCACAAGCGCGAGCATCACATTTCTGATGATGTGCGGCCCCCCAATCGACAGCCCGGACAGCATCAACAGCAGCAGCTTGCAAGACTAGGTGATGGAGGTGGGCAAAGTGGAGAAGAAGCGTATGGCTATCGCGGCTCAGCTTCACCAGCCATGAATTACCCAGGCCATCTCGCCCCTGGTAGCGCTTATCCCCCGCCGCCACCACCGCCCTCATCTGCTGTGTACGGACAAGCACCGCCAGGACTTTCTGCAGGGTATGCAGCCTCATCCATCAGCCCTCCTCCTCCCCCGCCGCCAGCATCAGGCCGAGGCGTGCCGCCACCGCCGCCTCCACCACCTTCCTCAGACGCATCTGGCTCTGCGAGACCACCACCTCCACCACCGCCTCCTGCGCCACCTGGACAGCGCGCGCCATTTGCATACTCTTCTTCGTCGACGACGGGACGTTCATACTAGCACTTTCTTCTTGTAGCAATACTGCATTACGAATTACTTCAATGTTGAAGACTCTGCGTTTGATGTACAAGGAACGATTGGATGTATTAGCTACCTAAGCGATGCTTCAACAAATCAATTGATCAAGGTGGGTTCTCCCGCGCCGACTGCTTGCATCGCTTGGCATAAGCCACCTTGTCGTTTAGAAAGAGATGATACGCTTCGGATTGAGCTGGTGATTTTGGGTTTGCATCATTGAGCAGGTCCTGGATACCGAGCAGGATCTGCTTCACAGTGATGGTAGGGCGCCAGCCTTCATCTTCATTCAAGATGCTGAGACAGACTGTGCCGGATGGATAGACATTGGGATGAAAGAGAGGGGGCGTGAACTTGCCTAGACATCGTTGTCAGCCGATCGCCATATCAAGAGGGAGAAGAACGAGGACATACACTTGGGCGGCTTGGCTGGATACTCTTCAGGAAAATTCAACGTGAGCTTATACAAGCCATTCTCCCAGGGTGTGCCGGCTTTACCGGGAACGCCGACCTGCCATTCCATCAAGTTCATGCTGCCATCGGCGAGTTTTGCTGGCTTGGCAAAGAAGCCATAGGGATGTTCTTTGCGCCATTGTTTGCGCTCTTCTTGCAGACGCATGCGACTGAGTCCCGACATGGCTCCTAATGCGCGAGGGAATTGAGAGGGTTTGTGTTGCTCGGTCTGTTGCTTTTGAGCACGCGTCGTCGCTGTTTGTCATCGAGCAGCACATGTACAAGGGAGAAAACAGGGTCAAGCAAATCTACTGTCTGAGACTACATGGATGATCTGGGGCAGGAAGAAGCTTCAAACGGTAAGCATGCGCACGGTCATCAAAGATCCTCTTCTCCGTCCATCCGCTCAGTGGATTCCTAGAATAGCAGATAGGCCAGCAAAAAGGCAACAAGCGCAATGCCAGCGGCAATCGGCACAGGCACGCCTTCTGTCGTCGTGACGGCAGATTGACCGCGTCCACCGGCACCACCTACCTTGCCACGTGCAGAGGCCGACTCGAGCTGCTGCTTGAGACGTGTAATCTCCGCCTGAGCTTGCTGCAAGGCATCGCCTTCCTTACCACTGTTTGTGTGGCTCAAACTACCCATAGCCGGCGCCTTGCTGCTCGTGAAGGGTGATTGATCAGAACTGAGTGCTGGCTGGACGATGGCAGGAGCTTTGTTGCTTGATCCTTGGCGAAGATCGCTGATGCTTGAGTCAGCAGCGTGATACGCTGGCACAGGGCTGCTTGTCTAATGCATGTTAGTATGTTGCACAGGAGACAGTTCTGGAGGGGGGAACGCACGAGATCCCTGGAGGGTTCTGCAGAGTGCCGTTGAGCGACGCCTTCAATCGGCAGGAAGGCACATCGAATCTTCTTTTCGTGAATGTCTTGGCGGTTGTGCTGCTCAACTGCTGCCCACTGCCGTTTGTTAGTATTGAATGGTCATGCGTGCAAAAGGCGTAGACAGACCAGTTCAGGGATGCCCGAAGATTCATGATCAGGCGTGATGATGGTACTCTGCACCAAAAACTTGTCGCGACACTTGAAGTCTTCTGCAGGATCTTCCTTCATCGCCTGCAAGAGCACTAGCACCGTTAGCTGTCGAGTCCGCGCATATAAGAGAAAGCAAAACATACCTTGCACTTCGACTTCCTGACCAGGCTCGATCCGACCAGAGTTGGGGCGCACACAGTACTGCTTTGGCGCCGTCGTCTTGACTTTGAAGGCCACGGGCCGATTGTTGGGATTGCGCACGAGGATGGTCTCCTTGACGAGTTGCGTCAAAGGCCTGTGGAATCCAAGCGTACTAGGACATTCAACACTCATATCTTCTTAGGTACTCGCGTTTTGAAAGTTCTGTAGAGGATGTGTCAGCGTCGGTTGAGTTTTGATCGAGGATGACGAGGTTTCTAGGCGTGCCTCTTCATTTCGCGCTTGCCATTGGCAAATGCTCGTGACGCGCTAGGCTTTGAGGCCGGAGGGAGACTTACTTGAGGAATGAAGGGCAACGGATGAAAAGGGGCTTTGGTCAAGTCTCAGGAATCTTTCTATGTAATGAGAAGAGGTGCCCAGGTTGGGAGTCGTGGCCGCTGATAGTGAGGGACAGGCAACGACGACGACATCCACCAAAACCACGCTTTCTAGCTATTCTTGGAAGAGCTCATCGCTGGTAATCTGCTGACATAGCTATCAGTCCATCTAGCCTTACTGCTGCTGTTTTAATCCTACGACAAAGAAGCTGTAAAGCAAGATCCAAGATGAGCACACCCGCTGAGAACGCCACAACAGGCGAGATTCCCGCATCAGACCCTCCTGTAGCTGCAGATGCATCTGTCGCCGCAGACACAACCACGGATGCCGGTGCTGCAGAAGCCAACTCGCTGCAATGCGATGACTGTGGCAAACAGCTGCGCAACGCTCAAGCAGCTCAAGTCCACGCCGAGTCCACCGGTCATCAAAACTTTAGTGAATCCACCGCCACGATTGCGCCCTTGACAGAGGCAGAAAAGGCAGCCAAGTTACAGATGCTCAAAGAACGGCTTGCGGCTAAACGTGCGAAACAAGCTGAAGAAGCCGCTGAACAGGCCAAGAAGAATGTCGCTATTGAGCGTAAGAAGACGCAAGAGTCTGCCGAGGCGATTGAGCAGCTCAAACGGAAGGAAGAGCTCAATGCGATCGCTGTCAAGAAGCGCGAGAAGCAAGAAGATCTCAAGGCGAAGCAAAGGGTCAAGGAACAGATTGAGGCGGATAAGCGCGAGCGGGCAGAACGGAGTGCAAGGGAAAAGGCCTTGCGTGCTGGCCAGGCGCCACCTGTTGTCGCGGCCCCTGTCCCTGTCTCTGCGGCAACACCGGCTGCGAAAGCTGAGTATACGACTGCACGACTTCAGATCCGTGCGACTGGGGTCGCGCGACCGATTGTCAAGACTTACCCGAAGCAAGTCACCTTGCTGGCTGTTGCGCGTGACCTGGTCGAGACAGAGACTGCCCTTTCTAGCCTTGTGCCAGAACAGGCGGTCTTTAAGATGTTTGGACAGGTCATGAAGGGTGCTGATCTGGACAAGTCACTCGAAACGCTCAAGCTTGTGCCTTCTGCCAGCTTGATGCTTTCGTAATGCCTTGATGCATGCATACAAGACGAGACTGGACGCTTTGGCTATAGCTGTGACTGAGTGAGAATGAAAAGAAAAGATGCAAAAAGTGCTACGAGAATGACCGTGAAGAAGAAGCATAGACATATTTCCGCCAGATAAATGATAAAGAAGAAGTAAAGACATCCACATCAATCGTCATCAGCTCGTCCAGCTCGCAAACAGACGCGGCTTGAGCGATCGTACGCTGCCGCTGCTACTACCGACCTCTGCCTCCGACGCCGCCGAAGCAGCACTACTCTCGCGACGCATCGTCTGCGCCTGTTGCACCCGCGGCTCCAAGATGAGACTGCGACGCCAATGATCAGTCGTGCTTGTTCGAATGGCTGCAAGGCAACGCTTGATGTAGGCCTGTAACTCGGGCACAGCCGCCAACCGGTAGGGTACTTGAAACTTTTGAAGTTCAAACACAATCTTGGCTGCTTTTGCGTGCTTGTCAAAGTTGATGAGCGGTCGATCTGTGATTTTGCTGGGCCGTGTGCTCGGATTGCCTTCATCGACAAACGTCAGGTCCGTCAAGAACAAGCCCAAGAAGGGCAGACACGGTGTCGTCGTTTGTCGCAAGCGTGCACGATACAAGGCATAGTTGCGCTGATGATCCGTGACGGAACGCAAGTGATCAAGCAAACTGCGCTGGCTGCGATTCAAGCCATCCCACGTCCGCTTCAAGCGTGCAATCGTACTCGAATTGAGAGCCGACATGATGGCCATGAGGGTATTGTAGTTGCTGAGCTGCGCACACCGTTCCGCCACCTTGAGCCATTGCTTCAACACAAGTGTTCGGCGTTTTTGTTCCGTCTCGGCGAGAATCGAGTCAGCGACCCAGCCGGCGAGGTCAGTACTCGCAGCCGACATGGCCTTGACATGCACAGCGAGACTCTGTCCCTTCTTCTTGCTGAATTCCTGGCCAATGAGCTCGAGGGGTGTGATGTTGCAAAACGGGTCACTCTCGAGAAGTGTCAGTTGGCGCGCCAACTCCAGATCATCAAAGTCGAGGACGCTGCAGGGAGGACTAGCGACGCCTTCGTCCAGGGACGCCAAGCTTGCACGTAAAGTGGCGAGTTGAACTTTAGTCATCATGGGTGGCGGCACAGGCGCATCTGAAAGCAAAGCCGGCGCACCACCACCGACAGCTGGACCGCGCACAACCCCTTTTGCCCGTTTTGCTTCCACAAGATGGCCGGATTCGCTTGCGAGTTGGTCAACCCATTCTGCGAGCCTTTTGCCAGCTTGCGGCAATGTCGCTGCCAAGAGTCCCTTGGCAAAGGCGTCCATGACGGGTAGGGCCTCAGCATCGGTGTCGGGTCGCCAGTAGCTATCGACCCAGTACTTGAAGACGTTGTAGACACGCAGCCGAATGGGCATGGCGACAGCAGCTTCCCAATGACTCGGACAAGGGCTTGGCGGTGTGATGGCGAATCGTGCCACGAGCAATGTTGCGAGCGCGACTGGTTTTGTAAAAGTGCGGAATGTGAGGAAGAAGGTGGTGGTGAATTGTGCATCAGGCGCTTGATCCGCTGGCGTCAAGTTGACCACAAGCGAGGCGAGTGTCGCACCGGTGAGATGGCCTTCGGCGTTATGAGCGACTTCAATGTCTTCGGCGTCAAAATCGAGCAATGAAGCACCCGACTGTCGTTTTGTCTCGCACGAGGGCGCAAGACTGCCAGTTTCGGCAAGGCTGAGGCGGCTGAGACTGCAGTGGGCATCAGCGTCTGTGCTCGCACGCGCACGCGTCGAATGTTGTTCGCTGGCGTCTGCTTCCGTGGGCGACGTAGGTGCAAGCGGTTCAATCTTGCGATAGGGAATCGAGAGTGCCTCGACTTGGGCTTGCACGTCGCGTGAGCGTCGGTCACCGACATCGACACTGCTTGCCAATGTGGATGAAGAGAGGTCATCGCGTGGTAGACCAATTGCTTCTTGAGACCAAGCTTCTTGCGTCGCACTCGGCAACTCAAAGTCTCCTTGCGTTTCGAGCACAAAGGTTGCCCTCGCGAGACAATCACCGGCACCTTTGACAATGCCCGTTGCAGACGCCACAAGCCGATCCGTCTCAAAGACTTCACCCTCACATACCTGAACCAATCCCTGCGCCTGTGCCACAAACTTTGAAATCTTGGTGTAAAGTCCATCGCGCGCCGCGACAAGCGGTCGATCCTGTCGGAACTGCGACGAGACCGTCTCAAGCACAGCGAGAAACGCCCGTGCGACTTGGACGCAGCCGCGTGTTTCGTCACCGAGGGTATGTGCCGCTTGCGTCTGCTGTTGAAGCTGAAGGCGACCAATAAAGGCTGAGAGAAAAGCGTAAAAAGTGGCGTGCGTGCTGTGCAAGTTGGCCATGGCTGAACGAGTAGCAACGTGTTCGCCTTGCGTAGACGGCTGCGGCGTCAGAGGTTCTTCATGATGTTCCTGGAGTTCTGGAATGCCACCTTGTACCGAGCCATCAAACGAGATGGGCGGTGTCGTGACGAGTTCAGGCGCCTGATTCCGTACAAATGCTTCTTCAGCGGCGTAGAGTCCACAAAGCGGTCCAACGGCATGCACAAACTTGCCTGCACGGCCGACAACGCGTTCAGAGCGCATCAACAAAGCAGCACCCAATTCAGCAGACGTGCCTGCCGTTCTCGTCTTGGCAACATTCGCAAGCCCTGACAGTTCAGACAAGAGCCATTTCCGATCGCGACGGACTTGTTCATGTTGCTGGACGAGCGCTGCTTCACGCGAAAGACAGCCAGCTTGATCCAAAATACCTCGGACACTTGCCACCATGGCGGCCACACCGGCGCCGTAGCGCGCTTCATCTGACGCGCCGACGGCCGCTTCGAGGGCTGTGCGTGCATCCGTCAATTGTTGAAGCACAGAGAGGACATAGGGTTCACAGTAGTTGGAAGGGAACCAGCCGCGTGTGCCGTCGAGCAGACTGCCGTCGGCCCAGCCGGAACTGTGCACGCTGTGGACGTAGAGGATACTGCCGTCGCGGAGCGAAAGGCACGGCGCGCCGCTACTGTCTGGGTCAGGTGAAGCCGTATAGGGATGCAAGGCGCGTAGGTAGACGGTCAGAGGTTGACTCGCGTGATGAGACGCGCCCGAGATGGTTGAGCCTGTCGAGGAACGTCTAGAAGGAATTAGCCATCTGCTCTGCGACCTTTTTGGAGAAAACGCGTACGGTGAGGCCGGCGGTGTGATGGAACCATTGGAGCTGAAGGCGGCCGGTGCTGCGTCCTTTTTCCTGAGTTGAAGTGGTCGCACGACAGCAGCGACATGCGCAGAGGAAGCCATGGTTGATGTCGTTGTCGATTGTCTGTGTCGCCGTGATCAGTGTGGTGACACGAAGGAATAAAGGACCGTTCTGATGGTGCAGCGGCAATAGATGTAGGTTGAGGGAGAAGGACAGAGGACCTGTTGTTGAGCGTTGGCTGCTTCTGCAGCTAGCTATAGTTTTGGTTCCCCGTGCGCGTTGGCCTGACTTGATGTGGGCGTAGGAGTCGCGTCCCCCTTGCGCCTGCTGTTGTGAGAGGGTGGATGTCTTGCTGCTAGAACATCTTCTCCTGGATGCTCACGTCTATCTAGGTTGGTAGGGAGGAAGGTAGGTAGATGAGGCCCTCACTCTTGAGATAGATGCGATGATGACCCATTGACCCCCTTGCGCCTAGGTTGTCTCTCTCCTGCATACAAATTTTACCTAGGTAGGTATCTTTGGTAACGAAATATAAACAAGACCATGGGGGGTTCAGCCAATCATTCCAAGGTTCGGACAAGGAGGCAATCCAGGGGTCACCTGTCAACTTCAACCCTCTTGGCGAATAAGCAGGCATGCAAGAATCAGCAGCAAGATAGATGATGCAGCACAACGGAAATAGCAACTGCAGCAATGACGAACGGCACACCGACTACAGTCGCGATAGACTATATGCATAAAGGCAAACAGCGAATGCGGCTCGGGCAAAGTTTGCAGGTTTGCGATTCTGCGAATGTGTGACTGCCTGCTTTGTCCGAGGTATGACTGCTGAATCAGTGCTGATATGATATCTATATGGTCTCATGTAGCTTATCATATGTATATAAGCAGATGAGAGAGCGGGAAAGCACGAGATGTCCTGTGAGCTCGAGGGACTGATTCCCGCGGACCCTCTATAGCTAGCGGCCATATAGACATGCTGTCTTGCAAACACAAATTGGGTCATCCATGTCAACAACAGGATTGCCTTCACCAGATGCCCTGAGGTACAACAGCATGATACTGTCAAACGAGCTGCTACCTAGGTAAAGGTGGGATCCGAGCAAGTCACTGACGTGAAGCTTGACTTGAATGGTGTGCGCCAGATTCACTAGCTAGCTATAGATTGAAGACGCGACCTCGGAAATCTCGAGCGAGGCGTGCGACAAACTTTTTTTGTGCGCGCGACAAATGCATCCTGGCAACGGCAATGACCAACTAGCAAGAGGTAACGCGCGACCGAGTGCTATAGCTAAATTGTCAGTGAGTGTTTCATCAGACGATTAGTCCACGGATAGATCAAGATGGCCGCCGTCAAGACTGCCTCTGAAGAGCTCCTGACAACGACCATTCAAGAAACACCAGAGACGTTTTTACATCCGACCGAGGCGCTTCTCAAAGCGGCGCTTGTGACGGCAAAGCGCTACGTGGACCCGCTTGCCAAGCAGCACAGCGTTTTTGATCAGATCCACATCGATGGCTTGCATGTCGATCAAATATGGCAGCAAATCAAGGCTATCTCTGAGTCTGTTGTCGATGCAGTCTTGGAAGCTGATTTGCCAGAGTCGAGTGCTGTGCAGATGAGTATGAGTGATGCGTCTGACATGGAAGACATGAGTGATGAAGATGGTCTCGAGCTTGGCTCCGAGATGGAGCTCGAGGAGGACGAAGACGATTCAGATCTCGAATCGGGCGAAGAAGAATACGCAAGTGATGAAGAAGCGCCGCTCGATATGGAGCTGGAAGACGAACAAGATGAAGCATCGGAGGCTTCAGATGCAGATGAAGAGGCACAAGACGAATCGGAAGGCGACGGCGAAGAGGCCCAGCAGGACGTCTTTGGCCTAAACGACCAATTCTTTGACATTGACGACTTTAACCGACAAACAGAAATCATGGACGCCAACTATGAAGCCGCTCAATCCGAGGATGATGTTGATTATAATGCCGACCCGGATGAGGCCTCGGATATGGATGACCTCGAGCAGGAAGGCGATGCCGGTGACAATGCCAATGAAATCCGCTATGATGACTTTTTCGCACCGCCGAACCGCGCCTTTGGTCACAACACTGGCAAGCGGAAACGCGTGCGTCGAGATGTGGACGGTGATGAAGAAGCAGAGCCTGCCGAATCCACCATGGCGCGCATGCAAAAAGACTTGTTTGCAGATGATGATGCTGCCATGGCCGAAGACGCTGCAGACGCCGAATCGGGTCCCAAACTCTCGGCGTATGCCAAGCGACAACTCAAGCTCAAGCGTGAAATTGAACAGCTCGAGATGGAGAATGTCGGTAAAAAGGACTGGACGCTCATGGGCGAGGCTTCAGCCAAAGTCCGGCCGAAAGATTCATTGCTTGAAGAAGCGATGGATTTCGAACGCACGAGCAAGCCAGTGCCGATCGTCACCGAAGAGGTGGCCGCGAGCTTGGAAGACATGATCAAGGCGCGTATCGTGGCACGGCAATTCGACACGGTCGTGCGTAAAATCCCAGAGTCGGCGCACAAGTTTGCCAAAAACACGTTCGAGTTGGATGACAGCAAGCCGCAACAGTCGCTCGCCGACGTGTACGAGCAAGAAATTCAGAAACGCGCCGATCCGACTGGCTTCAAGTCGGCCAAAGACCTCAAGCTCGACAAGGAACATGCTGAAATTGAACAGCTCTACAAGGACGTTTGCTATAACCTGGATGCCCTTTCTTCTTGGCATTACACGCCCAAGCCCGTTACGGAGTCCCTTCAAATTGTCACTAACGCACCTGCCATCGCCATGGAAGACGCACAGCCCTTGACCCTCTCGTCACGTGCACGTCTCGCACCGCAAGAGCAGTTTGGTGTACAAGCAGAAAAGGGCGAGGTGGTCGGCAAAGCTGGCTTGCCAACTGCAAAGGCAGAAATGACGAGTGAAGAGCGACAGAGATATCGTCGTCGACAGCGCGCCGTCGCCAAGAAATCGGGTGCTCAGAAACAAGAGGCAAAAGGCGTTTCGGCAAAGACGGCTGAAAAGCAGCAGGTCTTGGAGACGTTGAAGCAAGGCGATGTCAAGGTCATTAGTGGTGGCAAGGCGCGAAGTATTCAGACTGCCAAGCAGGGCAAGACGAGCCGTAGCTTGGCCAATATCAAGCTCTAGTTTTAAGCATCGTACATCCAAGTTGGCTATTTTCGTTTCAGTCGCCCCTGTCGATACGATCTTGTCCTGACCCCTGAGCGTGCATAGCCCCTGAGCCGGACCAAGAGACTGCCCACAACACAATCGACCGATCCACTGCCTGCTACGCGATCCGCCCAGTCAATCAGCAAAGCAGCCTTGATGGCGCAGCAAGGATTTGACTTTGAGATTCAGTCGCTCAATGCGCCTGTCTGGCAGTCGATGAGCGAGCGCACGCGAAGCTTGCGACGCACGGTGGATGCAGAACAGCGCACATCACATAGGTCCCTTGCCAGTCTTGCAAGCTACTACACGTATGCTGAAGAAACCACTGGTCAAGCTCGTGATCCTGTTCAGGCTGGAGGATTGACCGCGGGCAGCGCGGCTGATGAGCGCGAGGGGCTTGCTCAGCACTCTTCAAGCACCATCCTCAATACCCAAGTCCCCACTGTCGTTAATGTCGGCAGTTCGCCCATCGACCAAGCGACGGCATCCAAGACAAGCAGAAACACGAGCCCACATTCAAGTCTGGAGGCACCCATGAGCAAGCAAGATCGTGCAGCGCTCGAAGCCGACGCATGGTGGCTTCGCAAAGTCGAAAGCGGCGCACTCCTTCCTTGGGAACAAAATGAACGCAACGCGGCAGCACACGGGCAAGCCAAGACGGTGGCGGAAACAACAACGAAAGGGCATAGGCCACGCAGCACGGTCATTTCCATGAGTAACCTGCTCAACGTTTTCAATATAAGCCACCTGACGCAGTCAGCTGCCATACGTCTCCAGCAATTGACAGGACGGGCATCGCAGCTGCCAGTACAGGGACCAGACGGTTCTGTCTTGATGGTCACACGCTCTGATGACCGCACGCTCGCCAAGACGAAACAACAGCTTTTGCAGATTCAGAGTGATCGTGAGGCACGACAGCAACTGCATCGCTCGAGTAAGTTTGAATGGGTGCCGGGCGTCAAGCAGATGCGAGCGTCTCATCAGCCGGGTGTGCAAAACGTCGCAGGCCTTGAGGAGGTGATTGAGATGAATGCACCAGGAGATCGCACGTCTTTTACGCGGCTGATTCGAGGGGACACGAGAAATCCATTGGCGCAAATGCAGGCGCAGCAGTTGGAGCGATACAAACGCCGGAAGAAGCGCGATACGCTCGTCGTTATGTTTGCGATTGGCTTCTTGTGCCCGGTTGCATGGTTGTTTGCAGGGTTTCTCATGAACAAGCCTGACGAAGACTCTGAAGAGCGACTGCCACTTGGTATCGAGCATTATGAAGTCGGTGTCTGGCGCATCGCTAACAGAGTCATGGCCTGTGCAGCCATACTCATTCTCTTCTTGGTGCTCTCCGTGGCCCTCATCATCGAGGCTTGAAATCCTTATTTAGACTGCCGCTGTAGCGCGTCTTGTCATTTCAACTTTTTCCTCTTCTTCAACAGTGGTGCGTGTTTTGATGATACTCGAGATGCCACCTTGGCCAAAGGCCTCGTCGTCCGCCATGTGAATCAGGATGCGCTTCTCCCGGATTTGCTCAGGTGTTTGCTTGGCAAGCTCAGGTAGCAATGTGGTGACGGCGGCATCGAGTAATCGGAAAAGGAGAATCTTGGTAACTTGTTTGTCGGCAAAGAATGGAACCTGCAGTAGCAGGTCCTCTTTGGCTTCAATGCGAAGGACAGCCTGATCCGCCTCGCTTGGATCGATTCTGCTCGGCGACGGTTCCCCATCGATGAACAAGAAGTTAGTGAGCCACCTTGCATGACGCGTGAGTGCAACGGACGTTGTCTGTCTTTTGACCTCCTCGGAGATGAGTGAACACAGTGCCGTGCCGCGAAACTTGTCAATCAGTGGCAGAGCAATACTTGAAACGAGGCTCAATGTCAAAGACGACAAGCTTGGCGCGAGGAATGCCGTTGCAATTCTCGGTAATGCTGTGTCACAAAGACTGTCGTCGCTTGAAGCTGTTTGTGCTTGTTTCTGCTCCGTGGCGGCGATCCATGGGGAGATTCTGAGCCAAAGAATTTGCAGACCACTGCCAAGTACATGCCATATACGGCTTAGAGATGTGAGATCACTGCTTCTCGATGGCTTCTTCAACCACTTGATGAGCAGCTCGTCCCAAAAATAGACGTTGCTGAGACGCTCGGCATAGAGCAACAGTAAGACCTCTGACAAGACTTCACGTACGAAGGCGTAGGCCACATCACCGACAAGCTCGTCATACGGGAGCAAGACTGCAAGCAAACCATCTGCTACGCGCATCAAGTATGCTGATTGGTCTAAGGCGCCTTCATGCTTGCCAGAGACTTCCATGAATGCTTCCGCAAACGTTTGACCTGTATGATGCCTGTCCATGGCAATGTTGAAGTCTTCCAGATGCCGCAATACAATCGCTGGAACAACCTCCTGCAGGTAACAATCCCATTCGGCGCTCTCGGAGCGCTCATAAACTTTGAGAAAGAGCTCATCGACGAGATCTTCTAGAATGATAAAGATGTCTTCATTGCTGGATAGACCAGTGTACCAGCTGCGAATGTACTGCTTAACTAGCAACGAGATGAGCTTTTTGAGCTCTTCGCGCAGCTCCTCGCGTGATGAGGTAGTTGCCTCACCCATGCGCTCGAGCGTGTATGGCTTGGTAACGAGCAGCAATTGTGGAATGAGAGTCTTGAGTGGACGACATTCAGATGAGGCTATAGCTACTGTAGAAGCAGCCAGCGATCATCGTTGCAGTTGTACTGTCCTTGTTCCTGATGATGTGAGTACTGCAGGCTGTAGCTGGGTATTGCTGTGAGTCTGAGCTCTCAATCTAGCCCTCGCTGCTGCCAATCAGACGCTGGCCGCTAATCAAGCAAACACCGCCGCGACCACCACCGCCCAAAGCCACCGCAGCCAGCACTCCAAGTCAAAGACTCCCCACTTTAATTACATGTAGAACCTTCAACAAAATCAAACCTTGGAACTTGGAAGGGTATCCCCATTTGCAACATTCCACCTGCAACGACCAGCTGCCCAGGTGAATTGCTCGAACAGCGGGCTATCTAGTCTGCAGCTGCTGCAGAGATGGCTTTATATGTCACTCGATCAAACGACGGCCATCGATCACGCACGCTGCAGGTCCCCCTCATGAGCAAGAATAGCGCAAAGTCGCTGAGTACTCGACCTTTGTCGGGATTGCAAGGCAGCCGCGCCAGAGCCAAAACATTGACAACGCCTCTGGCAACACCCTCAGAGGAACGCATTGATTTCGATTGGTCTTTATCCGTCGCGATCCCTGGTCTCGCGAAGCATTGGGAAGCATTGCCGCGCGAATTGAAGAGCCGTATCCTCTTGTTTCTGCCACCCAAGGACCGAGTGCGCTGCGGGCGTGTCAATCGAGATCTGCGCGCTTTGGTGCAGGATGGCGCGCTTTGGCAGGTCTTGGACACTGAAACGTTCCATTCCAAGATTCCTGCGGTCCAGCTGCGCAAAATGATTGAGCTCGCGGCGCCATTTGTGCAGCACCTCAATCTGCGCGGCTGTACGCAGCTCAAAGACGACATCAGCTTCACACTCGGCAATTTGCAGACAGTCAACTTTGAAGGCTGTCGCTTCTTGACTGCGCCATCGCTCGTCAAATTGATTTCGCGCAACGAAAAGCTCAAGGCGCTTGATGTCAATGGCTTGTATGCGGTCGACAATAACGTGCTTGAGAGCATCGTACAACACTGTCCGGGGTTGCAAGCACTCAACATATCCTATTGTGCCAAGGTAGAGAGTATTCACCTTTCACGCGCATTACAACACTTGACTAGTCTGCGCGACCTGCGCATCGCAGAGTGCTCTATTGACCTGCCCGTTTTGCGTGCCATTCATGCTCTCAAAAAGCTTGAACGTCTCTGTCTCTCTGGCTGCAGGACCCTCAAGGACCTCGATATGCGAACACTCATCTACGACGGCGCCATCTTTGGCGTTGATATGCCGGAGCGTACCGTCAAGATGGCCAATTTGACGCATCTAGACCTTTCGCACACGTTCTTGACCGATCATTGCGTGCAGTACATGATCGGTACTTTGCCACAGCTTGAAAAGCTCGAACTTGCAGGTGCCATCAGCTTGACTGACGAGGGTCTCGTCCAGCTATTGCCTTATGTCCCCAAATTGACGCACGTTGATTTTGAGGACTGTACTATCGGCGATAGCACGTTGACGGCTCTAGCAGCGAATTGCCCTGCGCTACGCCATGTGCAGCTCTCGCACTGCAGCAATATTACGGATGTCGGCGTCCTGCACCTCGTTGACTCTGTTGGCGGGCTGCAGCATCTCGATCTCGACAACACAAGGATTACCAATAGCGTGCTCGCAGGCCTGGCTGCAAAACCTTGCTCTATGCGACTTTCGCTCTATGATTGTCCCAACATTACCTGGACCGGCGTCTTGTCTCTTTTGACAAGCAACAGCACACGTCCCAAATACCTCAAAAAACTCAAGACATTCTATGGCTGGCAGCGACCTGTCGATGGCCATACGCGTGCTGTCCTCAAGGGAGACTTGCAATCTGCTCGAGAGATTGAAAAGGCTTGGACGCAATACATGATGCAGAGTTCAGAGCAAGTCATGCGTGGCGAGGTGGGACAAAGCCGGTTTTTGGGACTTGATGTGGATGAACAAGGCGCTCGCATCGTTGGCAGAGAGACTAGGCAGCGCCGTGCTTGCCTCATCATGTGAGCTCGCCTAGCAGTCATTTGATTTTTGATTCATCGACGGCATTCACATGTATATCACTAGCGTTTCCATGTTTTAGCACGTAGCCATGCATCAACTATTTTGCTGCGACACGCCTGCGATGGCTTCAAGGGCATCCCTCGCTGCACTGTATCCACCCAGGAAGATGAAGCCACCTGTACTGATCCAGCCTATCCGCGGCACAATGCCCTTTGAGAGCGCCAAAAGACCTTCTTGCCGTACAACACCCCCGAGCGTCTTGAACCAGCCGTCTGCTGAATCAGAAAGCATGAGGCGTGTCTTGACGACATCCATCGGCGTCGTCAGCGCTGCCGCTACACCACCTGCTATGGCACCACACACAGCCGCTTCGGCTGCATTCGCACGCGGCGCTTCCGAATCTAGCGTCGGATGCGGCTGAGAGCCGCCGCGTTCGGAAACAGCCCAGCGTTTGAGAGCTTCCCAAAGTGGGAATTGGATACAGACAAAGGGGATCTCTCGTGCCAGGGTACCGCCAAAGCCTCGATAGAGACCAGCGACGCCGTGTACTGCCAGTACTGAGCGAAGTGTTTGTAAGGAAGAGGTGGGGATTTGAGAGGTCTGGGTACGTTGCTTGACGACTTCGGTCGGTGTTCTGACAAGACAGGCGAGCGTCTCGCCGGCGCTGCCTGCGACCACAGCAAGCACTACACTATCTTGCAGCGGTACATGTGTTTTACAAGCTTCATAAGTGACAAAGAAGAGTGCAGCGGAGGGGGCAGAGCCAGCAGCAATAGAGCCCATGCCTTTATAGACGCCATGCCAGCCGCCGTTGGCAAAGAAGCCGCCGCGGGCCTGCAAACGCGTCTTGAGCGTATCGAGCGGGAAGAGGGAGAGATCAACGGCGAGACCGGCGAATGCGCCACTGAGCAGCGGAATGAAGGGTTCTAGCATGGCTGAGCCAGTCTTATATAGCTAGCTTGCTTGAATGATGGTCGCGGTTGAGATTGAGATGCATCAGCCACGGCGCGATCAGATGAGAGATGCGGCGCAGGCAAAAAGAATAAAATCCCGCGACATGTGCAAGAGAGCTACCCACCTAGGTACAGTACCGCGTACGTAGACATTGCTTCTACATTGCTCGTCCACTTTGCGCAGAGACACTGAGCACATCTCGATCACCTGGCACCAAATAATCACGTTAGGAAAGGACCACCTTCACCAGCGATCATGTCGGCCAAGAAGAATGGACCGTCTAGCAAACTCATGTCGATGAAGGTAGCGCTCCTCGCCAGTAGCGGCTCTTGCACAGCCAGACTGACGCTTAGTTTATGATGAATGCGGCGGACAAAGAAGCGGCAAAAGTGGCTGAAGCGGCGCAAGTCAAAGTCATCAGTGAGTCGCATTGGAAGCTTTCCTTCAAGGACAAGGCCCGGCATGATGCAGCAACGAGCGCGCCCGTGACCTATACGCCATCCTATACAAACTTCATCGAAGCCGAGTCGAGCGGTCGTCGCGCCTACGGTAAACGTGCAGAAGAACCCAAAGAGGAAGCCAAGGAGAGCGATCCTGCAGAAAGTGATGAGGAAACGCCTGAAGATGCGTTTGCACGGAGACAAGCTGAGCGCGAAATGGACCGCGATACACTGCGTAGTATGGCAGGTGCGACATCACTCTCTGGTGTACCGAAGCGAAAGCCTGGCGGTGCCGATACGTCTGCGAAGAAGAAGCACAAGTCAAGATGAGGCATCAAGCGAGGTTCTTCTACGACTTCCTCTCCAACGAGCCTGATCATAAAATACTGTTCGACAAGGCACTTTTCCAGTCACGACCCGTAATCGCGGATCATGGTCGTCGCCGCACGGTCCATCGTTCCATGTCGATCCCGATAGTTCCTGAGAATCACCAATACGAAGCTTAAGCCAGCTCGGTACCGACTCAGGAGTGTCACGAACGCCTTGGTTGGACAAGAATCGGGCTACTGCATCATAGGCAAGGCAAGGCACCTGGAGCACACCCTAGTACATTCTGTACATGTATTTGGACCGCACTTGCTCCTCCTCACATAATGCATAGTGCTCGGAGCTCGCACGATTGTCTTGCCGAACTCTGCTATTTCCCCACACTTTTGCTTGTGGAACCTAAATCCGGGCGGCCGGCACCTCCATCTACAAGCTGTTCAACACCCATCCTCTTGGAAAGCTATAGCTGCTACTGCGACTACGGCATCAAAGGCTTCAGCTACAGCACTGCAACGCGTCAGCTCTCCAACGATAAACGCCGCAAACACAAGTGTCACAATGGGCAAGGCAGACCATGCATGCATCATCATCGGCAGCGGCTTCGCTGGCCTCGACATGGGCATCCAGCTCAAGAAGCAACTCTTTGAGCATGGCTTTATTATTATCGAGCGCGAGGCATCTGTTGGCGGGACTTGGCATGTAAATCGGTACCCCGGGGCTGGCTGCGACGTACCTTCGCACTTCTACTCCTACAGCTTCGAGCCAAACCCAGATTGGAGTCATGTGTACAGTTATGCAGATGAGATCTCTGCCTACGTGGATCGCATTGCCAGGAAGGTAGGAATCCATTTTGACTTGCTCAAGATGATCTGGACTAATGTTTAGTACGACATCATCAAGCACTGCAAATTCAAGACGGAATGTGTCTCTGCCATATGGGATAGCAAGGCTGAGCTCTGGAATGTCACGCTTAAGGATCTCAAGACTGGGCAAGAGTCGACCCAGACGGCCACCATCGTCATTTCGGCTGTCGGTGTTCTTGGTGTGCCCGCTGACCCGCCCATCCCTGGCGTCGAGCAGTTTGAAGGCCGCGTGATGCACACGGCTCGTTGGGACAACAAGGTGCTTTTGCAAGACAAGAAGATTGTCGTGGTCGGCAATGGATGTTCTGCAACACAGGCGGTGCCCGTCATGGCACAGCAGGCCAAGATGCTCAAGCAATTCATCCGCAGCCCGCACTACTACCTCGAACAACCACAGGCCAAGTATAGCAAGTTTGAGAAATGGCTCTGTCGCTACATGCCGCTCTACCAGCGCTTCTTCCGTTTCATCATCTACTTTTTCGCAGATGCAGACTTTCGGCTCTTTTACACAAAGTTGCTCGGACATCGATCGGCGCAAAAGAAGGTGGCGCTTGAGTACCTGAAAAAGACGGCACCGTCCAAATACCATGAGGTCCTGACGCCAAAGTTTGAGCTTGGCCAGAAGCGTCGTGTATACGACACAAACGTAAGTTTTTCCTCTATGCTTGCAAGCTAACAAGGTAGTATCTCAAGACGCTGCACCGCGACAATGTCGAGCTCACCACGACGCCGCTTGCCAAATTCACGAAGCATGGTGTCGAGACTCAAGACGGCACTGAAACAGAGGCTGATATTGTCGTGCTCGCCAACGGTTTCAAGACGCAAGACTTTCTCGTGCCCATGAAGGTCATTGGCGAGCAAGGCATCTCGCTCGATGAGCGTTGGAAGAAGCAAGGCGGTGCGCGTGCCTACCGCGGTGCCGCCGTTGCCAAATTCCCAAACTTGTTCTTGCTGACGGGACCCAATACGCTTCAGGGTCACTTCAGTGTGGTCTTTACGATCGAATGCAACGTCAATTATGTGATTCAGCTTGCTCGACCCATCTTGAAGGAGCGTCAGATTGTTTCAGTGACGGAAGAGGCCGAAGCGAGCTACAACGAGTGGGTCCAGCAGGAGCTCTCACGCACGGTCTTCACGCAGCCTGGTGCCACGGGTTGGTATTCAAGCAAGGAATCCGGTCACAATCCGACAATTTACCCATCGTACCAGACGCACTACTGGTGGAAGACACTCAAGCCCCAGTGGAAGGACTTTGACGTCGAGGCGCGTGCTTCTGCTTAGGTTTCAAGGTTGGTTTTGTAGCTTGCGCTTGTTTGTAGTCTTTTTCCTTCTTTGAGTTTTAGTCAGATTGGTCACTGGTGTGTCTATACAGTCTTGCCCTATTGCAGACTTGCAGCAGCTGCAGTGATGCTACAGTCATGCTAATGATGCTGATGGTGCTAAGAATAGGCCTCTCCCAGCGTTGGTCATCCTCGATTGAGCAATGTCGTGGTTACCCCTTGCCTGTGCCCCCTGACTCCCTTGAGTCCCTTCTCTTGAATTTCGTGACGCGACGCGACAAGCTGACGACTGCAGAGAAAAAACAACAAACCTCCTTGCTCCAGGTCCTTTACCTAGGTAACTAACAACCGCATTTAGTCGACAGGTCAACGAGCATGCCAAATTCGACTCTCCTTGCATTATCTATAGAGAGTCCGATGCGCGATGATGACGAGAAAGCTTGCTCTAGGCTACTCTAAGCTTCAGCAGATCGATGCAGCTGTCAAATTCTGCTAGCACTTCTATGCCGATGCAAGCTGATGCCGGCGCGCAGGTCGGAACCTTCTTCCGCAATGCCTTCCAAGGTTCGCAACTTGCAAGGAGGCACAGGGTCATACCCGCTCTTGCCATTCGAGTCGAGGGGTGTCAACACAACTGAGACAACAAGCTACCCTCTTTGCGGCGCTCACAAGACGGTCACGCCGGACTCGCTCTGCTCTTGTTGCCCTCACTAGAGTCACTACCTCTCGACGACCCAAGGACACTCATTCATTTGTTGCGACCTAGCTACCGACCATCGTGTCATTCACTCTCTATCTGGTCCAGCAGACGCGTCCTCAGTCAACAAAACAGCCCGTGACAAGTAGCGGGTCTCGACGATGCAGCTCTTTCTTCTTCTAGCGACATGGCTCGCAGTGGCTCGAGCAGCACCGAGCGTAGGCTACCCCATCAACTCTCAAGTGCCTCCCGTGGCGCGTGTCGGCAAGGCCTTTTCCTACGTCTTTCCGGGCAACACATTCAGCAACTATGGTGCTGATGTCGTCTTTCAAATCACAGGTCAGCCTGCTTGGCTCAACCTCAACGCGGCCACACGGACACTTTATGGCACACCGGCGGCGGGTGATGTGGGTGCACCTAGTTTTCGACTCGTGGCTGCAGACGCGACTGGATCAGCGACTGACAATGTCGTGTTGATTGTCTCGGCGGCTTCAGGCCCTTACATTGCGTTGCCCCTGGCCACCCAATTGCGCACCATGGGACGCGTCGATGGACGTGGCGGACTTGTTCTGGAACCCGGTGCACCCTTCAAGATTTCGTTTGCTCGCGAAACGTTTGCCGAGACGGGTGGCAATGTGTCTGCTTACTATGGCACTTCGGACAATCATACCCCTTTGCCCTCTTGGATTCAGTTTGATTCCGCCAACGTTGCCTTTACGGGTGTCACGCCACCAGTCTTGTCTGCCATTGCACCGCCGCAGTACTTTGAGTTTACGCTTGTGGGTACAGACTATCCTGGGTTCGCAGGCATTAGTGCCACGTTCAACATTGTCGTGGGTGCCCACAGCTTGTCGTTTGATACGGCGCTCTACACGCAAAACGCAACGATCGGCTCGCCCTTCTCATTCAAGATTCCTAACGGCGCTCTCAAGCTAGACGGCGCTTCGGCCGCCTCGGCCAATTTATCGTCCATTTCGGCCAATACGACCGGCACCTGGCTTCTCTTTGATGTCGCCAATATGGCCTTGAGTGGCACACCGCCCGCTGGCAGCGTTTCCACCACGATCGCCATTACAGCGAATGATGTCTTTGGCGGTGTCGCCGTGACCAACGTGCGCATCGTCATTTCCAGCACGACCGTCAGCATCTTTTCATCATCGCTGCCAACGACCATCAATGCCACCGGCGGCGAATACTTTTCGTATACGTTTGACAGCAGCGTTGTGCCTTCAGCGGCAACACTGACGGTCACTGTCTCTGGGGCAAATTGGCTCATGTACAATCCAGAGAATCGAACGTTGTACGGTCAAGTCCCCTCCAGCGTCCTAGTCAAGCGACAGGCAACCGGTGTCACCGTCAACATTGAAGCAGCTTTGAATGGCGAGACGGCAACGCGCAATATCGGCGTCAATGTCATCGGTGCAGACGCAACGACGGCTTCGGCTTCGGCAACTACTTCGTCTGCAACGATGACGGCGTCTGGCACGGCAAGGACAAGTGCTACAGTGTCCAAGACGGCTTCTCGAACAAGCAGCAGTCTAACGTCCTCCTCAGCACGTGCTTCATCCAGTGCCAGCGCAGCTGCTTCTCAAAAGGGCAGCACTGGCAAACTCAGCGGCGGTGCGATCGCCGGCATCGTCATTGGTGTCGTGGCAGCGCTTTCAATTGCACTCTTTGTCTTTTGGTGTTGCTGTCTACGCAACCGATCCCGTCGACGGGGTTCACAACGTTCTGCTTCACCCTCGGATATTTCGCGCCCTATTGAAAAGGACGATGGCAACTGGCCGATTGCGAATGCTGCCGCCACCAATGGTTACGATGCCCCACGCCAACTCGGCACGTTTGACATCTTCAAATCGACGAGTGAAGGCCGATTGAGTGGTTATGTGGCTGAAATCAATGCACATGGTGCCGAGACCGGTGGCTTGGCGCCGCCGTTGGCGCATGAATTGCCACCCTTGCCAGATTCACCCAGTTTGGCTCCCGTGGCGAGTGCGTATGCCTCGAGTGAGCCGAGATCGACAAGTGGCACGTATACGGCGTCCAGATCGAGTGCGGCGTTGAGTAGTGCTGCCGTCAGTGCGCAACAAGGCAGAGGGACGGGCGCCCTGTCGGATATCACGAATCGGTCGAGCAATCTGATGACAGCAGGCCGCAACCCACGCACGGGTAGTTTCTTGAAGACGTCTGCAGGTGCGGGACGTCGACAGTCCGTCTTTGGCGGTATTGAGAATATGGCGCATCGCGAGAGTACCAACACGCTCGATACGGTGGCGACGGATGAGTTGTTTAGTGTACGGTTGGTGGGCGATGCGTCTTCGAGTTCGGCTCAGTCTTACCCGATGGCGCCACCGCTTGCACGAACAGCGTTGCCGAGACGCATGTTGACGAATGCCACCACCAACAGTGGCCAAACGATTGGCTCGTACACGTCTTCGGAAGGTGACTTTATCCAACGCTTTGGCAGTAACCAAGAGTCTCTGTCCAGTGGTGGCCAACGCAGCTTGCAACAACAACATGGCGAGTCTGGACAGCCGCAACCCTGGCGTGTGTTGCAGCATGGCAACTCATATGGCAGTTTTGGCAGTTATGCCACAACAGACAGCAATTTGAGTGATGAGTTTTCATTTGATGACTCGTTGCATGTTGCCGGTGGCGATGCTGCTTCTCAAGTCTTCAACACGAGTTTGCCGGAAGAGACGACTGGACGGGTGCAATCGGCGCAAACGGCCGTCTTGCCAACAAGCAGGGCTTCCGTCCATCGGCCAGAGTCGAATGGTGTCTTACTTGATGCGCCGTTTTCACCGCAATGGGGTCATGGCGGCACTCCGCTGCCTGGTGCGGATGTCACAAGGCGGCCAACGTTGACGGAGCGTGTCTTGTCGTCGAGCAAGAATACGTCTTTGCAGCTGCAGGATCCACGCAAGCGACCGATGTCGAGTGATGTTGAGAGTGGCAATGATTTAAGCGGCGAGACGTCTGGTGAGATTGCGTTTATATAAGCTGTGATTGCATAGAGATAGCTAGCTATGAGATGTTTGATTTTGTAATACTAGTAAAAGAGAATAGCTCGATGCAAGAGAGTGCAAGGTTGGTGGGTCTAGCTACCTAGTCAGGTTGAATGTTTGCTGGTGACGCCATGGATGTGCAGTCAGACAGTCCCTAGCTAACTAGCACTCTGCCTTCTCCTCTCTTCCCAGCAAAACAGAATTCATCCACAGCAGCAGCAGCAGCAGCAGCAGCAGCATTCATCCACACAAAGACCAAAGAGCAACCTGCGCATCAAAGACAAGCGCTTCCAAAGCAGGCCTCTTCCCATCGAGCGCAACTCGCCATCCACTCATCTCACACAACCTCATCCACTTTCCCTCCCTTTCCATCCAGCAAATCTCAAAACTAAAGAGTTTCATCGCATTCCCTTTTACAAAACCCTCTTCTCTGTGTACGTCAAGCGGATCCCTTGCATTTCCCTCTTCCACTTGACATCCAGTCAGATCTCTCTAGGTCTCTCTTGAACAAACCAAGCAAAGCGAGCTCGACGACACAAGCTCCGAAAATACACCACACGACTTGCTACTAGCATATCCACGGCACAAAGAAAAACACTTTTCACTTCATCATGGGACAAACACTCGCCACACCAGTGATTGAGAAGCACTCTTCGTATGTCATTCCATGCGCGGATCAGGTGGCTCGGCTCCAAAGCAGTCTTGTGCAACATTCGCATGACTGTGCCGAGGCCGTTTTGCTTGCGTCATCTTGCATATCACCTGCTAACGAGCCTCTAGGAACGGCGCCGATGAATTGTACATCTATGGCATCAGTGACATGCAAGGCTGGAGGATATCGATGGAAGACGCGCATGCAGCTGTTCTCCAATTGACAGAAGGCTCCGGCCAAGATCAAGTCTCGGTCTTTGCAGTCTATGACGGACACGGCGGTAGGCTCTCCACTAGAAAGGATAATTGGCTGACTCGAAAACAGGTGAAAATGTAGCACTCTTTACGGGTGAACGGCTACACCGGATCGTGGCCGATGAAGAAGCCTTTAAAAAGAAAGACTACGTCGCCGCACTCAAGTCAGGTTTCCTCGCCACCGACCGCGCCATTCTCGCCGACCGTAAACTTCTCGACGACCCGTCAGGCTGTACTGCCACCGTCAATTTGCTGACGGGTGATGGCAAGATTTACTGTGCCAATGCCGGCGATTCGCGTACCGTGCTCGGCAGCAAAGGCCAAGCCAAACCTCTCTCTCAAGACCACAAGCCGCAGAACGAAGAGGAAAAAGAACGCATCTGTGCAGCCGGTGGCTTTGTCGATTTCGGTCGCGTCAACGGTAACCTGGCGCTCTCGCGTGCGATTGGTGATTTCGAATTCAAGAAGAATAAGGATTTACCGGCCGAGCGGCAGATTGTGACGGCTGATCCGGATGTCTCGACACATACGATTGACGGCGATGACGAGTTTCTCGTCGTTGCTTGTGATGGTATTTGGGATTGCAAATCATCGCAACAGGTGATTGAGTTTGTGCGACGCGGTATTGTCGCTGGTCAAGAGTTGCATGTCATTTGTGAAAACTTGATGGACAATTGTCTTGCGAGTTCGAGCGATGGCGGCGGTGTTGGCTGTGACAATATGACCGTCATGGTGGTAGGTCTCTTGCAAGGCAAATCCAAGGAAGACTGGTACAAGATGATTCAAGACCGTGTTGCCAACAACGAAGGGCCTTGTGCGCCTGAATCGGCTGCTGAACTCAAGCCGCCTCAGTTTGAGCAATTCCAACAGAGTGAGATTCACTATGGCTCCTACAAGGTTCAAGCGGAAGAAGACGAGGATGAAGAAGACGAGGACGAGGCAGAGGGTGAAGAGGATGCTGAGGACAAGGATGCGCAACAAGACGGCAAGCAGGAAGGCTCGATTGTTGTGTTGAAGGATGGCTCGGAGCTCTTGCGGCAGAAGGATGAGAAATCCAAGATTGAAGAGAGCGAGGCGTCGGAACGGGAGGAGGCGGCCAAGGAGACCCAGACGGATGAAGACAAGATGGACACCAAGTAGAGGCGCGGTGTTGTCTGTCGTGTGTCACCATCAAGGCTGTCTATGTGGCTATCACTCCCTAGGCTGCGTGCGTTTATAGCTTTTGTTTCCCAGTCATGACTTCGGTAGATGCCCTGCCCTTGCAATTGTCTTGCTTGTGCCTGTCTATAGTATACAGCCCTACCTAGGTGCTGCTGCTGCTGCTGCTTGTTTGCACACGAGCCAATTCTGACATCTGATTGGATAAACACAATCATCAATCTCACGCTGTTCAATAGGCATGCTCCCCCCTCCAACAAACCCCGAAAGCATCTTCTCGCCTCCTCCCCCTTCCTTCCTACCAACACACATCAAAGACAACCATGGTTCTCTCTGCTGTTCTCGGTTTCCCCCGTATCGGACCTCTCCGTATGTCATCCTCTTCACGCTGCTGACTCAGAACGCTCATGGACGCCTTCAATCGGCTTACATACGTGTCCAGATGCTCAACAGAATCTTCTTCAAACCCGTTACTAACACGCCCAGGTGAGCTCAAAAAGGTCTCGGAAAAGTACTGGTCTGGCGCTGCCAGCCAGGAAGAGCTCCAATCTGTTGCCAAGCAGATCCGTTCAGACAACTGGAAGCTCATCAAGGCCCAGGGTGTCGACTCGGTCCCTTCCAACGACTTTTCGTTCTACGACCACATCCTCGACCACTCCCTTCTTTTCAACATCATCCCTGAGCGTTACCTTGGCTATGATTTGAGCCCCGTTGACTTGCTCTTCGCTATGGGACGTGGTCTCCAGCGTCCGGCCAAGGATGACAAGCCTGCCGTCGATGTCACCTCGCAGGAGATGGTCAAGTGGTTTGACTCCAACTACCACTACATGCGTCCTGAAATTGCAGACAACTGCGAGTTCAAGATCAACTACAACAAGCCGCTCGAGGAGTACAACGAGGCCAAGGCTGCCGGTGTCCAGACCCGCCCTGTGCTCGTCGGTCCCATCACCTTCCTCTACCTCGCCAAGGCCGCCAAGGGTTCTTCCAACAAGCCCCTGCAGTCGCTTGAGAAGCTCGTCTCAGTCTACAGCGAGCTCCTCGGCCAGCTCAAGGCTGCCGGTGCCGAGTGGGTCCAGATCGATGAGCCTGTGCTTGTGTACGAGCTCGAGTCGGACGTCACCTCGCTCTTCAAGCCTACTTACGAGAAGCTCTCCCAGGCTGGTCCTAAGCTCATGTTGACCACCTACTTTGACTCGCTCGGTGCCAACACCACTGTGCTCAAGGGTCTCCCCGTTCACGGTGTTCACGTCGACCTCGTCCAGCGTTCTGCCTCGGAGCAGCTCGACAAGGTGGTTGCCCAACTTTCGGACGACCAAGTCTTCTCTGCCGGTGTCATCAACGGTCGTGACATCTGGAAGGCCGACTACGCCCAGGTGATTCAGAAGCTCGAGGGTGTTGCCCAGCAGCGTGGCCAGGACAAGGTCATTGTCTCGACCTCGTCATCGCTTCTTCACTGCCCTGTGACGCTCGAGTCTGAAAAGAAGCTCGACCCGGAGCTTTACGACTTTTTCGCCTTTTCAAAGGAAAAGTGCAAGGAGGCTGCCGTCATTGCCAAGGCTTTGTCTGAGGGCAAGGACGCCGTCAAGGCTGAGTTGGAGGCCAATGCCAAGTCGATGCAGGCTCGCAAGGAGTCCAAACTCATCAACAACGCCGGTGTCCAGGAGCGTGTCTCCAAGATCACCAAGGACGATGGCAAGCGTAAGGGTCCGTTCGAGGCCCGTGACAAGCTCCAGCGTGAGCACCTCAAGTTGCCTCACTTCCCTACGACCACGATTGGATCGTTCCCGCAGACCAAGGACATTCGTGTTGCTCGCAACAAGTTCTCAAAGGGCGAAATCACGCCTGAAGACTACGAAAAGTTCATTGAGAAGGAGATTCAGAACGTTGTCAAGTTCCAGGACGAGGTTGGACTTGATGTCTACGTGCACGGTGAACCCGAGCGTAACGACATGGTGCAATACTTTGGTGAGCAATTGACCGGCTTTGCCTTTACTCAGTTTGGCTGGGTTCAGTCATTCGGCTCGCGTTACGTGCGTCCGCCTCTCATTGTCGGTGACATTGCTCGCACCAAGCCCATGACGGTCAAGGAGTCAGTCTACGCCCAGTCGTTGACAGACAAGCCGATGAAGGGTATGTTGACGGGTCCTGTCACCATTTTGCGTTGGTCGTTCCGTCGTAACGACGTGCCAGAGTCGACGCAGGCGCTTCAGCTTGCTTTGGCCCTTCGTGACGAGGTTGTTGACCTCCAGAACGGCGGCATTGGTGTCATCCAGGTCGACGAGCCTGCTCTCCGTGAAGGTTGTCCGCTCAAGCGCTCTGAGTGGGAGGAGTACTTTGGCTGGGCTGTCGAGTCGTTCCGCATTGCCACCGCCGGTGTCGAGGACAAGACGCAGATTCACTCGCACTTTTGCTACTCGGACTTCAACGAGATCTTTGATGCGATTGAGGCGCTTGACACGGATGTGCTTTCGTGCGAGGCGTCCAAGTCGGACCTCAAGCTCTTGGATGTCTTCAAGGCCAAGAACTACAAGGTGAACGTTGGACCGGGTCTTTACGACATTCACTCGCCACGTGTGCCGCCTCAGGCTGAGTTTGACCAGCGTATTGCTGCCATGAAGAAGGTCGTGCCAGGCTCATCGCTTTGGCTCAACCCGGACTGTGGTCTCAAGACGCGCACTTGGGAGGAGTGCACGGCTCAGCTCAAGAACATGGTGGCTGCTGCCAAGGCTGCTCGCTCGGCTTAGATTCTTTTTCTCTGACTGAGGACGAGAGACTTGCTACAACAAAACAAACAAAACCATGGGTCGATTTTCAACACGACCTGCAACATCGGCGGCTCAAAAAAGACTTTTAGATCTTTTTGGAGTGCAGCTTCTGACGAAACAAAAACGGCCTTTTTCTTTAACGAATCATTCAACATTGCCCAGGGCTTACACATAAAGAAGAAGGAAGTATTCTCATTTTCCCTTTCACCCTGTCAGACTCCGGATGCCTTACCCCTTTTTCCATCTTTTCAATTGCGATACACCTTTTTTTTCATATCTTACTAAAAGCATAGTTGTCGTCGAGTTCGCTTGTCGACTTGGTGCATAGAAGTCATTCAAGACTACCGACCATCTTGTCCTTGGTTGTTCCCGTGCATGGTTCCCTTTCCGAAGGTCTACCGAGCTTTATTGTATTTGCGGATTATTTGCGTGTCGCAACGGAACGCACGGCACGACACCGCCACCACGGTCAAAAGCATAGACCTCCCACCTTTCTACAGATACAGCTACCTCAAACTGCAAGCAGACCATTTGCTCGCATGCGTATCTGCCGCTAGCTTGCGTCTTTACACTCTGGATGGTGCCTTTCAGACGAAGCGTGACGACGCTGATTGCGGTCATCTTCTTATTCTACCTCTGCTATCAGCTATTCTTTTCGCGTGGCGCGACACCCGTCCTATATCATACGCGGCCCGCCGTTGAGATTCAAAGTGATACGATTGCTGAGACTGACCTGGCCAATACGTCTCATGCACATGCTCAAGATCCAGCCAAGCATGGGGATCGCATTTTGATTCTGACGCCGTTGAAGGATGCTGCCACCTACCTGCCAAAATTCATGCAGGTTGTCAAAGCGCTCAAGTATCCGCATCACCTGATTGATATGGCTGTACTCGTCAGTGATTCAACAGACGACACGGTCGCCACCATGGCGATGGAAGCTGACCGGATTCAATCACGGAAAGAGACTGCCTTTCGCGACATTCGCATCTTTAAACGTAATTTTGGCAGCGCGTTTCATGCGGCAGGGGAACAGAATGATGTCCAGGATCGACATGCGTTTGCCTTTCAGGGTCCACGTCGCAAACTCCTTGGCAAAGCGCGCAATTATCTCTTGTCAGCGGCGCTACGGCATGATCACGCTTGGGTCCTTTGGCTTGACGCCGATATTGTCGAGATGCCCGCCACCGTTATTCAAGACCTTGCGGCACATGACAAGGATGTGATTGTACCGACCATCTGGTTTCATCGCTTCCATGAGGATGGTTACGATGTCGAGGGCGGGTACGACTTTAATTCATGGCAAGAATCGGTAGCTTCATTGAAGCTTGCACAGACACTGGACAAGAATGTTGTCTTGGCAGAAGGATACGAAGAATATAATACAGAGCGGGCCCATCTATTGCACATGCATGAGGACAAGCGCTTCGACGACATTACAGACGAGGATCGGAAAAAAGAAGTCGAGCTCGATGGCATCGGCGGTGTCTGTATCCTGGTCAAAGCAGATGTACATCGCATGGGCATCAACTTTCCAGCTTATGCATTTGAGAATCAGGCGGAGACGGAAGGATTTGGCAAGATGGTCAAGCGAGCAGGTCTCAGCCTTGTGGGATTACCTTATTATGTGGTATGGCATATTGATACGGAGGAAAAGGGATAAGATCCAGGTGAACATGCTGATCTGGTACTGCCCAATCAATTGTTGAGGGCGGCGCGACCCTGATTGACTTCTGCTTCGCCTTTGGCAATTGTCTCGCGGTTCTTGGCGTCATTCACCTTGGCCTTGTTTGAAAAGGTCTCTCCGGCAACCTGCGTTGGTCAGCTTGCTAGGTTTAATAGTATTGAATCATGAACAGACATCATCGACACCCTTGTTGAATGCGCCGCGAATTTGCTCGCCGACGCCGTGAATGCCGCGCGCGACGTCGCCAATCTTGGACGCGGTGTTTTCGGAAGTGTTGGTGACGTTGTTGGTGTTCGCCATGCTTGTATAGATTCGGTGGTAAAGTGAGGTATAGACGAGTACTGTACCACTACTACAGATCTGCCGAGTCTGACAGCCACGACAGCTGCACCTCGGGTCTGATGGCGGCGTGGCTGAAGGATGACGCACTTGCATGATTCAGATCGCACAGCTGACTCAACTTCTTGGCCGACTCACACCACTCTTTTGAGTCTTAACAATTTGCTGAAATGGATGTCTATGAAGTCTTCGCTTTCGGGACTGCTGCATGGTCTGGTACTCAAGCTCTAGCTCTGATTGCATCGCCGACGCTTGTCGCCACCATGCTAGTGCCAGACAATGCTATGCATCCGCTCACCGATCTCGAGCGCTATCTCTCTAAAGCGCTTGGCTTTTCAGTCCTTGGACTAGCGTTACTCTTTGTGCTTCTGTCAGGTATGCTGCCAATAGTGTCCTCTATGAGTGCGCGTCCGACAGCACTTCAGCAGTCCTCGGCCGAGGGCGCCTACGTGCCGTCCCTTTGGATTGGGATCTTCTATCACATCGCCATGAGCTTGTCAGTCGCTCCGACGCACATGCATGAAAAAGTCTGCTAATATCAAGATTACAATACGTTTGGGGCTCTTCACAGTTTCGATCAACGGCATATTTGGCTAGCACGGTCAATGGCTTGCTCGCCGTGATGGGCGGGTGGATCTTGCTGTTTGCGCTCGACAAAGAGGGCCAGATCAAGCACAGGGCATTCACAGCAGACGGTGGCAAGGCGAGTAGTTTTCCCTTCAAGAACAAGGTACGTGAGGAGACGCGGAAGCGGACGTAGGTGACATGCTCTAGCTTCGCGTGACAGAGGATGGTCTTGGAGAGCGGCCGCATAAAGAATCAAATAGGCAAGTGACATCCTTGCACATACGATATCCGTGCAAGTCTCCTTATACAGGCTGGACTGCAGGCGCTGTCACAGCTTGCATCATGCGCGTATACTTTCGCGTTCGGTCGCACGCTTCGGCAGCTCAATCCAGCACAACGCGCACATGCATAGCGCAACATTGACTTCCAAGGTTGCAAATTCGTATCTCAGCTAATTTCAAGTCTACAGTCCAAAGCAGTTCTAAACTCTCGTTCCTCGCTGTATAGTTGGTCGCGTACCATGCTTCTTCATTCATGCCTCTTGGCACTATTGAGCTGCTCGAGCACACTGGCTGCGACGGCAGCAGATTACTACATCACCTCTCTTCCTGACCTCGACTGGCCTGCTCAAAACACGCTCAAGATGCACGCTGGTCATATTGAACTCGATGCGGAGCATCATGGCAACATGTTTTTCTGGCATGTTGCGAATAAACATATTGCAGAGCGGCGACGAACCGTCATTTGGCTCAATGGCGGGCCGGGCTGCAGCAGTATGGATGGTCTCTTCCTCGAGATGGGACCCTTCAAGTTCAGCCCGGATGGCAAAAGTCTTGTAGAGCGCGAGGGTAGCTGGCATGAATCCGCCAACCTCTTGTTTGGTGCGTTGCACAAAGGCTATATTTAGAGCCGATGCTAATGGCTAGTTGACAATCCGCTTGGTACAGGATTCAGTTATGTGGACACGGACTCGTATCTGACAGAGCTCGATCAAATGGCTGATCAGTTTTTGCATTTCCTGGACGAATTTATCAAGCTCTTTCCAGAGTACGACCGAGATGACTTGTACATTGCAGGAGAGAGCTTTGCAGGCCAATTCATTCCGTACATCGCCAAGGCTATGCTCAAACGCAACGAGAATCCAGAGGCTCGGGTAAGCAGCTTAGTACTTTAGTACTAAACCTGGACGGCGCTGACTGCAGAACATCAATCTTCAAGGTATCCTCATTGGCAATGGCTGGATCGACCCAATGACTGGCTACCAATCCTATCTACCCTATGCACTCTCCAAGGACCTTATTCAAGAAGGCAGTGCGCAGCACGATGCTGTCAAGGTAGAAGTCGATCGATGTACGGAAGCTGCCAAGACTAGTGGCTACGGCATTCACCTGATGCAATGTGAAAACATTCTCAACAAGATTCTCGAAGTAACCCTCAAGAAAGCGTGAGTGCTCTTCAAGCAAGCGTTGGCTAATGTTCTCAGTGACGATGGCCAAAATGTTTGCATCAACAGCTACGATGTCCGCAAGATTGATAGTTACCCAGCTTGTGGCATGAATTGGCCAAGCGAGCTCACTTTCACGACACCGTATCTCCAACGGCCTGATGTGGTCAAGGCTATTCATGCACAAGGTCTCAAAAAGGGATGGGTTGAATGTAACGGAGCCGTTTCGGGCACTTTCCGAGCACGTCAATCGCGACCGAGTTCCGAGCTCATCCCGCAACTCGTCCGACAAATACCGGTGCTCTTGTTTAGCGGTGCCCAGGATCTCATTTGCAACCATCTCGGTACCGAAGAATGGCTCAACAAGCTCGACTGGAATGGCTACACTGGATTTGACGATGGCGAGCACAACGAATGGACTCTTCGCGGCAAAGATATTGGGTTCTACAAATCAAGCCGGAATATGACCTATGTCTTTTTTCACGAGGCGTCGCACATGGTGCCCTATGACGATACGTATGCCACGCTTGATATGCTCGAACGCTTCATGCTTGTTGGCGAAAAGTACTTTGACCATCCAGGCACTGTTGGCGAACCGCCTACCGTAGGCCAACCCACAACGGATGTGCCGACAGAGGGGGAAGCTGAGGGTGTTCCTGAAAAGTCTTCGCAAGAAGCTGAGCGAGCCGCAGAGCTCAAGGCAGAGCGTTACAAGGCTTATTATAAGGCTGGCGGCGGTGCCCTCGTCTTTATCCTCATCTTGACAACAGCTCTCGGGTACTATATCTGGAAGAGCCGCAGGAACGCGCAAGGGCAGCGCAAGGCCAAGGCTGGTCGTCATGGCAGTGGTAATGAGAGTGATCCTGATGAGACGGAGCTACAGGGCTTGACCTCTGAGCCCATCTTTGACAATGAAGAAGTCAGCGAGATGGATGCGAGCTTTGCGATTGGTGGTCATGAGGATAGTGAGGATGATGTAGAGCGGTATCGCGTGCGGCGAACTTAGAAGCCTTGGCTGCTGATAGGCTGTAGAAGTGTCTGAGGTCTGCGTCTCTTAGACACTCAAGTTGTACAGAAGGATTTCAAGAAGGCCTTGCAGCCGTTACCTAGGTAACTTGGCGATGGGATTTTCCCATCTGAATCGATTGCGACGTCTAGCACCGAGTCAAGCGATATCGCGATCGATAAGCCGTCCAGTCCTACTCTACAAAATCATGCAGGCCTTTCGTCCATTGAGGTCGCATTTGAATGTGCGTCATGTGCGCACCATTGTCAACGAAGCTACGCCAGCGACACCGGCCACTTCGCCATTCGCACCGCGTCATTTGCTCTCCATCTCGGACCTAACCCGCGCTGAAGTCCAGACAATCGTCGCCCGCGCTCGCGAAATTAAGTCCATTACGAAACATGGCGACACGGGTAATGCCGGCCATGGTCTCTTGGCGCATCAATCGGTCGCCCTCATGTTCTCAAAACGATCCACACGAACGCGTGTCTCGACAGAGGCGGCTGTGTGTCATTTAGGTGGCAATAGCATGTTTTTGGGTAAAGACGATATTCAACTAGGCGTCAATGAGTCACTCTATGATACATCGAGGGTGATTTCCAGTATGGTGGCGTGTATGGTGGCACGCGTCAATGCGCATCAAGATGTGGCCGAGTTGGCGAAGCATAGCACTGTGCCGGTCATCAATGCGCTCTGCGATCTATATCACCCGCTCCAGGCCCTGACAGATCTCATGACGATTCAAGAGACTTTCCGCAAAGGTGTCCAGGGATTGAAGTTGGCGTGGGTCGGTGATGCCAACAATGTGCTGAATGACCTGGCAATGGTCTGTGCCAAAGCGGGTATTCACGTTACAGCTGCAACACCGCGTGCGCGACCTTTTGACCCGGAAATCTTGGAGCTTGCCCGTGCAGCGGGCGATGAGACGCATGCGCGCATTCAAGTCACGACCGACCCCCTGGAAGCAGTGCGCGATGCCGATGTCGTTATCACCGATACTTGGATCTCGATGGGTGAAGAAGGACAAAAAGAGAGCAAGTTGCGGGAATTTGCCGGGTACCAAGTCTCGGAAGCCATGTGCCTACAAGGTGGTGCGAAGCCAGATTGGAAATTCATGCACTGTCTGCCACGACATGAGTATGAGGTGACGGATGAGGTCTTTTACAGTCCTCGCTCGGTTGTGTTTGAAGAGGCCGAGAACCGCAAATGGATCATGATTGCTGTGCTTGAGTGGCTTGTGATGGCGAGCAAGCAGCGTGTGCCGCTGTAGACGGTCAAGCTCCAATTCTCTAGATTCGCAATGCCGATATATGCTGATATATGCTATAGACCATAGGCGCGTAATGCCGCATCCCCTTTTGCATCAGGCGTCTCTATCTCCTCTGGCACAAGCTCCTCGGGTGCAATCGTCGTCAACGGGTCAACGAGTTGCTTGGCCGCCGTCGCCTTGGTCTTCCAGTCCTTGAGCACTTGATCCTCAAGCTCGAGTCCCACCTGCATCTCACTCTTGCCAAAGAAGGCACCGAAGGAGAGGGCCTCTTCCATGGCAATCGTGCGCTCGACTTGCTCAAACATGCGCGCTCGATACAATTCTTGCCGCGCTTGGTCATAGGCGGCATCTCTGCTGAGGCCATCCACCGTCATGAGATGCATCTGTCGCTGTACCACATTCTCCCCCGTCAACGCTCGACCAGGCTGTCTCAATTTGCGCCAGTCGAAGCGCTTGGCATCCTGTCCATCCGTCTCGAGCACCTTGACAGGCCGCGCAAGTTCCCAAGGATGTTCATCATAAAAGCGTTGACGAAGGCTGTCTTCGCGGTATCGAATCCGTTGAGGCTGGAAGAGCCGCGGCTTGCCTGCTTTAATCTTGGGCCGACTTGCATGGGCGGGCGCTAGTGTCCTTGCGAGGTTGGTGGAAGGCGGTGTCCGGGCAACTGTTTGGAGCCAGGCGGGTTGCTTCTTGAGATGTTTTGCCTGGAGCAGTTGTGAGGTTGTTTGGGCGACACGGAGTGCTCTGAGATCGGGGGCCATGCTATTGGACGATGTTCTATCCTGTTCTTCCCAAGTCCGCAAGCTTCAGGTCAAGATCTCGTCGTTGTTGTCTTGGTCTGCGAAATTTGTTGAAGAGAAGAGACAACCATCCATCAATACACTGCTTGCACTAGCTAGCTGAGAACGAAGCAGCTAAGCAGAGAGGGATGGCTACTGGCTACAGACACTACTCCAGGTGCTAGACACAGATGTATGAGAGCTGCTGGACTTTGCTTTCACTGGACCACACAGGGTGTCGTGCGGATACCATGGCATGCAACGCAATATGCACACGAACACCATCATGGTCACACTGCGTTTACAGACAAACTACCAGGGCCACGACAGCCGCCTGTGTATGCAAGACATTACAGCGACGATCCAAAATCAAAAGATCAAATACAGCCCTTGCAAAGCGAAGCGGACAGCAACAGGGCACGCGCAGCCCGTCAAAAGACTACAGAAGGTCTCCCTGCCTTTTTCACAAGCACCCAACGCGCCAACTTACCAGATTCCTTCCCGGACGGTCCATTCATTGCGCATGTCCCCAAATCGGCAGCGCGCTTGCCTCGACTCGGCCGACGGCCCTCGCGTGTCCATCAGTTTCTCGAAACGCTGCCAATCCGCAATCTTTTACACGATTTCGGACTCTGGGATCTTTCCCTTGACGAACGACTACGTCGCTTTGCACTCTTGCCGGAACCACGCTGTCGGCAGGTGTCACCGGAAGCGTTACACTTACTCATTCAAGCGCTGGCGCAAGCAAGACCGCGCACGCAGCGCAATCAAACGCGTCTTCTCGCCCTGCTCAATGAGATGCGTAGCGAAGGCCTTCCTTTATCTCTTGCAAATTGGTCTGTTACCCTGTCTTATGTCGGCCGAGCGCGGCGTCGCCCTGATGAACGCGCTTTACAGCATTGTATTGCACTCTGGCGCGAGATGGAGAGTACGACGTCGCTGCGTGCTGATTTAGGCATCTTCAATACCTTGCTCGATGTTGCCGTACGGGCTCGACGACCACAAGCTGTTGCGGTTCTTTTAAATGAGATGCAGGTGCGTGACATCACACCAGATCGCTATACCTACTGCATTCAAATAGCCCTGGCTGGTCTACAGCGCGAGGGAGATGTTGTGCGGCGGTTGTATCGCGACTTGGTCGCTTCTGGCGAAATTGTGGATATCGTTGTTGTCAATAGCGTGTTGCAGGGCTTACTTCGCGCTGGAGAATGTGAAGCGGCCGAGTTGATTTATGCGCGATTGCGACGACGGACGCTCGATGCGTTTGCACAAGGTGAGCAGACGCCCTTGCCGCCGGCGCGCGGCGCAGAGGCACGTCGATTGACGCGACAATTTCAAGCGCGGGCACAGGAGAATCGTCATAAATTGGCAGAGGGTCAAGTACTCGATGAGGACGACGTATCGCCTGCGTTCGCCGTGGACGAACCTTATGGCATTGCACCCAATCATGTGACGCTTGGGTTACTGCTGCGATATCATTGTACCATTACGGGAGACTTTGACCGTGTCTTGGCGTTATTGGAGGATCGTCAGCAATTATGCATCCCGGAAGACCAGGCCTTGTACCAAGCGCTTTTTCAAGGATTTGCCAAGTTTGGGAGCACGGCGTCGTCCTCCGCTTCCTCATCGTCAGGTACACCAAGCGCTGCTGAGCACGATGAAGCTGGTCGATGGACGGCTGCGCGACTCGCGCACATCTTCAATTCACTCATCGACACACTCGAACGTCAAGACCGTGATCGACTCCTCGAGACACTGCCACCGTATGCGCACATTCGCTTGACGCAAGACTTGACGCTTGCCATCTTGCGTGCCTATGGCCGACTCTTTCGACCTTATAAAGTCCGTGGTTGTTATCGGACGTTGGAGAAAGTCTGGTTGGTGCAAGGGGGTAGACCGGATCGGTTGTCGAGTAATATCAAGGCTTGCTTCGAGGAGATTATGGCTGGCAAGTTGGCAAGTAAGCTGGCAGCGAGTCAGGGCAGGTCATTAGTTACGGAAAACATGGAAGCAACGGATACGGAAGAGCAGGATGAGATGGATGATTCAGAGGAGAGCGAGCTAGAGCGATCGTTGCAGCAACAGCAAGAGCGAGAGCATGATGAATAGCAAGCTGGTAGTGGTGGTGGTGGTGGTCCCAGGACGGAGCAGCTGATTGCTTTGCTCAGTGGTGGTGTCTAGCGACTAGCAACCGGTCTTCACAGAATCTACATGTACAGCGCATAAAGACATGCGATTAGGACGACGCTCGTGCTCCTTCGAATTCACTTCCCCCCTGTGTCGGCCAAAAGGCGGCTGCTCGCGATCGCTGTCAGCCTCTGTCAGGCAAGAAAACCTTGGAAGTGCAAATCGCCTCCCCGCCTCGACTTTCGAAAAAAATCCTCGCCGGCCACGGAACCAAAAAAACTCTTAATTAGGGTGCCCAGAAGCAGCAGCGCGCGCGGTCCATCGGCAGTCATGCGGTAATCATGCGAGCTGGTGCCCCGGGAGCCGAGCATTCAATGTAGTGGCCATGGAGATGCACCAGAGCGTTGGCCGTGCATGTCTGGACTGATCATCTTATACGAATAGATAATGAGCATGAAGGTTGTGTGATCATGACGGTAGCACAGTGGCTGGAGCTATAGCACTAGAATAGCTGTAGAGAATCATGAGATAGCGCGGGTTGATCGGCTGCCCCTCTGTCGCTCGTCGGACGCGCGCGCCTTTGAAATTTGTAAATTCCGCGAGAAGTGATTCAAGTGAGTCCAAGTGATGTGAGAGTTGGCGGCGAAAGGCAAAAGAGGAGCTAGAGAGAGAGGAAACAAGCACAGACCACCACCACCTACTACTAAGATATCAACACCGGCATATCCTAACCCATCTGCATCTCCACAGAGGCCAAAGAGCTGCGAAGATCCTTGGCAGCCAATCTATACACTAGTAGCCCAGTGCTCATTCACTCGCTTCTAGACTGCCATTCGCCAGACTTGTCCAGCAAGAGCGCGAACCGCTTTTGCTGCACAGACAATAACACAGTCTATCGAGACCAGCGCCTCGAATATAAGCAGGCCCTCTTGCCGGTGTCGAACTATCTTTCTTGCATTCACTCAATCTCTGCATCTCTAGCGTGGCCTTGTATTTCAAGCATCCGCACGCACACATACATCAGAAATGAAGCCGTACGACAGCGAAAAGACTTCGTGGAATGCCAAGGTAACTGGCACACGCGGCCGCAATAAGATCCTCCCCATCTGCGGCGCCATTGTTCTTTTCCTCTTCCTCGTCTCGCAATTCTCGAGTTCAGGTGTCCAGCAAGCCTACAATCAAGCACAGTACAAACGGCATGAGCAACCAGCCAAGATGGGTAGCACAGAGCTCGTGCGTCAAGTCTTTCCTAAAAAGATTTGGCAGACATGGAAGGTGGACCCGTTCCATTTCGAGGCGAGAGACGCGTCACGCGCCAAGTCATGGCTCTCGATGAACCCACAACATCGATATGAGGTATTGACCGACACGAACGATGTGGCCTTTGTGGAAGCTGCATTTGGACCCAAGGGACTCAATCGGCCGGATATCGTCAAGACCTACCGTTTGCTGACGGCCAAGATTCTCAAGGCAGACTTGTTGCGTTATTTGGTCATGTACGCCGAAGGTGGCGTTTATGCCGATATCGATGTCGAAGCGATCCGGCCTATCGAGCGCTTCATCCCTGAACGTTACAACCCAGATGATGTCGATATGGTGATTGGTGTCGAGATTGACAACCCCAAATACGCAAACCACAAACTCCTCGGCCGCAAATCCTATGGGTTCTGTCAATGGACTTTTATGTGCAAACCGCGATTGCCTGTCATTTTGCGACTGATTGACGACGTTGTCATGAAGATTCACAAGCTTGCTCGCGACCAGAAATGCTCAATTAGTGATATTACGCTCGACTTTGACGACGTGCTCGCCGTCACAGGTCCAACGGCATTTACAGACTCGCTGCTGGCACACATGTCGCAAAAGACTGGTACACGCGTCACCTGGGACCCCTTCAACAAGATGACCGAGTCGCGTCTTGTGGCTGGCGTGCTCGTCTTGACCGTGGAAGCCTTTGCGGCTGCACAGGGCCATTCCGATTCTGGCACGCATCAAGGTCGTGCAGCCCTCGTGCGACACCACTATCACGCGAGTGGCTGGCCTTCGACCCACCCGCGTTTCCTGCATCGTCTCTTGGGTTCGATCGAGGCTTGTAATTGGGATGATGCGTGTATTGAGCTTTGGGACTCGAATGCGCGCAACTTTGAGACTTACACGCCGGATGAGCAAGATCGCTTGGTGCGTGAAAAGAATGAGGCGGACGAAGAGCGCAAACGACTTGAGGATGAATCAGTCAAGAATGAACAGCAGCAGGCCGAGACGCACCGGCAGCTTGAGGCTGAGATTGAAGAGCACCGTCGTGCAAAGGAGGAGGATCGGAATCGGGCCCGCGTGAATGCGGCGGCGTTGCAGCAATGGGAGGGTGTCATCAAGAAGGTTGAGAAGCTCGGAGATGCATAGAACCTTTGCTCGGCTCTCGCTTTTGTATCACAAGTATGGACAAGACCCATTTGCGGTGTAACCTGAATCGTTGCAACTTTTGAATTTTGTCAAAACCAGATCCAGTTGACATTCCATTTCACGGTATTACGGTCATGGCGAGGACGCAAGAAGGTCAGATCAGACAAAAATCAAAAGTTTTTGAACTCCGAGGCCTAGACCCTGCCATGCAGCACTTTAGCTCTTGTGAAAGTTGTCACGTTGCGCCGCCGGTTCTTGTTTCCAAAACAACCCAAAAAGCCGCCTGTCGCCGCTCATCCATTCCTTCACAGCTCACCACATTCTTTTGGAAGACGGCCGGCCATGTCACAGTACCAGCAAGGCTATCAGCCTTACCAAGGCCAACAGCTTGCACCAGGCTACCCGCCTCAACAGCAAGATTACAGCCAGCAGCAAAATTACAACCAGCCGCCGCCTCAGCAACAATTCACCTACCAGAATCAAGCGGCGCCCAATGACATCAAACAAGGCGAGCAAGGTTTCGATGAAAAGTTCGCCGTCGCAAAGCCAAAGTATAACGATGTCGCCTTTGCCATCGCCTTCTGGGCCACGTTTATCGCCTTCTCCGTCATCTCGGGCTTTTGTTTAAATGCCTACAGCAAGAACAATGCCGGCAGCATCTATACGAGCCAGGCCGTCACGCTTAACTCCAATACAGTCATCTTGCTGGCCTTCGTCGTTGCCACCTCGCTCGTTCTCGCGCTCATCTACTTTATGCTTGCACGCAAGTTTACCAAGACATTCATCTGGGTGACAGGCATCATCCATGTCGTTGCTGGATTCGCAACCGGCGCCTGGTACCTGTACGAGAAACAATATGGCGCCGGTATTGTCTTTCTCATCTTTGCTGTCTTCTATCTCATCTGCTTCATCAGCTGGATTCCGCGTATTCCTCTCGCAACGCTGTATCTGCAATTCACCATGGACGTCGCCAAACACTACAAGGCAGTCTACTTTGTCTCGTTTCTCGGAACCATTGCGAGCTCTGCTTTCAGTGCCTGGTGGACGGTGACGCTTGTGGCAGCCTATGCCAAGTACTCACCCAATGCAACACGTAATGGTCAACGCAACCCAGGCTGTGCTGCCGCCGGCGGAACCTGCTCCAACGCTTCGCTCGTCCTCATCATTGTCTTTTTGACGTTTGCAGCCTACTGGATTACTGAAGTCATCAAGAATGCCATCCACTGCACAATCTGCGGCGTCTTTGGATCATTTTACTACGGAGTCGCTGATCCCAAGGGACTCTCGAAACATGCAGCCAAGGCATCCTTCAGGCGTACCATGACCTATAGCTTTGGCTCAGTCTGCTTTGGATCCTTGCTTGTAGCCGTCATTCAGCTCATCAAGCAGGTCGTCGACACGTTTGTCCGTGCGCAACTGCAGTCTGGTGACATGATTGGTGCCTTGCTCGGCTGCATCGCCTCTTGCTTCATTGGCATTCTGCGCTGGTTGTTGCAGTACTTCAACAAGTATTGCTACGTGCAAGTCGCCCTCTACGGCAAGTCCTACCTCGACGCCGCCAAACGCACCTGGCAACTCGTCAAGTCACGCGGTATCGACGCCATCATCAACGACTCGCTCATCAGCAACGTCTTGACTGCCGGTAGCGTCTTTATCGCCTATGTGACGGCCTTGTTGGCCTACTTGTACCTCAAGTACACAGCACCAGCCTACAACGTCGGCGGCGGCTACACGCCGATTGTCATGGCGGTCAGTTTCTTGGTGGGTTTGCAAATCGGCAACACGGCCGTGCAAGCCATCTCTTCCGGTGTAGCAACACTGTTTGTGTGTGTGGCGGAGAACCCTGAAATTTTGCGCGAATACTTCCCGGCGCTGTTTGCAGAGATGAGCCGAGTGTATCCGCAGGTCATGTCGCCTGTGTAGAGTCTCGCTGATTTGGTATGGACCTTGCCTGTGCTTGGTCTGTTGTAAATTGCTTTCATTGCTTCAATCACGTAAAGAGTCAGGGACACAGTAATCGTAATAATATTAATACGCACTATGAAGACGCTGTCGCAAATACAAAGATGAGTCATTACGCTAGATACGTGGCTGAAAGGTTGAAGCAGTCGATACTTGGACGCTCTTTGAAGGAGGCTTGACGTCCAAAAGATCACTCGAGTGCGACTCCCGTTGCACTGTGATGGAAGATTGCTCAGCCACCCGCTCTGCCGTTTCGGGTCCATGCTCGGAAAGACGCCATGCATGGGAGATGCCACGATGACGCCTTGTGAAGAGTTGATCGACCGCCTCGAGCGACAGACCGGCCGTTTCCGGCAGGAAGTAGTAGATGAAAGGCAGAAAGGAGAGGTTGATGACGAAAAAGATGATGTAAAACTTCCAGCCTAGATTGCGGATCCCGATCGGTGTGATTTGGACAATGGCGTAGTTGGTGATCCAATTGCTCGCCGTTGAGACGGCCGAGCCTTTTGTCCGCAGTCGTAGAGGAAGAACCTCTGAAGGAATCAACCAAACCACCGCTTGGAAACCGATGGTGAAGAGCGCTAGAAAGACAAACAGAAGGGCAGCAGCAGCAATACCGATTGGTTTATTGAACCCAGTGTGTGCAAGACGTCGAATCAATCCTGCCTCGATGGCAAAGATCAAGGCCATCCCTGTGATACAACTGAGCAATAATTTGCGCCGTCCAGCCCTGTCAATGATGAGATGTGGGATGAAAGAGGCGATGAAGAACCAAGTGAACAAGAGACCCGAAACCAAATTGGCTGTTGAATTCGAGAGCCGGATGGATTGTGAAAAGATGATGCCCGAGTAGAAAATGAGTCCGTTGATGCCGCCAATCTGCTGGGCGAATTGGATGCCACAGGCAATGATGAAGCGCCGGCGCGAGTGAAGGGTGTCGGACCGGAGCACCTCGCGCCATTTGCCAACACCAGCAGATTTCTCAAGAGCCACCGTCGACATGATGGCTTGATATGTCGTTTGCACGCCAAAATCTGATGCATCCGTATCCGCCAGTCGACACAGAATGGCGAGCGCCTCAGTATCTCGACCATGTGAAGCGAGCCAGCGCGGCGTTTCTGGGACCACGAGAGCAAGCAGGAAAAGTGCAACCATAAATACAATCTGCAGTGCGATAGGCACGCGCCAGGCATAGGCAGGCTTGCTCGCAATCTGGTTAAATCCATAGTCCACCCCTTCAAGTCAGTATTCATCTCTTCATTCTTTGTGAAAGCGCTTACAATAAGCCATCATGATGCCTGCATTCAGCGTCGACAGTTGGACACAAGCAAGTCGCCCGCGCGAAATGGGCGTCGCACACTCTGCCAAAAGCACAGGACAAATGCAGTTGATGCAGCCGACACCAAGACCCGTGATGATGCGACCGACAATCATGTGCGCCACGTTATTCGCGGTCGCTTGCAAGATGGCACCAACTGCAGCAATGAAGGCACCAAGCATGATACTCTTGCGCCGGCCGAGTTGTTCGCCGTAGAAGGCAGTGGCAAGTGCACCAACGCAACAGCCAATTTCGTAAATGGCCACAACGGTACCGAGAAGCGCGGCATCTGTTGTGGCAGAGACGCCAAGCGACCTAGTGAAGGGCTCATTGTTGACAAGACCACCTAGGACGCCCTTTATGTTAGACTTCTCGCTGAACCACAGAACACCATAGAGCTGCTTACATTGTCGTAACCAACCAAAAGAAACCCACAAGAGGAACAAGCAGTGATCAGCGACATGAGCGCACGGCCCTTGAGTCGCGACATGACTTGAGCTCTCAGTCGTTACGTACAAGTCCAAGCAGTTGGGGTTCAGACCTCAGAATGGATGAGATCAGCAGACTTGGAAGCGGCGCTCTTCTTTACTTGTCAACAAGTATCAATACGAATCGACTAGATGGATTCGACACAAATAAGGCCAGAAAGCAACCCAGCCAAGCTGAACAAAGAGAGACTCCTCGAGCGATAACCGTATCAGTTTGTCTGTTGAGATAGTTATACTTTGCGACAGTTGCCTGGTGCTTCGCGCTCTCAGCTATCGATGCAAGCTTCAGAGCTTTGCTGATCGACCGCCGCGAATCAAAAGGCCTTGAGTGCGCGTGCAGCACAGCCAAGCAGGAGCCTGACGCTCACAAGAGCGCCTCAGTAACGAACGTGTAAGCCAGCTGTAGCTGTCCTGACAAAAAAGCTTGTGATACAGAGTCGAGCTCGAGTCACTGTACTTGTATGCGTTGGCGGTTACAGCTTAAGTTTACAAGCATTCACGTTGAACTGGCCATGGCGGCTCAACAACCTCGGGCGCAGCGATCGCCGGATTGACAGCCGTCACAAATTAGAGTTCGTGAGCACGGATTCAGATGGCAATAATATCTCAGCGAAGCCGCAGCCGCTGTGGTATACGACCTTGGGCAAATAAGCACACTAACGGCCGACGGCCGAAATCAGTGTCAAGCTGCGTCTAGTATAGGCGTCTCTTAGTTCAAGACCTCAGTCACTGCAAACAGCAATGCGTCACTTTGATGACGGCTCCGGGAAGGCTATCGGCTCTTGCCGAAGACTTGTTCCTTCCAAGGTTGCTATCACGTCGTTCTCCAATTGCGGTCCGGCGTGTAGTGAGTGTCTTCCAAGATTGCGAACTTGCTGCCCGATGCCATGCTCCTGATTGCTGTCAAGAGAAGTCTTGACTCTTGATCTTGATGCGTAGCTCGAAGCAGGAACGGAGGGCGGCGCTTTTGATTGCCGCACTTTCCGCTCGCCACGAAACCTGGGGCCGACCATTTCCCCGCAGAATAAGCACAAAAGAGACGCTCCATCCACATATCTGCACCTCTTTTCTAACACATCATATATTAACATGGCAAACGTATACGTTCTCGGTGTCGGTTTGACCAAGTTCTACAAGCCCTCAGAGGGTCGCCACAGTTACAGTGACCTCGCTTTGGAGGCAGGTACCAAGGCACTGTTGGATGCTGGCATCAACTACGATGAGGTCGAGCAAGGTTTTGCCGGCTTCTGCTACGGCGACTCGACCTGTGGCCAGCGTGCCTTCTACCAATTCGGCATGACACAGATTCCCATCGTCAATGTCAACAACAACTGTTCGACTGGATCGACGGCACTCTGGCTTGCCCGTAACGCCGTTATGTCTGGCCAAGTCGAGGTTGCCATGGCGCTCGGTTTCGAAGAGATGTCGGCCGGTTCGCTCAAGTCCAATTGGGACGACCGTGAGAACCCGCTTGGACGGGCCACCATGCACATGGTTGAGAACCAGGGCTTCAACCCCAAGGCCCCTCCTGCCTCGCAATGGTTTGGCAACGCCGCGCTCGAGTACCACGAGAAGTTCGGCTCCAACGTCAGCCACTTGACTGAGATTGCTCGTGTCAACCACTTGCACTCGGCCAAGAACCCGTACTCGCAGTTCCGCAATGTCCACACCACGGAGCAAATTGAGGCCTCGCCTCAGATTCATGCTGGCATGACCAAGCTTCACTGCTGCCCTACCTCCAACGGTGCTGGTGCCGCCATTCTCGTGTCTGAGAAGTGGCTCGATGCACACCCGGAGCTCGCCAACCAGGCGGTGCCCATCCTCTCGCAAGTCATGGCGACCGACTCGGCCAAGATGTTCTCTAAGAGTGCCATTGAGCTTGCCGGTGCCGACATGACGCGTCGTGCCGCCACGCAAGCCTTCAAGCGTGCTCGTATCTCACCTGACCAGATTGGTGTCATTGAGTTGCACGATTGCTTCTCGGCCAACGAGCTCATCTCGCTCGACGCGCTCGGTGTCTGTGCGCCTGGTACGGCCCACAAGATGGTTGAAGAAGGTGACATCACCTACGGTGGCCGTATCGTCGTGAACCCCTCGGGTGGTCTCATCTCGAAGGGCCACCCGCTCGGTGCCACCGGTCTCGCGCAGTGCGCTGAGCTCACTTGGCAGCTGCGTGGCTGGTGCGGCGACCGTCAAGTCAAGGGCGCCCAATACTGCCTGCAGCACAACGTCGGTCTCGGCGGTGCCGTGGTCGTTGGTATCTACGGCAAGCCCGAGTACAGCGGCAACTTCTCCGAGGATGGCCGCACGCGCCTTGGCTACAACCCGGCTGTCGAGTGCCGCGAGGTGTCGCGCGCTGACTTTGACCAGATCAAGTCACAGAAGCAGTCGACTGAATGGATCATTGCCGAGGCGAAGCTTTAGGTACAGGGTTTGTTTCAATGTATCTATGAGAATAAAGTCTATGTAGCCGAATGTCCGTTAAAGTCTTCCTCTCCGAACGTGGCCAGATGTGGCTGATAGCTTGATAAGGGTGTCCCTACGGCGCTGCCGGGACCCTGTAAATCAAAGTGCTTCATGGTAGGACTAGCTGCTGCCACGGCCGTCATATTGGCAATCGTCGGTGTCATGACTGCCTGGCTCGCAGGACCCAGGGCAGCAGCGAGGGGCGAAATGACGCCCGCCGTTGGCGTCGAAGCCGATTGCGGCTCCGTGCGATGTAATTGAAACGTTGAGACGGAAAGCAAGATGGTGAGCTCTTTGGTGGATCGTGTCACGGTCGACAAGCTGGCCAGGATGGCCTTAGAAAACGGATACTCGCTTGAAACACTCTTAGCAAGTGCTGCAACGTTGATGACTGCCTTGACAAAGAGATTGGTGTCTTCCCAGAAGCGCTTCTTATCAAGTGGATCCGCCATGACGCGTGCTTGAGGAAGTTTATTCTTCAGTCGCCGTGTCACTTCACCGGCACCCAACGCGTTGGAGGCCAGATCACGCAGCTTGATGTTGGTGGCCGGTGAGACGGCACCTGGCGTCGCTGGTCCTTGTGCAGAAGCAATGGCGCTCTTTGAAACGGCCTCACCCATCAAAGACAAGAGTGATAGGGTAGCGTTCGTCGCTTGACCAATCTTGTCCAACAGCTGCTCGTCCGTATCGACATTCGGCGGGTCTGGTGACATGACACTCGGCGAGCTGCCGATCGAAGAGCCATTCGTCTCGATGGGCCTGGCAAGCGACGCAAAGCTCGTGATGGAAGCGTTTGAATTGGACTTGAGCCTTGTCAGTGGCGGCGCAGTCGGCCGAGCCGCCCCAAAGTTGGGCTTGAAGCCTTGACCCGGGCTCAAGCCGATGACCTGTGATGCAGCAGTCGCCGTACTCGAGGGTCGCATCGCCATCCAAGCATTTTGAATTTCGGCAGCAGCACCGTAAAGCAGTAAGAGAAGCGTGCGCGTATACCGAACATCTGCTTGTGAAGTTAAATCGCGAATACGATTGTGCAAGATGCTCATGACGTGCCGGAAAGCGCCGACACAGGCACGACAGGCTTCCATGACGACCGTCGCATCCGCCGTATCGGCCTTCGCCTCATGGGCTTCAAGCGCGTCAACGAGCGCGCCGACATGAGCATTTGCATTGTACAGCACTCTGTTGATGCTGCCTGTAAGATCTGGAAATGCGCAGAAAGTAGAGTACTGCCGTACGGCCTGGTGAATCTGTGAAAAGGCAAAGAGCATGCCACGCGCCGACTCGACGATGTTTGCAGAATTGAGCGAGATGCGCTTGCTCTGCGGCAGACTTGATAACCGCCGGAAGTAGGCTCGTGAATTTTGCTGTACCTCTGCAGGCGAGCGAAGCGTCGTTTCTGCTTCAGATGTATTGTCGCGGCCATTAATGTAGTCGTGCGAGAAGCCGCGCGAATGACGATTCCGATCTTCCGTCAACGTGTCGAGTCCTGTCCGTGTACGCTGCAATTGCGCCGGTCGCTTGAAAGGTGGGCGTAGATGTTCACTTTCGCTATTGCTTCTGGAACGTTCCATCTCGGATGCGCGTGGATCGAAATGCGCCATGCCGCTGACAGACTTTGAGCTCGTGCGTTCCATATTCTTGGTAGGAATCGGGGGTGCCGGCTGTTTGGTCTTGGACACCCGGACAGTATCCATCTTGCTTGTCAAGGTAGGGTAATCCGACTCTTGTCCATCATCGTCCGTGGTCAGGCCTTGCTCTATTTGCAACTGTGATTGCTGCGCCAGATGCGCCTTCAGGTTTGTCAGCCACAAGTCCATTGTGGCCTCGCCTCCGGCGTTATGTACAATCTCAGCGCTCGGGTAGACAATGGGATTGTATTCAATCTTGAGAATCTTGAGGTCGTGCATGCGTGCGACATAATTCGGCAGCATCTCGATGCGGTTCTTTGAAATCGAGAGCACTTTGAGGTTGATGAGGTTGCCCGGGTTCTGTGGGAAAGAACGAATCTTGTTGCGACTGATGTCGAGAATTTCGAGCGACGGAAGGCTGCATAGGATCGTTGGGAACTCGCGAAAATAATTTGACCGTACGTTGAGATAGCGCAGCTTGTGCATGCCACTGAAGGAAGAAGGCAACGCGGTGAGAATATTGTGGCCCAGAGCCAGTCTGTTATCAGCAATGCATAAACCTTGTGTGACTGTACCTGGTAACTTCAGATTTGATGCGCTCGACGACTTCATAAGGAATCTCACTGACGCGCTGATTGCTAATATCAATCGTACTACCGTCGTCCTTTGATATTCTGCGGGCCTGTGCTAGCAGACGAACCCATGTTGCCTGCTCCATGACATGCTGAGACATGCTCCGAGGGTAGCCCTTGCTTCCCCTGTGTCTGAATTGAGGCCTAGTTTAGCAGCGACAGCACATCTGCTCCGGTATTTCGGAGGATTAAGAGATGTTTGCGGTTTTCGCCTTGTCTCCTTTTGTGGTGTTGTTGCGGGGCGTCACCAAAAACTTTCAAACAACTGCCCATGCCAACCGATCAAGGTGCACATGCAAGCTTGCGACGATCAGGAGTAATGCAGAGACCCCTGGAAGCTATCTACTATACCCTCTTGCCCGGTCAACGCTAGCTGAACCAGGCCTGTTTCCATCGCTTGTATAATGGCCTTGATACCCACCTCGCCGCCCACCACGCTGCAATCTGAGCCCCTGCTCGATGTGGCCTCTGCCTTACACGGGACGCTCTTCTTATGTTTGTCGGCTGATGCGCTGGCAACATGGGATGCTGAGACCTTGACCATCTGTCACGTTAATCGTCGCTCTGCAGCCTCTATCGCTGCGCACGGTCTCAATGTCCAGCTCTTTCTACAAGAAGACGCGAGACTGGCCATTGTGCGCACACAACAGGGGAGTCTCCTGACGTATGCGCTTCATCAAGATTTAGAGAAGGGCGCGCTCAAGCTCCGTGATACGGCAGGTGTTGTGCAGAGCTGGACAAAGCACAAGCAAACCATCAAAGTGGCAGCTGACGCGCAAGCCATGTGTGCGACGGCTGATTGTTTACTCTTCAGCACGCGTCAGCCGGTCACGTATCAGATTTTGCCCTGGCAAGCAAGCAAAAAGGGGAAAGCACAGACGGTCTGCGTTGAATGGGATACGTTGCCCTTCTTGGAGGCCGATGCAGGCATGCTTGTTGAGATTCAAGACTGTACCAAATTACAGGCACAGGTTTGGCGCACTGAAAATGGTCACGTCTACCTCGTGCAAGCGAATCTTGACGAGGGGGTTGCATTGAACGGCAAGCGTGTTGGCGCCGAGTGTGGCACCATAACGGCAGTTTTGCTTGCGAATAAGACACTCTTCCTGGCTAGCGAATCTGGCGCAGTCCGGGCCTACGCCATGGCAAAGTTTGACGAGACAGCGGTGCTTGACCCTGCTGGGCAGTTCACGACGGCGATTCGATCGCTTCTAGATGCAAAGGACCAGATGCTTGTTTGTACAGATCAATTCATCATGGCCGCGACCAAGCATGGTGACATCTTCAGCACGCTTCAGCGACAGCCAGGCAAGACCGTTTGGATCAGCAGCCAGTCCTTCATTCTCCACAATTCTGAGAATAAACTTACCGTCTCGCGCTATGCCCGTGTTGCGCCAGGCAGTGGTAGCGCGCGACCTATGCTCGTTCGACCCGACAAGGTGACGGTTGTCCTGACGAGCGACAAATCAGATGAACCTTATCTGCAGCACCTGACGCCCCCTGAGATTGCTGTGCACAACATTGAGTGTGCCTCTGTCAGTGCCGGCGGGAGGTACGTGGCTGTCAGCGGCGGCGGACGGATTGCACATTGTTCCACCCGATCTGGAAGTTGGCAAGTGCAGTCCACTTGGGATGAGCCATTTGTGACAACCTGGCTTGGTTGGTATCTACACATGCTCATTGCAGCTGGTACCACCCCGCAAGGATCCTTTGAGATTCGCTTGTTTTCGCGAGAGTCGTCACTGAGTCAAGCAGTCTACGTGCATCAACTAGATGAGCCACTCGAGTGTCTTTGCCTCCAAGGCGATATGCTTCTTGCAGCGACCAAGACAGAGTTGTGCTGCTGGCGTGTTGCCGTCCAGAAAAGCCATCAAATTTGCCTGGATCCGGTGTGGCGTGCACCTTTTGCTCACGAAGGTATTGTGCAGTCTCTTTCCCTGGTGGAGGGTCCCTCGGGCGCCATCACGGCTGCATTTGTACTATTCAGACACAAGCTGATACTGATTCGGTTTGTGCCAAAGGCACAAGAGACAGCCCTACTCGAGCATGTTCAATGGATGCAATATCACCACGAAAAGGGTCCGCTTCAGGGAACCCTGTGGGCGATTTGTGCTGGCCATCTTCAGGTCTGGCAAGCACCTCTAGTCAATGCTCAACAGTTTGTCCATCTCGCCCTCGATCTGCTACCTCTATCACTCTGCTTCAAGACTGGCAATATCGTTGGTCTTTGCAAGTCCAGCACAGCAGACGGCGAGACGTTTGTCGAGCCCGGCGGTCGACTCCAACGACAAAGCTTCGTGCCGGCTCTGATCTGTGCATACGTTTCGGAAGCGCAATCGACGCCTTCAGCAGGCCTTCTGTCGCCCTCGACGCGCACGGCCAGTGCCTACTTGCAAACTCTCAAAACGCTGCCCGACTTTGGCGCCATCCTCGAACGCATCTTGTACACCACACTCGAAGATTCACCCGACTTGTTAAGCCCTGTCTGGCGCGTCTTGGCGTTTTTCGCAGAGTCAACGGCAGCTGTGTCGCGTTGTGCACGCAAAGTGGAAGCAAAACGCTGGCCGGCCTTGTTCGCGGCCGTCGGTCGACCGGCTACTTTTTTCAAGGCTTGTCTGGAAGAAGGCGCGCTCGAGGTCGCAGGCAGTTTTCTGATTGTCATGAGCACTTTGCCAGAGGAGCGCATCACCGACAAGGACACGCCGAGCAAAGAGGAGGACGACAAGGGATTACAGGACTATAAAGAGGCGAGTTTACTACTCTTGGGCAAAGCTACCGCCGCGCAGCATTGGGATCTTGCTGCTGAACTCCTCAAATTTATGACTGCCTCGCTTGATTCCTCTGCCGGACGCGATGCCTTGCGCCGAGATGTTTTGCAAGCGGTCGGCCTGTCCTCTTTTGATAAAAGGCTGGCACATGAGCATGAATCACGCGAGACCGGCCTGGCTTAGACGTTGTCGTGTTTCTTCGCGTTCTCGATCTTGGCGGCGATGCAGGTTGCTCGTCTCGTGGACACGGAAGCCGAAGATTTTGGGTACGTAGCGATCATCTGATTTGGGCGGTGTCAAACTCGAGTTGAGCTGTAGAAGCATGTGTGGGAAAGTTGGTCCAAAGAAGGCGCCATCCTAAGGAAAAGTAGGTTAGTCGCAGATTTGGTATCTCTGAAGATGGAAAGAAGCACTTACAATTTCAGCGTAGCGTGATGATTTGGGTGTGTACATGTCTTCGCAGTGCGGACAGTACAATTGAACGGGTTTTGTGTCCACCACGTCGCTGATGCCTACAGGCAGGAGATGCTGTGATTTGCAAAAATAGCGTGGACATACGCCAAAGTCGCCTTGCTTGTACTTATCAAGCTGATGTGTTAGCTCAATCCATGGCTCCAATCACTCGACGTACCATTTTTTGGAGACCACGCGGCGTGATGATGTAGCGTGCGTGAATCAAGCCATAGAGGAGACGCCCGCTCGCTTCATACACTTTCTGGGTCTCTTTGTTGTAGTTGGCAGTCACATTGTCCGTCACAATCTCATACGCCGCGTGGAAGTGTGGTACTTCAGCTGATAGGCCAGTGAGGTTGAAGCGGTCGGTGATGTATTCCTCGTCGACATCACAAAAGAATTCTCCGCCACGCGTCGAGAGGAACCAATCGACAAAGCCAGTTGACTCGTCTCCTTCAGATTCGGAATCGACGTCGTCTTGGTCCCAGTCGTTCATTGCGGTTGGCTGATGAGCCGCAGTCTGGGAAACTCCGTTGAGCTAGCAAATAGAGCGATACTAGGACAGCAATAGAGAGAGCTAGACAGCAAGAGGTCTTGCAAGAGTCAGACGATCTTCGCAAGTCGAAGCTTAAAACACTTGAGCAACAGCAGCAGTAGCAATAGCAGCAGCAACTGACCGTCGATGCCTCGGATAGAGTGCTTGCTTGTGTTTGTCGCCTGCAGTCAACTCTTATCTGCAATCCAACTGCCCGGAAACAAACGAAGTCAACAACCACCACAGATCAAGAACCTCTCTCTTTCCTTCAACCGCCTTTCGGATCCATTCATCTCCAGTCATGTAAGTGTCTTCCTATCAGTCAAGTAGAGAGGATGGCGCGGCACTCAATGCACGCGTTTGCAGTAGAGGCGGCTCTCTGCTAGACGCGACAGCCATGGCAATGACGGCATGCTGACGTCTAGGTCTATCCCTATGAACTTCTCCGACCTGGCCAAGCCCGCCAACGACATCCTCGGCAAGGAATTCCCTGTCGCTGGACACAAGCTCGATGTGAAGACTGTTGCACCCAACAACGTCGTACGTCTCTACAGAGTCTCAAGGAAGACACTAACCAAACTAGGTCTTCTCCGCAAAAGGTGCTCAATCCGAAAAGGGCGCCATCTCTGGTGAGCTCGAGGCCAAGTGGGCCGACAAGGCCAACGGCTTGACCTTGACACAAGGTTGGACGACCCAAAACAAGCTCAACTCGAAGCTCGAGCTCGAGGACCAATTCGCCAAGGGTCTCAAACTTGAGATTGCCACGGCTTTCGAGCCAGCCTCGACGGCACGCGCCGGCAAGCTCGGTTTGCTCTACAAACGACCCAATTTCCACGGCCGATCGTTCCTTGACTTGACTGGCAAGACTGGCCCCGTGTTGACGACTGACGCCGTTGTCAGCCACGATGGTTACTTTGCCGGTGCCGAGGCCTCGTATGACATTCAGGGTGGCGATGTCCAGCGTTACTCGCTCGGTTTGGGTTACGCGACGCCGCTTGTCGGTGTTGCCGTTCAGGCCAACAACAAGCTCAGCGTGTACACCGCTAGCTACTACCACCGCGTCAACGCCAACGTTGAGGCTTCCGGTCGTGTCACGTGGGACTCAGCTGCCGGTGACAAGGTGCTTGCCGAAGTGGGTGGCAAGTACACGCTTGACCGTCTTTCGGCCGTCAAGGCCAAGGTCAACAATGCCGCTGTGGCTCAGTTCTCGTACTACCAGGTCATCAGGCCCGGTGTCAAGCTCGGCTTGGGTTTGGCTGTTGACACGCAAAAGATGGGTGAGCCGGTGCACAAGATTGGCTCGCACCTCGAGTTCAGCGGTTAAACGGAGATATGGCGGTGCATGCATTAACATTGACGTTGTCGTGGCAGGACTAGGTGCTCATGACCCTGTGTGGGCACAAGCAGGGTATTGGCATGTCTATGAATGGTCACTTGTCAAGACAAAAGCAGCAGCAACCACGTAGGACAAGAAGCGCGAGATAGAGTTCTTCCCCCCATCTGATTTCCCTTTTGAATTTCTTCCTTTCTCATTTTCGCAGTCACGCTCGAGAAAATAAAAAGATTCGCCGAGCAGCAACTGGCGGATACTCCCACTAGGCACAAATCAAGGCAACGCCAAAAAGCACAATCTACACAACAAGCAATCATGGTATGTCTATTCGAGAGACGGCGAAGTGACGAATGAAAGAGCAGTGAAGACGGCCTGATGTTGTCTTGGAGACTGCATCAACTTGAGGCGCTTTTCCGACAGCCCGCAAACGCGACCTACTTCAAGACAACATTAGCCTGTTCATCTCGGTTCTAGCTCTTGCTCACGCGCTGTTATAATGCCAACAACCATGTGCTGACAATCATCCTAGGGTAAGCCAAGCGGAATCAACACCGGTCGCAAGTTGCGCACCTACCGTCGTGTCAACCGATGGGCCGACGAGGCATACAAGAAGCGTCTTCTCGGCACAGCTTTCCGTTCCAACCCGCTCGGTACGGCGTCGCACGCCAAGGGTATTGTTCTCGAGAAGATTGGTGTCGAGGCCAAGCAGCCCAACTCGGCCATTCGTAAAGCCGTCCGTGTTCAGCTCATCAAGAACGGCAAAAAGGTGACGGCCTTTGTGCCGAATGACGGTTGTCTCAACTTTGTCGATGAGAACGACGAGGTCCTCATTGCTGGTTTCGGAAAGTCCGGCAAGGCAAAGGGTGATATGCCTGGTTTGCGTTTCAAGGTCGTCAAGGTGTCGGGTGTCGGTCTTTTGGCCCTCTGGCTAGAGAAGAAGGAGAAGCCCCGATCATAAACGGTCAATATCAGTCGGCCAGCTCTCTTTTGCACGTTTGCCATGCATCTCATCAGCATGGAGGCATGGAGAGCAGCATCTCTGCATCACTGCAAGCTCAATCAACACTAGCAAAGGACCGGACGAACATCGCGTCTGACTTGCTGGCGCTTGTAGCAATCTTCACATAGCGTACGAAATGTCCCATCTTCTCAAGTAATCATCGCCGCTGAAGCTTCCGATGCCCTTTCGGTGAGTTGCAATTGCATGAAAGTTGACTCACACGCTGAACCCAGTGCAGCTGACAGACACTTGAAACTTGCTACGACCTCTCCAAATCTATAATCATTCCTACTTAACTATTTATGGAGAGAATCTTCCTATCCGACCAAAGACGAAATCCGTATCTTAGTTGTCGATAAATATGGGAAGTGTTCAATGCTGATCCTCAAATGCGGCTACTGACTTGTTTTCAAAAGAAGAGGGCTCAAGCATTTGCCTATCTCTACAACTTCAGTGAAAATTCAGATTCGGAAGAAAGATCTGATCAGTATGGCCACTTTCGACAACGATCGCGTGCTTTTACGCCAGATAAATACAATTGACCACGTTACTGCATATTCAAATGCGGCACAAGCTCGTTCAGTTGTCCTTATAGCAGAGACTTGACTCCAAACAAGTTATTGGCAATGTAGGCGACCACGCAGAATTGCGGCAGAATGTTAACTTCTCCAGAATGCAAGCGTGATTTCGAGGCAGACTAACACTAACAATCTGCTGCCGAAAAATCATTTGCTGTGCAATGTATGTGGTAAGCCAGGCTTATCTATGCACGTAAGAGGTACGGGCCAAATATTTACCTGCCGACCGAGTGAGAAAGTGATTTCAAAGCAATCTCTTATCTCAAATAAACTGCAGGTTTGAAATCGTCCAGGGGTTTCTTGCAGATGTACGCAGGGCGCTAATTTCCTGCGAACTGGATACCACATTTGTCCAATCAGAAAGTCTAAAAGGGCTCTTCTTCCCAAACCTGTGTCAAAGTTAAGAATTGGAGTCATGTCCTTTTTGATGCCAGCAGTTGGCTGATATTCAGTTATTGGCATCCTATTCAAGGTGCTTAGTCTCTTCGGAGCAACGGATGCAGTCAAGAACCTTGGTTCAGTGGCACCTCAAGAAACTCGCGAAAATATCAATTGCTATGAGCGAGGCAACAGTGCCAGTGTGGACATGCAACGATTTCAATTTTCTAAACTCAAGCAAAAGGATATTCAAGGGCCACTACAACTGCATTCTAGACTCCGATCGTTTGGTGCTGCTGTAGGTGAAATTTCCAAAACCGTATCAAATTAGGGTAGCGACTGTCACTTTCCTTCAATGCCACCTGCGCGTCAGCTTCAGCTCACTACTGATTGAGTCAAAGTTGAAGAGGATTCGCAAATAACAACCACTTCAGGTATCTGTGGGACGGAAGCGAAGTCATACCTCATAATATTTGCTTGCATCTGCACTGCACTTGGCAAATTTAGGCCTAGATTGAAGTTTGACTGGCGGAAAAACATCCATTTGCTTGAGTTCAGAGAATTTGTGTTGTTGCATGTCAACACTGGCACTGTTGCCTTGCTCATAGCAATTGATGTTTTCGCGAGATTCTTGGGGTGCTACTGAGCCAAGTCTCTGGGCTGCATTCGTTGCTCCAGAGAGACTAAGCAGCTTGGATAGGATGCCAATAACTGAATACCAGCCAACTGCTGGCATGAAGAAGAGCATGACTTCAGTTTAGGAATTGGCACAGGTGCAGAAAGAAGGGCCTTATTGAACATTCTGAGTGAATTGAATAAGAAATCAAGTATGCAGAAACTTGAAGGACATCTGCAGGAAGCCCCTGATTGATTTCAAAGCTGCAGCCAATTCGAGTTAAGAAATTACTTTGAAATCACTTTCTCACTAGGTCGGCAAGCAAATATGTGGCTCGTTTTTCCTATGTGCGAGGCTAAACTTGACGCACAACAAACATTGCACGGCCACGGCAAATGATTTTTCCGCAGCAGATTGGTGGTGAAAGTCGGCTTTGCTTTGAGATCACGCTTGCAATTTGTAAGTCAACATTCTGCATGGTCGCTTACATTGCCAACAATGTGTTTGGAGTCAAAAGTGCCATTGGAATAGCTTCAGCTGCAGTTAATTATGCAGTAGCGCTGTCAATTGTATCTATTCGCCGTGAAAGCGCGCGGTCGTTGCTGAAAGTGGCCATACTGATCAGATAATTCTTTCAAATCTTCATTTCCACTGAAGTTGTAGCGATAAGCAAATATTTGTGCCCTGATCTTTTGAGAAAAAGCCTGTAGCTACATTTGAGGCTGACTATTGAAAAGTCTCTCAATTATTGACAAGTAGATTGAGAAGTTTGTCTAGGGAGTTGCTTTTGCAAATCACGCGAATGATGTTGTGTTCGGATATGCCGACAGCCGGGTGCGGTGGCATCAGGGGTCGCGAGACTCCTGATCGCCCGGAATACTTATAGTGGCCGTCCGCCCACTTAGGTTTAGTAAGGAATTCCTTTGGCGTCAAGAGGCTTAGGACACAACAAATGAGTCAGGCTCCTACATTGCCATTTTAAACAATATTTTCCGCTCTATCTAATGGCTTCTGTTATGGACCATGATCTTCATGACATTTTATAGAGAAATCAGAATTGACTTGCCAGGGTCGATGTTGTGATATGGAGCTCCTTGGCCTCACCAAAGTGCGGAAGTACCTTTGGTGAGGCGGGATGGCCTTTCGCGAACCCGAACATATGACTCCAGTGGCTGCACAATCAATTGATGCGTCAAACTGAACTCCGGTGCCCTTGTATGCGGCTGCTTACGGCCTTGATGCCTTTCAACCATATAGTGAATCCACAATGTGTGGCCACAATGTGTGGATGGAAACCCATCCGTAACGGAGCAAGCTCTCAACTTTGAGCCATATGGGTTGGAACTGCTCTTGTCTGAGCTTCAAACATTCCCCCTGAGGCCTGTGAAAGTCTTTACATGTCAATCTCGCAACGAAAAACAACGCCTCGTGTGGGTGAAATGTAAGATTGTAAAGTCAGTTGCAGAATCCGCGCGCGTCACTCAGCTGTAGATTGAGCACAGCAACAGCAAACAGACGATATTCAAGGCTCTTGTAAGACCAGCTAGTCAAGATGATCTCCAATCTGTGGCCAATAGCCGTGAGGACAACTGCTCCGGTTGACGTCGAACATTGCGTCAAAGCACAGCTCCAAGAGCGCTTCCTGCAAAGTCCCGAGCTCTTTCACAGTGACATGGCACAGCTTGCTTCGGCGCGCACTGAAGCGACACAGTCGACGACCTCGGAAGCGACTCATGCGGCCCGTCTTGCGCTTTACTATCGGCATCTAAAGACTGTTGCGCGCAAGTTTCATGACGATCTTTGGGAGGCAATTTGGACGGATGCGACACACGGCAGTACGACGCGACAGTCCTTGGCCTTTGAACGCTGCAATGTTCTGTACAACTTGGCGGCAGTGCACTCCGGTATGGGTTTAGCGGAAGACCGAAGGACGCTTGACGGACTCAAGCAATCGCATGCCGCCTTACAGCAGTCAGCTGGACTGTTTGCGTTGCTGGCCAAGGACATTGAAGCCGCCTCGACAGAAGTGATAATGCCGCACGACCTATCAGGAGACGTTGCGCAGGCCTTGCAACAATTGACACTGGCGGAAGCGCAGGAATGTATTTGGCAACGTGCAGTCATGGACAGGATGAAGGACAAGCTCATTGCACAACTCAGCCAGCAAGTCTCGGACCGCTATGGCGCGGCATTAGAGTACCATCGACAATCGCAAGCGCTCGACAGCAAGTTGATTCATCATCTGAGTCTCAAACGCGCCCATTTTGCAGCAGCGGCGCAATTCCGCATGAGCAGTCATGCCATAGCGCAGCAACTCTATGGCGAAGAGGTGGCACGATTGCGCCTTGCGCGTGAGCTCTGCACTCAAGCAGCCAGCCATGCCGACTACGTTGCTGCACCCATCACGAGCGACTTCAAGAGCCTTGTGGATCGCGTCAATGTCTCGCTTGCGCGCGCAGAACGCGACAACGATATTATTTACATGCTGCCTGTACCACCTGCATCACAACTTGCTGCCATTGTGCCGACGAGCATGGTCAAGCCAGTACTCGGCGATGCGCTCAAAGCGTCGCTGGATGATACTGCTGGCGGTCTGTTCAATGCGCTCGTCTCGAGCGTTGCGAGCAATGTTTTGGCCATTTACAATCAGCGCAAAGAGCAGCTTGTGCAGACGCGCGCAGTCAAGCCAATGGCACAGCTGACCGTCGACATGACGGCGTTCTTGCAAGAACGCCAATTGCCAGGTGTGCTGACTGCCATTGAGCAGCCACTTGGTCTGCCGTCGTCTGTCTTGCGTTCTGCCGAGGACATTAAGTCAAAAGGTGGCCTGGATCATTTGAAGCTACTGCTTGCTGAAGGCGTCAGTCTTGTTCAAGCGAATGTAGGGCTCCTTGAGCAAGTCACAGAAGTCATGGATGAGGAAGAAGAAGAAGATACCACCTTGCGCGCACAACTTGGCACGCGCAACTACATGCTGCCACCCTCTGCCGAGGCTTTTGGCGACTATCGCAAGCAACTGAATCAGTATCGAGACTTTTTGACGCAGGCACAGCAGGCCGATCAACTCGTGGCACACAAAGTACAAGACTGGACGCCCGTATTGACCTTGTTGAGCGGTCCGACTGAAGCGCTCTCGGCGTCAGTGCCGAATGCACAGCAAGTCGCGTTGCCGCCCGCTGCCGAACGTTGTGCGCATCAAGTGCGACAACTATTGGCGCGGTGGGATCGGATGCAGTCGCGTCGCGAAGAGCAAGTCAAGCAGGTTCGCCAATTTGCAGCAACAGATGAGCCAAAAGAGCGGCTCTTGCAGGAAGCGGAACGGGCACCGGATACGTCGAATGTCGATGCTGGCGCGTTTGAGCCGCTCATGGAAAAACTCTTGCAACGGTACGAGGCGTTATTGCTACCCTTGCAGGATGAAGCGAAAGCACAAAAAGCGCTCGAAAAGGAGATTGACAAGGCTTACACTGCCTTTGCCTCTCACAAGAGCACAAGTGCTGGAGGAACCGAATTGCGACAAGCGGCTTTGCAGCAGCTGAGTCAAGCTGCCAGCAAGTTTGATGAGATTCGCACCAATCTGAGCGAAGGTGCCAAGTTCTACCATGACCTACACGGTGCCCTCAATCGGTTGTCGGACGAGATTCGAGATCGATTGGCGGTGCGACGGCAGGCTATGGCAGAGGCAGATGCGTCTGTGGTGGGTGCCCTTGAAGAGATGCGACTTCAGGAGGAAGCCGAGGCAACCAAGACGGAGCCGGCGCGCGATGTGCTCATGACGGGTGTATGGAAGCCAGAGGATGGCATCAAGCTGATGAGCTCTGGCGCAAATAAGACGCCCGCTGCCAAGCCTGCTCCCAAAAAGCCAACAGGGAGTCTCTTCAATCCCGCGATTCACAATGTTCAATTTGAAAAGCGTTAGCTTCATAGCCTAGACATCTATTCTAAATTATGAGGGCGAACTCGCAGCGGTAGAAGCTTGCGCTGGCGATGGTGAGTCGGCTCGTACGCGCGTCGCACCTGGCGATGTCGCTCTCGAGGACGCCGCGGTTGCCGCTGGTTCCACCTCACTGGCGCGTTCCAAAAAATTGATCCAGAGTTCCGACATGCTTGCATTGTCACGGCCAATAAAGTCGGCCGCTTGGAGCTGGGCCGTGGTACTGCTACTCCGCCGCGAGCTGCTGAAGAAGCCTGGTCGTGTGCCACCTGGAAAGGCCGCCGAGGGAGACATGACGGGGGTGCGAGCAGATGAGGGAGAGGTGACCATATTGGCGTTGCCCGTGGTCGAACCTGGACGTAAGAGTCCTGCGGCCTCTTTCTGCTCATCTGACCAAGACAAGACACTCGCAAGCAATTTGAGCACCTCGAATCGTTTTGAATCTTGTCGCGGGATATTGAGAAAAGAGATGAGTAGATTCGACAAGAGCTGGCGATCAACGGCATCATTGCTCGAGCCGCGTTTGAGCAACCGCAGGGCTTTGGTCAAGTGCTCGTTGAGGATAACGGCTTCGTGTCGCAGCTTGCCAATCAACAGTGTCTTCTCCTTGACTTCATTCTCGTGCGGCCTGAGTTTGGCAATCTCGTCTTGCAGCGTGCCGGTCTGCGCTTGTAATTGATTCGTCAAGGTGACGAGTGTCTGCTTCTCGTCAGCAAGGCCATCGATTGTCGCTTGCATTGCTTCAACCGCCTCGCGCAGCGCATCTTTGTGATCCGTCTGCATTTCATGGATCGTCTTTTTGTATGCCTGAATAGCGGCAGCATCTTGTTCCGCCACATTACGCAGCGACTCATAGCCTTGATTGCTCATCGCCACCTGCTCTTCCAGCTCACTGATGCGTTCGCGAAGATGATCCCGAGCCGCACGCTCTTCAAGTGCAATCGTCTCCCAGTCGGAAATCTGCATTGACTGATGCTCCTTGGCAGCCTCATAGGCCTTGTGCGCATCCGAGAGTGCCGTCTCGGCTTGCTCGCGTCGCCGGCGTTCCGTGTCAACAGCTTCACGAAGTTTGGCCAGCGCCGTGTCATGCTCGGCACTGCTTGATGCCGACGACTCGGCCTGTTCTTGCAGTTGCGCCACCGTCTCTGTCAAAGCGACATTTTGCTGAGCAAGTTCTTCGATCTGTACCTTGTTTTGCGCCAGTTCTTCGGCGTCTTCCTTAATACGCGCACCGAGGGTCGCCTTCATCTGTGTGACTTTGGAAAGAAGATTGCGATACTGTGCTTCAGCGGCTGTTTTTTCTTGCTGTAGCCTGTCGGCTCGGCTCGTTTGCGCATCGAGCGCTTCGCGGAGTGCTGCATCGGGTGATGGTGTATGGACGGCAGTACCGTTTGTGTCTGCTGTAGGGATCGGCTGCTCTTGGGCCTTTTCAGTATCGCGTATGGACGCATCGCTCGGCGCAGATTCAACCGGAGTAGGTTGCTCTTCTTGGTCAATAGCCTCATCAACAGGCGCCAAGACTTGCTCGACGAGCGCCGTTGCTGATTCCACTGCTGCGGCAGCATCGTCTGTTGGATCTTGCTGACCCGACACTTCTTGAATCGTGTCAATGAGCGTAGCTGTCTCTTCTTCCTGCATGACTGGCTCAACAGCCTCGTCACCCGCGTCGGACGGCGCACGCGATGGTTCTTCAATAGGTGTCGTCGCGCCTGATTTCTTGGCCGCCGCGGCAGCCTTTTTCTTGCCTTCTATTGAACGATTAGCTGGCTACGAATCGAAATGAGGGATGGCATACTCTTGCCTGCCATGACTCTAGGAACGCGACATGGGTTGTTTGTTTGAATTGCGGTTGTGCTGGCTGATATATGCGGTGTTGTCGTTGTCGCGCATGGAGCATGAGCAGCGAGCAGAGACCTACAGTTGTAGAAAACGAAGAGATGGCCAGGGCAAATGCTATACATGACTAGATGAGACAGAAAAACTGTCTAGGCTGCAGCGGCAATAGCGACAGGGGCAAGGACATCCTGTTGACGCGTGCCCTTCGCCTTGTACATACTATACAGCTCGCCAAAGTGAAGGTAGAGCAGCATGGGATAGAATCGAAACACCGCTTTAAGTTGACCCCAAAGACTTCTCGGTGACCAGGCTCTGCCGCCTTGTTGCCGTGCAATCTCAAGGTCTTCCTCGTAGACGACACGGGTGCAGTATTTCGCCAAGATGATGAAAGGTCGTTCAGGCCCTGTCGTCGTCTGCAACGACTCATCGAGTGCGCGTGTTAGGTCATTTGTTTTGAGCAAAAGAAGCAAGATTCTCGGGACGTTCGCAAGCATGTCGACAAGTTGTTGCAGGAGTCCCTGTCCGACGGCTGAATTGATGCGTTTGAGTTCATCATCTGAGCGCGGCACTTGGCTAATGCCGCGTTGCAGGGCAGTATAGTCGCGTCCGGTAATGGCGCTTGCAAACAACGGAAACTGATCATCGCGGACACCGGCGACTTTATAGCAATACGCGCGCATCCCATCCTCGTCGCCGCGAATAATAGCGAGCCAAAGCCGGGCATAATCGCGACGCAGAGCAAGTGGGATTTCCCGATAGAGTCCATGATCGAGCAGGACAATCTCGAAATTATGCCGTGAATGGCTTCCCTGTGCTGGTCGCGGGCGAATAAAGACATTCCCGCCATGCGGGTCGCAATGCAACGCTGGCGCAAAGAAAATCATTTCGTTAAAGGCACGGGCGAGTTCGGCTGAGACTTCGTTGCGGTCAATCTTGTTGGCGGTCAGATAGGCGAGGTCATCGACGCGACGGCCTTTGATGTATTCGAGAACGAGAATTCTCGGCTCACACCAGATGACTTCAGGTACATAAAGGGAAGACCCACGGATCGCTTGAAAGTGTCGCCGTGTTAGAACTGCATTCTCGCCTTCAATGGTGAAATTGAGTTCTTGCGGCAGAGAGACATCCATCTCATCTGACAGCCAAGTGAGAGAAAACTCGGGAAAGATGCGCTTGATGAGCTGAAAACAAAACCGTGTCGTGTCCAAATCGACTTTACAAAACTCGCGCAGACTTGGGTGTTGAAATTTGATGGCGACTTCGCGACTCGATGCGCGCAAGACGGCACGATGGACTTGAGCAAGACTGGCGACACCGAGGGGTTCTGGATCAAACGAGGAAAAGACATCATCGAGATCCTTGCCCGTATCGAGTAAGAACATCTCCCTCAATGACGCAATCGACGACGGCGGACACTCATCTTGCAAGACCGTCATCGTACTCGTCCACTCTTCCGGCAAGAGATAACTCATAGCCGATACATGTTGACCGAGCTTAATGTAGATGCCACCCAACTTTTCCATTACCTGCAAGACACGCTCGGCACACTGCTTATGGCATTGTGACATGTTTCTTGCTTTTTCCACCTCATCTGCTTGTTTGTCATTCTGTGCCAAGGTGACGCGATAGTCATTGAAGCAGAGCAGCGCACAAGTCACGACGCGCGAACTGCGGCTTGTAGCAATGGCGCTATGCCGAAGCGGATCGGTATACGAACTGAGTGCCGTAAAGTCAAACTTGTCGTTTGATTTAAAGTAGTCTTCCACGGATGTCTGTGTAAAACGAACAGAAACGTCTTCATTGTCGTCGTCCGAGCGTGTCGAGAGGCCGACGAGACCGAGACCGCCGGCTGCGAGCATCAAGACGTGGCGTGTGCGCCGAGCGGGTTTTGTCGCATTGAAGAGGGCCTGACGCTGCGTGCGCGCCTGTGTACTGGCATAACGGAGTGCGCGGTAGGTAGGCACGATAGGCGCTCTGTAAAAGGAGGGCAGCATCGACCAATGCCAGATGCGAATGCTAGGTTGTTGTCGTGTGCGGATGTCGGATGAGTTGAGTTGGTGGTGGTTGCGATGCGATCAAAAAAGATGAAATGCATCAACACCCTAGTCAAGTGGTCAAGAAGAGAACAAGTCAATCAGCATGACACGTATGGGTCTATAGAGATAGTAGAGACAATCTAATAACCAGGCGGCAACCAGCGCGAAAAAGCGAGGGAAAAGAATCAAAAGAAGCTGCAAGAGATGGCCAAAGGCGCCAAAAAGAGCGGTACCAACTTGGCGCGCGAGAAGGAGAGCAATGCAGAGGTATGTGCTTGTTGCTGAAGCTCATTGGTATTGATATTGACCATCTAGATTATGCGCAAGAAGCAGGCGGATGCGGATGCTAGGAGAGCAGCTGAAAAGGCGAGCGGTGGGACATCCTGATCTGTGTCGCGAGGACAGCCATGATGAGTGATGCAAGCATGAACGCTACAAAGGTATCCAAGTGCTAGACGAGAAGCAGGAGCAAAAAAATTGAAAGCGTAAAGAGAAAACAAGTGATGCTTGCAGAGCGCTGTGGCTATCCATACGGTCGTGGATGCTTGATGAATGCCAATGGGAGGCATAGAGTCGTCGCCAATCATAAATCTGTGCTTGTAGAGATGCTCCTCCGTCCGATCAGTTTGAAAAGAGTCCGACCGTCCACGCGAGCGACTGCATTGCCACTTCCACCGACTCAGTCAAGCGTCCGCCCGACACGGTATCCCACTCCCTGAGCTTCTGCAAGTAGCCAAGTGCTGCAATGCCACCACCGCGCTTGCCCGCTTCCGCAAACGCAACACGCCAAGCACCGCCAATCTCTTCAAAAGCCTGTTGTTTGGCAAGCATATGGTTGCCATTGTGCCATTCTGGCAACCGGGCAATGATGCCTGTAGCGCCATCCAAAAACGCAAGCGTGTCGAGTGCCTGTGGCTCGCAAGGTGGCAAGAAACTCGGCACATAATCGGCCAACGCTTCAAGTAAAGCCGTAATGTTTGGCAAGACGCGGTTGTACGCATACTCACCCTTGACATCGCCACCAAAAGGGAATGCAAGCTGCACTTGACGTTCCAGAACCGACAATGTTTGTAATGCCGCATGCACGCCCGGTCGAGCCAGGTGACGCGTCACTTCTTGCGTGAGACCCGGATGACGCTCACAAAGATGCGTCAACAACTGACGCATGCCATCGCGATCGAGTGTGTCGAGGAGACGCGGCAAAGGCAATGGACGACCGACAGGCAGCGTCCGCGTACGTTTGTTGCCAGGTGATGACGCGTGGGCAGGTAGACTGTAGGGAAGAGACGGAGTGGTATTGTCTGTATCCATATCATCAGAGCTACGTTTGCGCTTGCCTATAGAAGAGTCTGTTAGCAGGCTGGACGTGTTCTGGAAGAAAGAGAGGCGGCGTACTGCGAAGGGTGGGTGAGGTGGCTGTCAAACCGCGCTTGGCGCAGTGCATGCTGCCGCCGGTTTGTTTCTGGCTTGAGGGGGCCGCAAAGAGGTTGAAGTGGATTGGCGACTCCATCGCGGGGGACAGGTGTGAGGGTTTCTCTCCTAGTAGAGGTGGGAAGGCGATTGATGTCTTCCAAGGTTGGTGCTTAATCGGTTGGAAGGGTTGATTGTGTTTGGTGGTGGGCGACTAATTAGCACGTGTTTTGAAAGAGGCAAAATGAAAGCCATCTGAAAATAGAAGCATGAAGAAGGTGCGAGAAGGCGAGGAGCTAGCTATAGGTGCTTAGGTACTCAGCTACGCCTGCTCTTACACGATAAACATCGCTTTCTAACAGTATTACAGATCGCATACGTTTTGATTTGAGCAAGAGAGCCATGTAGCGACGAGACCACCAACCTAAGCAATCCAAAACCAGATCCTCTCCAGCGTGTTGCGTGGCAAGCGGATCTCCTCGTTCTGCTCATCATAGTCGATACCTGCCTTGCCCGTGAAAATGTCAATCTCGCCTGCCGGAATGTAGAAGCGAGTGGGCAGTCCGTTGAAGTGGCTGTAAATCTTGTGTCCAATATACAAGACCAGCACAAACGGAATACCAAAGTATGCCGTCAGGAAGCTCGAGATGGTAAAGTTGCCGGTTGTAAAGTTGGCGAACCCGTTGAGCAAGGTGATGATTGAAATCGTGACCAAGCCTGCCCACGCGAGAAATGGCTGGAAAGGCGACTTGTAGGGCAAGTCATCGTCGGAAATGCCTTGAGCATGTCGAGCGGCACGGAAACGCAGGTACGTGGTGAACAACAGAATCCAAGCCACGAAGCCTCCAATGGTACTGAGATTGACAAAATAGCTGTTATTAGTGAGTTCATTAAAAGATTGGGCCACATACTTGAAGACCGTAGCACCGCCTTCAGACACCGTCATGAAAGTGAGCAAACCAATGGCGAAAACGACGGCGACACAGTAGGTGGGCACACCCTGCTTGTTGCACTTCTTCAAGAATGCTGGTGCGTTTCCTTCGCAGGCCATTGAGTGTAGTGTGCGCGAACTGGCGTAAGCAAAGGCGTTGCCTGCACTCCACGCAGAAGTGAGAATAAGCGCGTTGACGAAATGAGGTAATCCACGTATGCCGGCATTCTCGATACCGATCACAAATGGCGAAGATGCAGCGTTGCCGGTACCAGCTAGGAGACGCGGTTCTGTGCTCATAACAATGCATCCAATGGCGAGGATACTGCAAATGTAAAAGACGATCAGACGCACAAAAAATCTTCGTGTCGTCTTTGGCACGTTTCGGCGAGGACTCTCGCATTCTCCAGCTGCGATACAGAGCAGCGCATCACAGAAGATGAAACTGAAGCCCGCGCTTTCAATTAGCAAGGTAGATATTTGTTGCGTCATACTCACCTGACGAGGGATGCGAAAAAGGCCAAGAAATTTCCCCAGTTTCCTGTTGCAATATACGCATTGAATGCACCAGGATCTTTCCAGTAGCGAAAGCCGAGACGTTCCCCTTCGGGGCCACCTCCCAATCCGATGACGAACGACGTGATGAGTAAAATCAGGATGAGCAAGATTTTGAGAGAAGCGAACCAGAACTCTGCCTCGCCAAAGAATTTGACAGCCAGGCAGTTGAGCATAATGACTGAGACCAGGATGACTGCAATCCAGACGCCGCTCTGCTGTTAATTTTGTGCGAGATTGGCCAAGACTTACGTTGACTTGCTCTGGAGTGAGCCAATAGCCAATGATTAAAGTACAAGCGCTGATTTCTGCACAGACGAGCATGCTGAAGGAGTAAAAGTAGTTCCAGCTCGAAGCGAAAGCCAAACTCGGGTCCACATAGCGGCGCGTGTAATTGGGCAAGGAGCCAGGGACTGGCAGCCAAGTTGTCATCCTTTGCGTTAGAAACATTTCAAAGATCGAAATCTTACTCTCCCATGCACTGAATGACAGCGAAGACGACGAGAGAAATGACAATGTACGAGAGCAATGCGCCGGCCGGTCCAGCCAAGGCAAGCACACGACCAGAGCCAATGTAAAGTCCGGTACCTGCTGTTAACTTCCTGCACGAAAAAGAGGAAGCATACCAATGGTTCCGCCGAGAGCCAGCAGTTGCATATGTCGCGACTTGAGTCCGCGTTGCGTTCCAGACTCGCGCACCTCGCCTTGTTTAAGCGAGTCTAGCTTTTCATCGTTGCCGATAGCATACTCTGTCTTGCTATTGTCGCCAAGACCGTCGACCGGATGCCGTGCACTGGCGATACCACTGTTCTCCATGATGTCTGGATGTGACATCTGCGAGGATGATACAAGGGCTTTAAGCAGTAGCTAGCTTTTTTAGATAGCGATAAGATGCCGTGAGTGAGAAAGCGGGGCAGATGATACTATTCAACGGCGACCAATGATAGACACTATGAGCTAAGCGTCCAAGACAAGCAGGTGAGCACAAGACCCTTCTGTAGAGTAAAGACCAGGTAGATGAGAGGTATTGAGATTGAGTTGCGCCATGACAGCTTGTGACTTGCCTGCAGAATTAATCCCACGTTCGGGTTTACCGATCGGCGAGTGGGGCCGCGGGTCAGGCGACCTTCCTTTGTCGGCATCACGCTTTCATCTGCACTGATTTTGCAGTCAGAACTCTGGGGTACTGGCGTGCTATAACTACAGACTCGCGAATCGCGATGCAATGAACATGGGATCGGCCGAAGTGATATTGTGATAACCTTGGAAGCCTGATTGTAGTACACCGTCGCTATCGCAATTGCTCAGTCACGGCCTGCAGCACGACATGACCAGACACCTCCCTCTGAAATTTGACGAGCTCAGCCTCGCCGCGATCCATCGACGCCACATCGCCGGCCTTATCTACGCGATAGTCACACTGCACAAGCCAGACTTGGGGATCGCCAATAATGGTGGCATTGACCGGATTGAGAGGCTCGAGCGGCCGCCAAATTTGTTGGATCGATATTGTCAGGCGGCCGAGCTGCATGCGATAACCTTGTTCCATGTAGCTGTAGTGCGGCTTGAAGCCTAACTGTGCAAGAAATGACTGGGCATCACCTTCGTGAACCGGACAGTGATGAATCGTCCGTACAGTCTCGGGGCGCTTGACCATTTCAGGCGCGTCGACCATATCTATTGAGCTTACAAGTCAGCAATCAAGCTTATCGGCTAGTGACACCCACAAGACGGCCTCAGTCGCCCAAGAAGTATCCTCTACATCTAGGGGTACATCGGCGCTCAAACGGAGCCAGTCACTGGGTCTTGGCGTTTGGTCATCCTTGAGCACTTGCGTGTAGGTCTTGAAACGCTGGACAGAGGTTCCAGAGAGCGCTTGAAGGGCGAGCACAAAGGCCTCGAGCTTTCGGGACGGCAGCGGCCCGAATAATGAGAGAAGCTGGCTTGGCATAGCTATGCTAGCTAGGGAGCATGGGGAGCTGTTCACTTGTCTGTAATAGACCGGCGCCCGTTGCGCTTGCAATTGGTGCCCATGCGATGCTAATGCTTGTCGAGTCAATTTGTCTCACGGGTGGCTCAACCCAGACCAGACGATTGCCAACACCATGTCGTCGCGCTGTCCATGTACGGGTACAATATATTCGCGGACGAAACGACTCGTGTATACGCTGATTATGTCCAACACTGCCTTCGTAGCATTGGCAATGACCGGTGCCTTACACATCAAAGCTCTTTCATCAGTGAGTGCTGTACCACGCAAGACAACCTCTGCGATATGTCATATAGGTAAGCATTTTCATACCGACTGAGCTCATTTGAACAGATACTAGTTTTCTCTCTGTGCTGTATATGCTTAGGTAATTCTCAAAGTAGCAAGAAAGCCGCCAACCTTGACGCTTAGACTAGAATCATGTGGAGCATGCCCAGCTGATGTCCCGCGGCAGACATCTCCGCTGCCATCTGAAGAGTGTGACTTTGCACGCGCCTACAACAAATTCATCGGCCGACGAGGACATTCATCGCGCATCAAGTCAATCAAGCGGCCTGGACATTGCTAGCCAGAGACAAGCCTCACGCTACAAGCGACAACCTTTGAAAATACAACGAGAAAGTTCACGTCGCACTTGAGCGCGCACAACCTTCAAGATGAGTACAACAGCGTATGACTCCAATACCTTGCCCACTGGAAAACGACCAGCTGACCTATCGCAGAGACAAGATCAAGGATATCGAAAATGAGATGGCCAAGACGCAAAAGAACAAGGCCACGGCCAAGCACTTGGGTCTTCTCAAAGCCAAGATTGCCAAACTCAAGCGTGAGCTCATCAACCCATCTTCCGCCGGCGGCTCGGGTCCCGGTGCCGGCTTCGATGTCGCTCGAACAGGTGTCGCGAGTGTTGGTTTCATTGGATTTCCCAGTGTCGGCAAGTCATCACTCATGTCCAAATTGACCGGCACCTTTTCAGAAGCGGCCGACTATGAATTTACGACGCTGACAGCTGTGCCGGGTGTGTTGCACCACAACGGTGCCAAGATTCAAATCATTGATTTGCCGGGTAAGCAATCGCCTGCAATCCTATCGTTGACTAATGTGTAGGTATCATTGAGGGCGCCAAAGACGGCAAGGGACGCGGAAAGCAGGTGATTGCCGCAGCGCGGAGTTGTCAGCTCATTTTCCTTGTGCTCGACGTGCTCAAGCCGTTGACGGACAAGAAGATCATTGAGGAAGAACTCGAAGGGTTTGGCATCCGGCTCAACAAGCAGCCGCCCAACATTACCTTTAAACGCAAAGAACGCGGCGGTCTCAACATTTCTCACACCGTGCCATTGACCAACATTGATCAAGACGAAATCAAGGCGGTCTGCAGCGAATATCGCATCAACTCGGCCGATATCGCCTTCCGTTGCGATGCCACCGTCGACGAGCTGATTGATGTGATTGAGGGCAACCGCATCTACATGCCATGTATCTATGTGCTCAATAAGATTGACCAAATCTCAATTGAAGAGCTCGACCTCATCTATCGCATTGAACACTGCGTGCCCATCAGTGCCAAAGAAGGTTGGAACTACGACGAATTGTTGGACACGATGTGGAAGTATCTCGACCTCGTGCGCATCTACACAAAACCCAAGGGCAAGCAGCCAGACTATTCCGACCCTGTCGTGCTTAAACGCACAGCATGTGGTATGGAAGATTTCTGCAATGCCATTCACCGGAGTATCTTTAAGCAATCTCGGCACTTTTACGTTTGGGGTACAAGTGTGCGACACTCGCCCCAAAAGGTGGGCGCAACACATCAACTCGAGGACGAGGATATTGTTACGATTGTCAAGCGATAGAGTAGTCTCTGGACTGCTGTAGGTCGTTTTATGCTAAACATAATTATGATAGTTTGACTTTAAGTGCTGATCCATGCACGGGCCTTGACAACACGGTCCAAGCGGACGTGGCAAAAAGATCGCTGCTGACTCGACATTGACCTCGGCAAGTATCAGTAGTCCTCAACACGACATCCTTGCTCCTTGAACAGTTCCCTGCACTTCCTAGACCTTCTGGGCCTTCTCATTGAAGTTCAGTGGTCAGGGGCAAAGGGTTAGCGTCGATCGACGCAACGGCCAAACAAAGCGACAAGAATAGAGAATCGTCAACAATCCATCCAGACCCTATGCCAGCATGGCCTATATCGCAGATCACTTCTTCATCGCTGGATTGCCAGAAGACTATGTGTTTCCGCTTGATCCTGGGCTGTCAGTGTGCAAGTGCGACCAGGCGCTCCTGCAGCATCATGAAACAATACGACGCACCAAAAGGCTTTCAGTCAAGACACTCGAAGATCGACCCAACACGGCAGAACAAAGGCATGTCTTGTGTCAGATCATTACACGTCTGGACGATGGATTTGAGCTGCGGCCACTAGATATGCCTGCAGGGCCAGAGCAGATGGAAGATTACAACGACGGTGATGAGGCGCTACAATTGCTGGCAGGGGATCGACCATGCAGATGCGGTGCAGGTTCAGGGACGGCATCCAACAAGAAAGAAAGCAACGCACGCCGACCGTTGGGTTATGCTCATTGCATTCCGAATATTGAAGCAACTGACTTACCAGAAGGCACCCATCCGCGTAATCTCATCCTTGCCATGACTCCTGCTCAAGCTAATCGCTTAGTCCGGCGTCGTTTCCCACCACAGCTACTCTCGCGCTATCCTGAACAACCCGAGACACACCGTTTGCTTTTTCCAGATTACTTGCCCATGTTTGCCTTTCCTGACGATGTCGGCATCAAGCTGGCCGACGAGCGCCCGCCAGCAACCTGGCACAGCTTCAGTATGACACAGGCTTCCTCTGAGCGAATTCACGGAACGTGTCTCATCCTCTGGACACCCTTGCCGCGTGACGCTGCTCAGACACTGGAAGAACATTGTGAAGCGTGGCGACAGGCGCATCTTTCACCTGAAGACAAAGAGCTTGCACAGAGTCTCTCGGCGCGCCTCGCCTCCGCACGCACGCAGTTGAGTCAACTCCTGCTGCAACTGCATGAAACGAGCTCCATGGCCAGAGACGCCCTCGCAGAGCAGATTGAGGCGTGTGAGGAAAAGATTGCCTTGTACACAAGCCTCGTGCGGCCATTACGGCATGCAGCCTCGGCTGAGATTGACGGATTGACGCAAGGTGCCGGGCACTGGATGCCGCGGGCGTATGGCTTGCTTGGCCGGGATGCAGCGCACCAGCGAACATGGCGCGACTGGCTTCTTGCGACCTGCGCAGCATACTTTCCAAATGAGTTGCAAGGTGTCTATCCAGGTGAGCCGTTGCTGCCTCTTGAGCGACACGTTGTCCAGTTCTTGTCGGAAACACCAGCGCCACCGTCTGGTCGAGTTCGCGTCAGTATTCCTGTGCGATCCATCACCTTGACGGCCATCAAAGAGCCACCAAATGAGATTCCCGGCAGCCGTCGCGTTGACCTCTATCCACTCTTCCGTGCCCTGTCACAGGAAAACATCATCAAGCTCTGGACAGCGGCCTTGCTCGAATGTCGCATCTTGTTTGTCTCGGCCCATCTCTCAATGCTCTCGCTGGCCACGCATGGATTACTGTCGCTCCTCTATCCATTCGACTGGCAAGGTGTTTTTATACCCGTCTTGCCGAAACGCTTGTTGCAAGGACTCGATGCACCGACACCGTACATTATGGGCATCGCTGCTGAATGGGCACCCGACGAATGGCCTGTCGGCAGCGACGTCATTGTCTGTCATCTCGACAGCAACCACGTAGAAGGACATGTGCCGCCATTGCCAACCAGACTCGGCGGGAAGCTCGCGTCAGTCCTGTCGCAGGCGTGTGTCATGCATGCGCTGCATCAGGTGCCGTATGGACCGCCTCCTTATTGTCAGACAGCCTATCCGAGCGAATCAGTCGTCTTTGGACCGGGTCAGGTACAAACAAGTGGACCTAGCTTGCTCAATGCGCTGCTTATTCACGGTCGTTTGTCTGCAGAAAACGAGCAAAGACAGATATGCAGCCCGCCAAAGCTGAATACCTTTGCCGTCGATGCGTCATCGTCCAATGAGCAGCCACACGTCCCGACGCGCGTGAAATCGTCCGGGCGGTCCATTTCAGACCTCTTGAGCCAAGCCGAGGTGACGCGACAGCGATTACAACGATCCGCTTTTCCCTCGATCAGCATGCGACGCAATAGCCTTGCAAGTTCGGGAGAGTTGTTACAGCTCCAAAGCACGAGGGCGCCCAGCCAAGTCTCTATATCGCAAATCGCACAACAATTTGACCGTGGCACGTATGGCCCGCTGCCGCCATCCACCTCGTATGCCACATCGACACTCATGTCCTTCATGCCATCGCTCGAGACGAAGCAGCCGTCTCAGACTACGTTGCTGACCATGGTGCTCCATCGCGAAGGTCATCAGATGCGACAGATGCAAAGCGAGACTCAGGCAGAAGCGTTACGTTGCGCCTATTCACTTGAACCGATTGAAGGCGCTGCGTTTCGTTGTTTGAACTGCGATTTAACAGTCGCTGCTAAACACGTGGATCAAATCACCTTGCCATGCCTACCGACCGTCTTGGACACAGATCGCGTGCGTGCTGCCTTTGCAAGGGCCTTTGCGACCCTCATGCGCGACTATCGTTCCTTCCTGCGGCCGAGCGTCTTTGATCGCCGCACCTCGACTGATCGCAAGACTGTCTTTACATTTGAGCAAGAAGCCTTTTTAATTCATACAGCCAACACACTTGGTTGTGGACGCGATCCGGAAAGTTTTCTTGAACGGTTTGCAGGCACGATGCTCTTTGCTTCTTTTATGGAGACACGCAGACGCGTTCCGGCCGGTGCGCCTGAAATCAAGTTGTTTGACGAGATAATTGCAGCCAAAGTGAAGCGCAGTCGTGCAGGCTTGTTTGCAGGACGACCTGATCCAACAGGTTTACGAAGTAGCGCCTGGGCGTATCGACAAGTATTTTATGCGCCGAGACCGAATTCGCGCGATCTACCGGAACCTTGGCATGCAGAAGCGAGCATCTTGCCAGCGACATTGCAGGCGCACTTATTCTCTGAGCCGCGAACTGGTCACATTTAGCGCGCCTCTTTGAGAATCTGTCGTAGGGCAGCGGCGTATTCAGCGACGGGTTTCGCGCCAACGAGAGTGAGATCGCGACGACGACCGTCGATACGAACGTGTGGCACGCCCGTGACGTCGTTTTGTTCTTGTTCAGCGACGAGGGCGAGTGTCTCTGCTTGAAGACTTTCGTTTTGCAAGATGCCGATGAGTTGGCTGTTTGAGAGTGGTAGCTCTGCTTCAGCGATACAAGCTGCAAGTGTCTGCGTGCTTGAAGGATGTTTTCCTTGCGTAAAGTAAGCCTTGTAGAGACTATCCATGAATCGCTCCGTTTTGACAAACGTATACGTCTCGTCATCAACCTCTTGCTTCTTTTGTAGAGCAAGGATGAGCATATGCGCAGGAATAGAGTTGGCGACGACACCCTTGTAGTAAATCTCAATACCGAGTGCCTGAGCCTTCTCGAGCATCGTCCGCTCAAGTTGCTCGAGCATGGCTTCATCGCCGTTACACTTGCCGAGATACCAACCACGCTTATCGATCGCACTCGACATTTCCGAATCCGTCTCATCAGACGAGACGGACGCGTTGTTGGGCATAGCAAGATGCTTGGCGATGAGGTAGGGCGCGTAATGGATCTCGAAGGTATAGTCAGACTGCTCGGCGGTGACCTCTTCGATGGCAAGCTGGAGAGCGCGACGACCGAGGTACGTAAATGGGCAGATTGTGTCAAGCGTAAAGTAGATACCAATAGATTTGACCATCTTTGATTGCACTCGCCGTTGCTCACTTTGCGAGGGCAGGTTGTTGGGATGATCGAAGTGTTGAAGAACGCGGGGTGTCGCACAGAACCATAAGGCAACATCGACCGGTACCTGGCTTCCCCTGAGAGACTACTTGGCTATGCCCATGGATCTAGGTAGCTATCCTTTACTGGTCAGCTGATACAGATACACACCCTGCCGCCATCGTTCATCCTGGGCATGTACCTGCTCCAAGCCCTGACAACGCGCTTCGACATCCTCCTTCAATAAGGTCATCTTGAAATGCCGCCTGAGACCCTTCAGAAAGACCCAATCAGCCCGCCGCCGTTTCTTATAACCAAGATAGCAGACCAAGGCTGGATGAACGGCAAAGAGATCGTTTAAAGTAGTGAGTAAGGGGTCGAAGAGGTAGTCGTGATAGATGACGTCTGCCATGACGATGACATCGACGGAGCCAGGTTGTGTGAAGGCAGGAGGTAATGGTTCACCCCATGCGAGTCGTGCAACTGAGACGTGTGCCTGGTCACAGCCATTGAGCTTCACATTGCGCCCGACAATCGGTAACACCATCTCGAGATCCGTCAACACGATCCGTCCTCTCTCTTGCAACGTCATCTGTTTCCCCAAGGCGATGCCGACGACGCCCGTACCAGTGCCAAGCTCCACGATGCGTTTATTTGAAAAGAGAGAGGGGTCTTGTTGAGCAAGGTTGCAGAGATGTAAAGCGAGTCGTTCACCGGCTGGCCAGAGTAAGCCGCCTGTGCCTGCAAACGGATCGCGTTCAAGCAAGATGGCTGTGCCATGACACATCAGTGTATAATACGTATGGGTAGCAATCTCAGAGGTCTGTGAAGCGGTAGACCGGTCCAGGATCTGTGCTTGTTGCACGCCTGTATCGGTAATCGTGGCAGCTTTGGGGACCCGGGGTCCTGCTGTGTTGCCGTCCATGACATCTTCTTCGCCGCTGTCGGAATGGACTAGGCCGTGTTGAAGCGATGAGGCAAGAAAGGCTTCATCGTCCGAGTCGAGCTGAGCTGTTGCTGTAGAAAGGTCTGATGCAGTTACATCGCTGGGTGTGTGCATAGAGTGGATTTGTCAGTCTATGCATAGGAGTGCTTGTCAAGGGATCTACCAAAGTGACAAGCTTGTCACATCAAACAAGTGGAATCTTGGAGCAAGAAACGGGTCCATCCCTAGTAACGTCTAGAACGATCAAGATGAAGGCAAGTCTCAAGAGGTAAAAGGCGTAGAAGAGAGAGAGAGAGAGAGAGAGAGAGAGAAGACAACAAAAGACAAAAACAGTTTAAAAAAAGATGGTTCTATCCACACCGCGCATTCCACCACGTCGCATCATCCCCATCCATAGAAGTGTCCATAGACCGTCCATTGCGCCAGTCAATCCGTTGTTCAAAAGAGGAAGAAGCGCTTGATTAGAGAATGTCACACTTCTTGGACTTCTTGGACGTCTTGGCCAACATGGCACTGCGCGTCGCATGTTCAAACACCTCGCGCACACCTTCATTCACCTTGGCTGAACACTCGAGGTACTTGACGGCACCAATCTTCTTGGCAAGCGCCATGGCTTCCTCAGACGTGACTGGGGATTGGTTGGTCTTGCGGAGTTCCTCAATCACCTTGTGATCATGACGCAAGTCTGCCTTGCAACCGACGAGGATGATGGGCAAGTTGGGGCAAAAGTGCATCACCTCCGAGATCCACTATTGTGCGTTAGCGTCCATGCTCATAGTCAAAAGAAAAGAGATAGCTCACCTTTTCCTGGACATTGTCGAGCGAGTCGGGCGAATCAATCGAGAAGCAAATGAGAATGACGTGCGAATCTGGGTAAGAGAGCGGACGCAGACGATCATAGTCTTCCTGACCGGCGGTATCCCAGAGAGCCAATTCAACGTGCTTGCCGTCCACCTCGACATCGGCCACGTAGTTTTCAAACACAGTTGGGACATAGACTTCTGGAAAAGTGCCCTTTGAAAAGACACTGAGATTAATTAGCTTATTGCGTCAAGAGAGATGGAGGGAGGAGCGTACATGAGAAGACAGGTCTTGCCGCATGCACCGTCGCCGCTAAAGAATGTTAGCTTTCTCGTGATGAACACACTGGAGCAGAATCTAGACTGGTTAGCTTGAGCTTGACGATGACAAACGGCGCCTGCGCTTTCTCTTGCTCGGGAACAGGCTGCGTCGTTCTGACCGAGCCTCTTTCGTGAAGCAATAGATGCTCGATAGACGCGGTCGCACACATTGAGACAGAGCAACTTGGATGTGCCGGCGCACATCCAAACATCCAAGATGACGGGCGCATGACCCGATATCCCTCGAGACAGCAAAGAGAAGAGCGCAGACGAACGCTTGCTACTGGAAAAGAAGAAAAACTTGCCCTACACGATGACGAGTTTACGTCTGATTTCGCTGGCCATGGTTTTATGGATTTAGGTTGAGCTAGGTTGGGAATGTCTGTAGGAAGAGAGAGATTGCGTATCTCTTGTTTGATGTAGAAGAGAAGGATGCGCCTGTTTGAAGAGCTTGTTGCGTTTTCCTTTGGTTGTGATACGAGAGTTGCTCTGTCTGTCTCTTCTCTTGCTTGCTTGCTCTTGCTTGCTGCGGGCCTTGCCGCCTTGTTGACTGGCGAAGAATAGGGTTAGGGTACTACAACCGCACCAGAATTTGGACAGATGCTCCGACAGATGATCCAGATCAACAGATTGGTTGTTCAGACTGATCCTTCGTTCTTTACCCAGCCAGTAGAGGTGAACAGGATCTGGCAAGACTTGAAGCCAGAGATCTTGTGAGAAGGATACAAAAATGACCGCCACCCTCAAGCCGGGACAGGTCTCTGTCGTCCTCGGTGCACAGTGGGGAGATGAAGGTAAAGGCAAGCTTGTCGATATCCTCACCGACAAGACCGACGTCTGTGCCCGCTGTCAAGGCGGTAACAATGCTGGTCACACCATTGTTGTTGATGGCAAGACGTTTGACTTTCACATCTTGCCATCTGGGTTAGTGAACCCACAGTGTGTCAACCTTGTCGGCAGTGGCTGTGTCGTGCACATTCCGGCCTTCTTCAAGGAACTCGAAGCCATTGTCGAAAAGGGTTTGAATGCCGATGAACGCCTGTTTATCAGTGACCGAGCTCATCTCGTGTTTGACTACCATCAAATTGTCGATGGTCTCAAGGAAGGCGAACTTGGCAGCAAGTCACTCGGCACCACGCGCAAAGGTATCGGCCCAACGTACAGTTCCAAGTCGAGCCGCAGCGGTGTCCGTTTGCATCATCTCATGACAGACTGGACTGAATTTGAGAAACGATTCCGAACAAACCTCTCGACACGAGGCTTGCGATACGGTCAATTTGACTATGACGCCGAAAAGGAACTCGCTTACTACAAAGAGATTCGATCAAAACTTCAGCCCTTTGTCGTCGACGCCGTGCATTTCATGCATCAAGCCATCAAGGACAACAAGCGCATCTTGATTGAAGGCGCCAATGCACTCATGCTTGACCTCGACTTTGGTACCTATCCCTACGTCACGAGCTCGCCCACCTCGATCGGCGGTGTTTGTACCGGTCTTGGCATTCCACCGCAACGGATCGGTACCGTGTGGGGTGTCGTCAAGGCTTACACCACGCGCGTCGGTGCTGGACCCTTCCCCAGCGAGCAACTCAACCCCATCGGTGAAAAGATGCAGGAGATTGGTCGCGAGTGGGGTGTCACGACCGGACGCAAGCGTCGATGCGGCTGGCTGGATCTCGTTGTCATTCGTTACTCGACCTTGATTAACGGCTACACAGCCCTCAACATTACAAAACTCGATGTGCTTGACACCTTTGAAGAGATTCAAGTGGCTACGAGTTACAAGATTGATGGCGAGGTGGTCGATGACTACTTTCCTGCCGATTTGAATGCCGTGGAGCGCGCTGAGGTGCAGTACAAGACCTTCAAGGGTTGGAACTGCACGACGACGGGCATCACCAAATTTGAAGACTTGCCGCAAGAAGCAAAGGCATATTTGGCGTTTATCGAGGAGTTTGTTGGTGTTCCTGTTGGCATGGTCGGTGTCGGTCCATCGCGTGACTCGATGCTGCTCAAGGCGTTATAGAGTTTAGACGTACACTTGTAATTGCAACCACTTCAATTGACTTTCTACATACTCAATCGCTTCGATTTCTACTTGCCATGTCTGCTTCTCAAGCTACAGCTACGCCGACAGGACCCCACGTCAACCACTATCATCTCCGTCGCGTTGCCAGCTCTGCTGAAAAGTCTTGCTCCATTTGCTATAAACCGACCGATTGCGTCCTCATGTCTGCCGATAATCGGGATTGGTTTTACGTCTGCAAGACACACCTCATCGCCGGCTTTGCGACACCACTTGTGACGTCGGCTTCCGCTGCTGCATCTAAAGAGGCGGCCGATAAGAAGAAACTCGAGGCAGAAGTTGCAAAAGTCAAGAAGGAGTATGAAGAGAAGGAACAGCAACGAAAGAAGGATCAGGAAGCAAAGGAGAAAGGCAATGGATGGATGCCATCCGTCGTTGGACTCGTCAGTAAGGCCGTCTCGGGCGTCGCGAGCGCTATTCAGACACAGGCCGCATCAACGGCTGCGGCAGCGACACCAGCAGTGGCAGCGGCGCCTGATCCGAAGGAGTTTACGTTGAATCGGTCATTCTACCAGCATCGCGTCTCACTCAAACAACAAGCGGCGCTTGAAAAGGCTAAAGAGCAGCAATGGAAGAGTCTATCTTTTCCATCCGCCAACGCACCCAAGTAAGCTTTGAGACGATGCACGTCGTGGATGCAAGGTGAATGACTATGCTATAGCGGAGTGACTATTGAGTACGCCGCGCCGGCTCAACTTGAGCCTCCTTGGCCGTCTTGAGAACATCGACACGCGATCGCTGCAGCGCCAAGCCAGGCAGGATCCACGCGCGACAACTACAATTCATGCCTTGCCACGCATAATGGCCAATTTTTGCTTGACAATGCTTACCAGGGCATGTAAATTTGCCCTCGAGCAGACCCTTGTCAAGCTCAGGTTTCATCCACCGGACAGGGTCGATAAAGAGATGCGCACAAGGCACAGCGCTCGGCTGTTTGGTTGTATGTTCCTGCAGGTGTTTTTCGCTCGCGAGCACGAACCGGCATTTTTTGCATCGAATCGCCATGTGCATGGTTGGCCGCACGTCAGTAGACTTGTCTTGCGCTCGCGGCGTGTCCCAAGAGTGCGGCGCTATCCGATGCTGCATCTCCCACGTCTGATAGGCTTCATGCGACCTGTCCAGTCCAGCTGTACCAAGGCCGCATTGCTCATAGACGTGCAGTTGTCGTCGAAAGTTGCTGCTCAGATCGATGTTGCGTTTGGTGCTGATGTATTCGAGAGCGGTATCGACAGTCAGTTTGTAGGTATGCATTAGAAAGGCGGCCACCATGAAAACCGATCGACTTTGCCCAGCGTGGCAGTAGACCAAGACCGGCTCTTCTAGATTCTTGCCGATAAACTGGATGGCTTCGTCAACATGATTCAATAAGTTCTGCTCCGGTGTGTCGAGTGCGTCGATGGTCAAGCACTCAAGCTCATTCTGCTGGTCTTTGCTCTACCAGGTCAGCAAGTGCTGCACAAAGAGAAAGCCTACCGGGTGCAAGTCGACGCAGACAGACAACACGCGTTTGATGTTTGCCGCGACCATCAAGTCTGTATCTTGCACGGCTTCGTAACTATCATCAGTAAAGGCCTCGAGTATAGCGTCCACCCACCTGCCGAGAAAGATACTTGGTACAATCTCAGTCATCGGATAGGACCAGGTAGCAGGATCTGCAAGTGTCTCTGCTATCCGCAGCAAATCCTTTAATCGGCGCTCTGCTTTGACAAGCTCAAGCATACGCTGTCTATCAGCATCTCGCCCCTGTTCTAAACAAGCATGTTAGTCCCTTAGCCTAGGAGACGCGAGCGAACGCTACCTCGCGATTGAGCAAATTCGAGCCGAGCAAATTCGCCGGCTTGGTCCACTTGTTGCCGGAGTCTGGCAGTCAATCTAGCCTTAGTGGCAGCAGAATTCTCCTCAGGTATCATAGACATCGAGCTATAGCGATTAAAGAGCAGACTTAGCAGTAGCAAGCTTAGGCAAGTGCCAATTTATACTTGTAGTTGCGGTGCCAAGTGCTGCTACGCCAAATTGGTGAAGCGACCAAGACTTTTCTGAGGCCTAGGAGGCTCAAGCTACACACTGCGGAGTCAAAGCATTGTGGGAACGCTGGGCTATTAGCTACGACACAGCGTTACATACCGAAGTAGCTGCAGCAGCTGCAGCAGCTGCAGCTTCAAGGTGAGAAAGCATACGATAGACTAAGGATGATCAGATTTGTCAAGGAAGAAAGCACAAGCACCTGAAACGTGCTACAGGCGAGGCGACGACCGCATTCGTCAGACCTTTAGTCGTTCCATAGGCCGTTGCTGCCAACCTCTTCCATGTCAAAGAAAAGATCGCGCCTGAGAGGCTCCACACTCGCGGGCGTCGCTCTGTTGTCGGCATCCTTTGCAAAATTGAAGCATGTGAGAGATTAACCAGTTGCCACAAACAGCTTCTCGTGTCCTGCGTACAGACTGTGAATGTACGCCGGGCAGTGCCTACCGCAGTGAAATCGGTGAGAGGAGGGCGCGCTGTTCGTTCGATACCCCTGATATGGATTTGATGGTTGTCATGTCCAAGCGAAAGCGTGTCGCGCGCCATATTGTGCATCGGAACCGCAGTGTTTCGCAAGTCGAATGCGAAAATGCAGGCATGATCTCCGGTGCTGGCATTGTTGTCGTAAAAGATGAGATGCCCCGATCCATAATTTGCTACTGCAAGTGCCGAGATTCCAGAATCAGATGTAAGGATCCGCGAGGGTGGGTCAATAACAAAATTCTTTGGCTTCACACGCAAGTCTCCCAAATGCACGGTCCCAGCTGATTCCCTCCAAAGCAAGATGTTTCGAGGCAAGGGAGCCATTGATGTTCCAAGTACACATGATGACTCTGTCTTTCCGGAGCGCTTTGCATGCCAAATGAGATGCAACATTCCATCTGGGCGCATTTGCATAACCTCGGGGCTGTCTTGTATGTTCAGAGCACAAGTTTCCGGCCTCATCAGCAGGACAGCATCAGCAGCTCGGTAGGACTGTCGCACTGGATGCTCGTTCCAAAGAAGTGTCGACAGGCCTTGATCTGATCGCAAGCTTGAGAGCAATACTCTTGCTTGAGTATGGTAGTCCATGTCAAGGACACATGTAACGTCAGGAACTCGATTCGGCAACTGGTCCTCCAGTTGATGGAAGCCATTCAGGTCCTGACACAATTTGACTCGATGCCTTTCCCCATCGTGACAGGCGATGATGATCTCATCTGCCACATCCATCAGAACAAAGCTTTCGAAGCAGCAACCAAGCGGGTCGCCAGAAGACTGATGGACTGAAGGAGGGCCGTTCCCAAATTTTACCCATAACTTATAATCACGAGGACGACAAGCTTGTGTTGATCGGCTTTGACAATCGATTGCGACCACTTATCAAACCAGACAAGCTCCACGTGACCAGTGGTTCGACCTTTACGAACGTTGTTTGCCGCATGTCGGATACGCATTGCTTGCGAGATCGGGCTCACCTGCTGCAGTTGCGGCAAGCAAGTTTTGTATCGCTCGACAACTGGCTGAATTCTGTCGCATACGGTTGAGCAGACAGGCTTCCGCACAGCAGACGAGAAGTGGCCGAGCCGGATCAGGTCATGGATCGATAGATAATTGTGGATACGAAACTGAACCTCAGCCGGTATTTGGCCGAGGGTCGGCCGGGGTTGGTCGTCTTGCGCGTGGACTGAGGGCGCGACTGGCATAGGCAAGATATTGTCAGCTTCAAAGATCTCTTCGGCGGACCAGGTAGAAAGCAAACTGAGTCGTGCTTGATAGCTTCGTTGTTCATCTGCGAAGCCCAGAAGAAATTCTTCAGCTTACGCGAGGGCCCAGGGTCAGTCGACTCTAAGACTCCTATCCAAAATGATTCTCCGAGATTCCGACGGCATAGTCACATCAGAGCGTATCAGTGACAAGCAAGCTTCAGGACAGCAGCTGAGTGCACCACCTTGTTGCAATTGGTGAAACGCGTGACATCATCCGTTGAACTTGAAGGGTCTAGCGACAGGTAGCAGGATCTGTAAGTGTCTCTGCTATCCGGAGCAAATTCTTTGATCGCCGCTCTGATTTGACAAGCTCAAGCTTACGCTCTCTATCAACATCTCTTCCTTGTTCTAGACAGACTTATTAGTCCCTTAGTTTAGGAGACTCGTAGAGCGAAAGCTACCTCGGGATTGAGCAAATTCGAGTCGGGCTAATGCGCCAGCTTGGTCCACTTGTTGCCGGAGTCTGGCAGTCAACCTAGCCTTGGTGGCAGCACAATCCTCCACGAGTGTCATAGACATCGACTTGTAGCGATCAAAGAGCAGACTTAGCAGTAGCAAGCTTGGGAAAGTGTCAAATGTACTTGTAGTTGTGGTGGCATGCCGCCGTGCCAAATTGGTGGGGCGAACAAGACTTTTCGCGAGCAAGCTGCAGCTGAGAAAGCTTAAGCTGCGTACACTTATTGTACACCGCGGAGTGAGATTTCTGTAGAATACGCTGGGCTACTGACTCCGACTTCAAAGTTTGAAAAAAAAGCATATGGCAGACTAAAGATCCCCATTGTCGTCAATGAGGAGTCCTCAAGAGACTCGTAAGCGAAAAAGCTGCAGCCGAGGCGACCGCTGAAGTCGTCAACTCTTCAATTGGCCCATACGCCGTCGTGCCCTTCTATGTCAAAGAATTCGTCGCGGCCCAGACGCCTCACACTCACCGGCGTTGGTTCTTCGTTGGCCTCCCGGGCAAAGTTGAGGCATGTGAAGGTATGTTCTGTGGTCACAAACAACTTCTCGTGTTCTGCGCAAAGACTGCTGATGTACACTGGATGCGAGTCATTCGAGGATTGTAATTGGTTGAACGGGGGCTTTACAGTTTGCTCGATGCTTCTGATGTCAATTCCATAGTTGGCATGTCCGAGCGAGAGCGAGTCGCGACTCAAACCGAGACTGTTCACTGGGATCGTGGTGTTTCGCAAGTCGAATGCGCAAATCGGCGGATCAACCTCAGTCAAGCAATTGGAGTCGCAAAAGACGAGATGGCCCGATCCATGAGTTGTTACGGCCAGCGCCAAGTGGCGTGAGCCAGATTGATGTGTTCGTGACGGCGGATCGACAACAAAGATCTTTGGCTTCACACGCAAGTCTCCCAGATGCAGGTACCCCCCAGCTGAAGCTGAATCTTTCCAAGCAAGATATTTGGGGATAAAGCGGCCATTGTTGGTCCAATTGAGCCTGCTGAGAGTGAGGGCGCACCTTCAGCAGCAGAAGGACGCCTTGTATGCCAAATGAGGTGCAGCTGACCATCTGGACGTAATTGCTTGACCTCGGGACTGTCTTGAACCTGCACGGCACAGGTCTCCGGGCTCAACAGCAAGACAGTGTCAGCAGATCGGGAGGACTGCCGTACGAGATGCTCGTTCCAGAGTAGTGTCGACAGGCCTTGATCTGATTGCAAGCTCGAGAAGAATATTCTCGATTGTGCATGATAGTCCATATCAAGAACATGTGTAATGTCAGGAATTCGATTCGGCAACTGCTCCACAAGTCGATGGAAGGCGCCCAGGACCTGGCACAATTTGATTCGAAGTCGTGCGCCACTATAAGAGGCAACGATGATTTCATCTGCCACGTCCGTCAGAACAAAACTGCTGAAGCAATAATTCAGCGTGTCGCCAGAAAAATCACCAACGATCGGGTTCAGCACTTGCAATTGGCCTCCTGTCCAGAATGTTCTTCCGAGACACCGACAACATAGTCACATCAGAGCATGCATCTGACTAGCGTCCTTCACGATCCTTGCAGTTTATCGACGCGTGACGACGTCCTTGCGAGGTGTTCCAGCGAGATTTCTGCGAGCTCTGACATGCGCCCTGTTGCCGATAGATAGCAAGTGCCGCAGCTATAGCAAAAAAGCGACAATTCACACGTCAGCAATCGAGACAATGGGCAGGAAGACGAGCTAGGGACAGATGTATCCAATCTAGCGATCGATGTTTCCAATCTGCAGCTCAAGCTGTCCGCGATCTTTCTGCTATAGCCGGGACACATTGCAAAGACCATAATTTCTTGATGTGTCTTACGCACTCGCTATCGGGTGCACGTATCAAATTAGACCGGCAGCGAGCATCAGCTGTACAGACGCTTTCAGCTGAAGGCATAGATTTGTTGTCGTTGGGTTGTAAAAGTGGGTCATTTGATTACAAGTACATTTTGGCTATGCCCACGGAGCAACTGCAGATCACGAGATGGCATGAGAATGGCCGGACAAGCTTAAGGAATATAAAGGGCTGAGATTGTCAAAACGTGGATGCCCATGCCTCCTTCAGGCCAGGAGTCATGTCTGATATGATCATCAATCGCGAGCAAAGGACATGAACGGAGATATCTCAGGTAATTGCATCGGGTGAATGTCAGTACCCCTACGGAACGAGGAGCGAGAGGAAGATCAGCAGACTTGGCAGAACTGCCTCTGAATAACAAGAACAGGGCGAGTCACTTGTTCGTAGCTACACCAGGTGCATTGAATGCCCTTGATTGCCAAAGTTTAAGAGTCTGATTCGGAATCAAGCGCAGCGAGACCCTTGCCGCCAGATGAGAAGCCTGGGATGCGCATCACGGCTGCCGAAGCCGCCTTCGGATTCAGATCTTCGGAAAAGTTGACACTCATGAGGCCATCGACGGTCGCAATGAAAAAAAGCGCAGCTGACACCAGGTTCAGGATCTTGAAGGGCGGAAGCCAGCCCATGGGTGCTTGCGACGAGTTGTAACGAGCTGAATGTGTCAAAGATGCATATAGGCTGCTTCCGAAACAGACAACATCACAGTGATCATGATAGAGAGACTTCATTCGAGCTCGTGATTGTGTAATTTCCGTATCAAGGTCCATGGATAGTGTTGAGAGGTGCGCGGGATTTCGATGCAGATGAACACGACAGCACAGAGCTCACAAGTTGACAACACCCAGCCAGCTGTCCCATCCCTCTGCTTCTTACCTCAGGCAGCCCTAGCAGCACGCGCCAGAGCGGCAGATGAACGCAGACGAGGCCCAAAAATGCATCGATATCGCCACCCGTAAACTCGCTGAAGGCGACACAACAGGTGCCCGCAAATTCGCAAACAAGGCAGCCGCGCTACATGACTCGCCGCTCGTGCAACAGCTGCTCGAGAAGATTGCAAGGCAACCGGCGGCCGGTGCGCGTCAAGGAGCGTCGAGTGCGTCACAGGCTGGCGCTACTGAAGGCGCTGCACGGCGTCCCGCGGCGGCGGCGGCGGCTGCATCTGGATCATCAAAAGCTGCGCCTGCAGAAGCTGCTGCGCGTGAATATACACCTGAGCAAGCCAAGATTGTCAAGCGGATCCGGCGGTGTCAACAGACGGCCTTCTATGAGATTCTCGATATCAAAAAGGAAGCAACCGAGGCCGAAGTGAAGAAATCATACCGTCGGCTGGCGCTTCAACTCCATCCCGACAAGAATGGTGCGCCAGGCGCGGATGAAGCCTTCAAGATGGTCTCAAGAGCCTTTCAAATCTTGTCGGATGCTGCTAAGCGGTCACAATTCGATCGCTATGGCGCGGATCCGGATCAGCGTGGTGGTGCGCCTGCAGCCAACCCCTTCCAACGCGCAAACGGCGGAGGTGGTGGTATGCAAGGCGGCATGTTTGGCGAGGAAATTAATGCAGACGATCTCTTCAACATGTTCTTTGGCGGCGGTGGCATGCAAGGCGGTGGTTTTGGCCAGAGTCCCTTCGTCTCTTTTGGTGGTCCTGGCGTTCGCATGCACCATTTTGGCGGCGGCGGCCAAGCGCAACGTGGTCGACAACAACAAGGTGGTGAACAACGCGGTTCGCTCATGCAACTTTTGCCGCTCATTATTCTCTTTGGCTTTTCAATCTTGTCGAGCGTTGGTTCTTGGTTCACCGGCAGCGCGAATACACCGTCGTATGCCTTTTCGTCACAACAACCCTATGTTCAGCCGCGGCTGACGCCCGTCCACAAGATCAAATACTTTGTCAACCCTGTCCAAGTCTCGTCACTCAGCGAAGCCAGTCTGAAGCAGCTCGACAAAAAGGCCGAAGTGGAATACATCCGCAATCTACGCGATTCTTGCGAATGGCAATATCAGCAGCGTGAGCAGGCCATGAATCAAGCTTATGGCTTCTTCAGTATTGACAAGGTGGCCTACAACACTGCCAAGAATAAGCGACTCGATGCTTGTGAGGATTTGAAGCGCTTTGGCTACAGAGTACAAACGTAGAAGGCATTGTCCCTGCATGCATCTTTTAAACTACATACACACGATCTTTGAGCATAGCAAAGCGTTCCAAGCATTAATACCACCAAGTCATTCGCCAGTGCAAGAATTAAAACCAATCATATACCGAGAGCATAGCGGCCCTCATCACCGACTCCCGATATCGACACGGACGCCACCAGAAGCGGCCATCATATCCTCATCCGCTAGCCGCTCGTCTTCACTCAAGTCTGTATAATCAGACACGGTGCGAGAGGTCGAGATCCGACCTTGTGGCTCGTCGCGTGGTTCCAGACGTGCAGGTTGCTTTGGATGACTGACCCGCATAGGCGCTACCTCACTGGGCGGCAAGAGACGAGCGCCATCATTGTCCCACTCGTCGTCTGAAGCCAGGCCATCTGGATTTGCGACAGGCGGCGCGACCCAAGCTTCAGAGACACAAATCGCTGTAGATTAGTAGGCAGTCAAGGATAAATGTGGAGGACGTACGCATCATGGCACCAAGCCCCGCTATCCGATTGATCCACGCCGGTGGACGCGCGCCGCAAAGCTCCAAACAGACGCGCTCGACGAAATGATTACAATTATTGTTGAGTAAGCTGTAAGACGGTCCTGTAAAGTCTTTTTTGATGCGCTCAAGGATCTCCTCAATCTCTGCAAGCGACCGTAGACAGATGCCGACATCGACTGTGCATTTAAAGATGGCATCGTCAGGGGCCTGCTTGGGTCGGGATGGGTAGACACCCGTGATGCCTTCGACCTCATGACCACCAAAGGCCCATTCTACGCCGTTAATAACGACGCCCGAGTGATTAACGGAGAGACCTGTTGTCCACAGTACGGCGCTGAGCTTGGACGGTGGCATGAGGTCATAGACGTTGATGCTGATGGGGTAGCGTCGCGGATCTTCTTGGGCGGGCGCCATGACTAGGCCGCGCTATCAAGTCTTGAATGCGCTCTGATCAGGCTGGATAGCTTCACACAGATTGTAGATCCCTGTTGAGAAGCGAAAGTGCGATTTGAAGTAGAGAGTGTGCTTGGTGCGATGGATGAAGGTGGCGCGAAAACACAAAAACAAACGAGCGAGCTGACCATGGTGACCTACCCATTCGCCACCGCATGGTCAGGAATGATTCTGCTAGGGAACAAGCTGTACATCTCAAGGCGCTCAGTCCAACCGCTCATGTCTTTGTACCTAGGGAGCCCTTACTCGCTAGTCGGAAAGCGGAAAGCGTCAAGCTGCAGAGACGCAAACGACTGACCTCCAGCTCGCACATTGAAGAGCTTCCAGCGGAGCTCCATCTAAAAAGCTGCGCCCATCTGGCATCGAAAGATCTTGTGGCACTTAGTCACACCTCCAAAACGCTTCGAAGAGTCGTCTGCTCGGTTGTCATTCCAGAAAGACTGGCACCAATTGTCAAGCAGTACAAGACTTACTTTCATGCTCTGCAAGCTAGATCTGCGCCTCTGCAGCTGCTTGACACAGACGACGTTGCATTGAGCCATGCTACAAATCGTTTCGCAGGCGCTGTGGCAGCGCAATGGACTCGGGCGACCATGCCCATCATCAAAGCCGATCAAGACAAGTTTGTATTGGCGACAGGCTCCGAATTTTGGACCAGTCGACGTAATGCGCCTTGGCATGTTGTCAACATGGGTAGACCGGGCCTTCAAGACATCACGGCCGTCGTCCTGACTGACGTGGCGGACGAAGTGATTCTTGGCTTTGCAGACGGTCATCGCTGTCGACTGCAACTCAGTGCCGACTTGACCAAGCCTTGTGCAATGCTGCAGGTCTTGCCTCAATTGGGTCTCACCGTCCAATCACTCGACTATAATGCTACGTCAAACTCGCTACTGACCGCCTACAAAATTGGATATCGTCAAAGTAGCGTGGTCCTTAATGATCACCAATCGTTTCTGCCAGGCAAGATTTGGACAGCCAAGCTTTTGGACAGAGATACGTTTGCGACAGGCATGAAAGGCTTCAGTCCGCTGACAGTCTACCGTGCCGCGTCGGGTGGCTTCTTGCAACCTATCTGGCAAGTCGAAGGAGACAAGATTGCACAGCGCAGTTGTCTTGCGATTGAGCGATTATCGCCTCATTTGCTCTTGACCGGTTGGTTTGACACGTTCGGCACGGCCGTCTGGGATATACGCGTCAAGACTGCAACTGGTCCCGCGGTCAGTCTGACAGTACCTTACGATCCGAGTCCTCATACGTGTCTGGCGACGATTCAGCACGACGCCGGGTACTATATCTTTAGCGGCAGCAATGTGAACCAAGTGGTGCACAAATTTGACTTGCGCCGAACAAGGACACCACTGCAGCAAACAAACACAGAGTGGTCACAGAGTACAGACGCGAGCTGCAGCATCTTTACAGGATCTGTAGCAAAAGAGGCGCGTTCTCGGCATGGACCTGTGTATTCGATCGTGGCCGAGTATGAAAAAGTCTTTGTGGCAACGGAGCGGCGTCTCTTGAGTCTTGACTTTGCAGCACGAGGGGATTCAGGTGGCGCGGCTGTCAAGTCGCTCAATCACAAGACTGGCATGCTGCAGACTTCCTTGGACAGGCTTGCGGCGTGACATGGCGCTATACCTTATATGAGACTAGATGGCGTCCGGCGCCAAGCTAGTCACTAGTCAAAGTCGAAAAGATTGGCTATATAGAAAGCCACAGTCTAAAGTGTTACAAATAGTTCAATGTAAGAAGGTAAAAAGGGATCATCAAAATAGCATGCTCTTGCCATGTCATGCCACGCAAAGGACTTCTTTACGTCCGGTTTAATTGTCTTGCAACTTTGGCGCGCTCCTCAAACAAAGCCCTCAAATTGCCGACCCGTCCTCCATGTTCATTTGCACCCAACTTGCCAGGCACAGGCATGCCTGAGGTTGATTTCCGCGGCGAAGCTGGACGCCGTGTTGTTGGCCTGAGTTGCCCCTTGAGCGCCGGCAAAGCCAGCGAGGTGTCTTCCTTTGGCAAAAAGTTTTGAGTGGCGTTTTGAGAAGGCGTCAGGGGTCCTGAAATGGCGCGTCGTAAGGGCATGGCTTGCGCTGCTGCAGTCGTCGTGTTGACGGAGACAGTCGCCGCCCGGTTGGCGTTCTTGTGAACTGTCTTTCTAGAAGGCTTGCAGGGCACTTTGGGTAAAGCACAATGGGCGTCTTCGTGAATGACGAGCGGCAAAGTCGATGATGCAGAGTGTGGCCGCGAGGAAGCCGTCGAGACTTGCGCCGTCGGTATATTCTCACATTTCTGACGTTGTTGGCTCCGACCAGCAGGCACTACAGGCTTTGCACTCGACTGGATCATAGCGACGGCCTCGATGGGAGGATTGGCATTCGTCTTGTCGCTGAGCGTGACGGCAGGCGCTGATGAAGCCGATAGCGATCGCTGCGCTTCCTGTCGTTGTTGACTTCTGGTGGCGGGCACGATCGGGAGTTGCAACGTCACATCGCGCGTCACTGGTATTGCATGTAGAAGCGGGTCTGACAAGCCGAGTCGTGCAAGCAACGGCCGTTTGGGCATGGCAGGCGGTGCCGTGTTTGCAATCAAAAGAGGATATTGCAGAGTCACAGCTGGTTCACTGACAGTCCGTGACATAGCAGCAGGCGCTTTGCTAGTCATGACACGACGCGTCTTGTTTTTACGTCGTTTGGCGTGTTGCCATTCTGCCACGACCTGCAAGTCATGCACGCGAACGACGGGTTCCACATGAATACCGGCCATCCTGGCCGGTCCCAAGAGATCCGACAACTCGCCAAGTGTTCTGAGATGCTTGACTTTGCGTGCGAGATTGGGACTTGCTGCTTGTTCGAGGAGTTGCAATGCGACCCGGACAAAGCTCTTTTCATGCACAAGATAGAGACGTTGTAGTTTCTTTTTGTATTTCCGTTCGAGTGCTGCAAAGGCAGAAATGAGCCAAGGCCATGAAGGCCTTGAAGTCCCGCCTGCACAAAAGACAACGAGCTCATACGGTAAGCAAATCTGTTTTCGGAATGCCGGCTCAATCAGAGCATTGGCGCGGTCGAAGGTGTGTCGGTCGACGATTTCGAGTACGGCGCATTCCAATTCATCATAATCGACATCGTCTGGTGAAGGCAGATTGCATAAGTTCAAGACGAGCAAAGGCGGGCTCGTGTCGGATGTGCCGTTGGGAGTTGTCGCAGCGTAGCAGAGCTCAGCGGCGAGACCACGTAGAGCGGCAACGGAGCTTACACTCATAGTGAAACACGAAGTATTCCTTTGACTTGGCCGGAAGATTAGAAGACTCAGCCCTTCGATGCGACCTCCTGAGCAAGGAGAGTGGCTCTGTTTATCGGGTGTCCGGGTGGTCGTTGCAGATGCGCCGAAATGTTGTCAACAAATGGCAACCATTTTAGAGCAGTCACATACAAAATATCATGATGTGGAGATGATTGACAAGTCATGGTCTGCTCTGACTTGTAGCTATCAGCAGAGGACAGCCTGCTGTGTGAGATGTATAGACCATTTGCTTGCCTGACTTTGCGACTGCGCTGACAAACAGTCTATGCCGCCCGTCGGCATGATTGATCAGCGGCAGGCCGACGGAGGATTCGGATGACAAACACGCACAATTGCATTGCATTTGGCATATTCATCTAGCAAGATAAAGTCAGGGGCAGGCCCATACCATGATCATGACAAGACATCCATCTATCTACTCAGAAGCTTTACAAGATAGTTCATCATGCACAACATCCTTGTCGACCTCGTCGCAAGCTACATTGACAAAAAGGTGCTCGCACCGCAACCCAAGTCGCGTAGTCCAACAAGCACAAGTTCAAAGTCAGGCAAGAGCGGTAGCCATCACCATCATCACAGCCATGATCATTCTGGACGGTCCTCACGGCGCTCCTCCAGCGAGCTGAAACACACACATCATGCGCATCGCTCGCAGGCTTCTTCACCAGAGCCAACGTCGCCTATCTGTGCCACCGTTCACAAGGCACTGAAACCTTCTCTCTGGCCAAGTGCCAGCAGTCGAAGCACAGACAGCGTGCTACCTGCACGGCGCGACTCGCATCGTAGCATGAGCTCAGCAGAATCGTCGACGACGAGCGCATCCACGGCGAGTTCGCGCCGCAGCACGAAGCGTGCATCGCGGTGATTTACACACGCTCGCTTGCGCCATTGCAGACCTCGGAACTCGGAAGTCGACAGTTGTGTCAACCTGGGTCTTTGGGTCGTGCAGTTCCACGTACTTGCCTGGCACAGGCTGACAGCGGCATGACCCTGTCTCGGCGTCGGCAAAAAAATGGCGAAAAGGGCCGACTGGTCGTTAAGCACGCAACGAACAATCACGAGACTAGCACTCATGCAGTTGTCTCCCGAGGTCGCGACTTGCAAACCTCAAGTCTCGAGGCTCCGATATGCCGACTGCCCTTTACAAGCCTCAGGCCCACAGGGCGGGCGTCACTCGGACCACGGATCACGACCCTCCGAGGGGCGAGTTCTTGTCAGCTCTCCATAGCCATGAGCGCCTAGCTCTTTCAATCTCAGTGAATCTCATCATACACGTTAGCAAAGTCAATTCCTCCATGTGCATCATTAGAACGGTCAAAGTCATGTTAAGCAGGTTGCTCTGTAGCAAGTCGAAACTCGCGACTTGATACATACTTGTACTGCCCGAATTGATTGTACATGTACAAGAACATGTTCTGGTCAAAGACTGCATCTTGTCAGCGCAGCAAGATGCACACGATGTTGACCTGCTTTTGACCTTCGCCATGGCCTTGTTGGCAAAACTTCGAAAGCACAGGTTCAGTGGCGAAGCTGTAACTTCGCTGTAGCGCGCACCCAGCGGATTCTAAGCAGACGAGCATGAGGAATGGTAGTCAGACATCCGGCGCATGGTTCAAGCTACGGCTCTAGAATCGCGCTCTCCGCCATCACAGTAGCATATGTCTCTCGCCAATAGCTCTGTAGAGGTCGATGGTACGATCGAGCCAGCAAGTACAATGGCCTTTGCCTAACCCCAGGCGCGCGACGAGTTTGATAGACGACGCATGGAGTCGCAACCACTACACACAAAAATCAATCGCGACATGATCTGCTGAGAAAGGCGTATCTGCTTTTGGTTTCCGATATCCCTTGCAATTTATACACAGCGGCCCTATTATTGAATGTCGAGAGACTCGCGGCGCAATGGGCCTGACTCTGACACGGGATCGCCTTTACAAACTACAAAAGCACCCCACGTGCACGCGCCGGGCTTCTTGGACACGTTCCTACACGTCGAAGAAGCGCCTGTCGATACAACGGAAGATCCCATCCCGGTAGGCTTTGAGCGCGCGCATCGGTTTCCTCAGATTGGCGGCACCCATCGCGACTATGTCATTCCACAACAAAATGGTATGAGCGACACCGTCATCAATGCAGCAGCAGGGGCCTGTGCCGGCCTCGTCTCGAGTATTGCCACCTGTCCACTCGATGTTGTAAAAACGAAACTACAAGCGCAACATACGCCGAGTCCAGCGGGCTCAGCACAGGCCCTTTCAGCGACAGGCGCGGCGGCAACACAACAGACGCAGCAGCTATATCGTGGCATCATGGCGAGTTTGCGACGTATTTGGTTTGAAGAAGGCACACGTGGTCTCTATCGCGGTCTTGGACCAGTCTTGCTAGGCTATCTGCCAACCTGGGCATCTTATTTCACCATCTACCAGCACTGTCGCAATGTTTACGGTGCCGGCCAGCCGAGTGCTGCTGTACTACCCAACGTTGCTGCAGCTATGACGGCAGGCGCCATCTCGACGACCATCACGAACCCCATCTGGGTTGTCAAAACACGCATGATGACCCAGTCACCTTCTCACGAGCATGGTCTCAAGTATCGCTCTACAATCCATGCTTTTCGCACCATGTTTCGAGAAGAAGGCCTCTCGACTTTTTACAAGGGACTCGGACCGTCTTACTTTGGCATTGCGCATGTCGCCGTGCAATTCCCGCTCTATGAAGCGATGAAGGAATGGTTTGGCGCTCAGGGACCTAATGCAGGTCTCAGCTATATTCTCCTCTCGAGTTCACTCTCCAAGATGATTGCGAGCGCCACCACCTACCCGCACGAAGTGCTCCGCACGCGCTTGCAAAACCAGAAATATCGCCAAAACGATCCACGCAACAAATACAACGGCGTATGGCACGCCTTTAAACGCATCCGTCATGAAGAAGGCTGGCGTATGTTTTACTCAGGCATGGGCACCAATCTCGTACGGACAGTGCCGGCGAGTGCCTTGACGCTCATGACGTTTGAAGTGGTGTCGTCGGCATTGAAGCGAAACTTGGGGAAGCACGGTGTGCTTGAAGGCTGGCGGGATGCGAGTGGCGAGTAGCGTTCCTTCTCTGTGCTGTAAAGCGAATGGCTGTGCTTTATGCCCGGTAATCGCTCCAACTTATAGTCATTTTTTCACGTGCTTACGAGAATATGTGAGTCACCAAAACTGCTCTAGCAAACGCAACAAAACTTAGCTGGTCACACTTGAGATCAGCATGTGGTATGCGGACGGGCATAAAATCGCACACAACTTCGAAAGAGCAGTCCCACGCGTGCATCTGCACATGTGTTTAGCAGGAAATTAGGGATAATTCTCTGAAGCTTTCTTCAATGGCGAACATCACTAATTCTAAATATATTCTTGCACAAGCGTGCTTGTTGAGCATCTACATCACAATACTTGCAAGCAGCTGCAGCTGATATCACCAGGAAGATGCATATTTACAGCAAACCGAAGCTACCCTAGTTTGTGAAATTTGGAATGCATGTGCACCTCAACGCAAGCAGCCATTTGTCGCTGACTCGTTGATACTCCATGGTAGAGCTATTACTAAAACTATACAACATAATCATAGATAGACCTCGGGCGCAAATTGTCAAACGGTTGGAAATTGGAACGGAGCTCAAAAGCACGAGCCGATAAGGTAAGTTGCAAGACTACAGCATCAGCCACGCCTCGAGCATCCTCAGGGCCTCTCTATTCAACGGGATCGAGCTTGGATTGGCTGCTGTGACATCTGTAGTGACTGTAGCCTCTCCAATTGTGTTCAAACATGCATTTTGAGACCCTAGTCCCGCCGTATTCGTTCCAGTACTTGTCCCAGCAGCTGCTGACTGAGCTTCATGTCGGCCTCTTTTTGGCAATGGTCCTCTACTTGTTTCAGTGCTGTCGCTGTTTCGCTTTGAAGACATGGATTGATGCGACATCGGTAGGCGTCGGCGAGTAATCTTGTCGATGTTGGCAAAATGTAACGCCGTGCTATGTGAGATCGATGGCCCTGCACCAGCTGCAAGGTTCCCAGGCATGTACAGATAAGCACTAGGTGGAAGGTTAACTTGGGTGGAAGCTTCCATCATGGCATTGGGAAGCTGACTTGATTTCGAAGTGAGCATATCTCTTACGACTGTCGTCGAAAGTGTTTCACGGGCCTGTGCAAATTTGATGATCGATTCGGGTAAACTGACCGCCCATTCGCAAGCTTTGTTGTAATTGGAGCCGTCGGTTTGAATAAGTTCTCGACAATCGATGCGTTGTCCGCCATTGTTGCAGACACACCGAGTCTCAGGAAGATAATCGGGCCACGAATGTTTTATTGCCGCATTGTTGGCGTCACAAGACAGGCGTTGATTGATCACCATATGATTGAGAGTATCATCGCAAACCCAATTTCCAAGATGTTGGTATTTTGAACTGAGTCGATGGCAGATACTTGAAAGAGTACAGTCAGCATGCGTTCCATTGAAGAAGTCTTTCCCAGCTTGGTATGCGGATTGCTTCAGTCTTTCCGGTAAAGCCCACCAGCCAAGATGCACTAGATAGAGATGCAGTGTAATTCCACATAGACAAGAGATGATTTTGCTCTGGAACCCAACTTGAGCAGGTTTGCAGCTAATCTGCGGCCGCGCGTGACCTGGTGCATGAGAGTTTTGGCTTGCCCAGACAGGGTCTATGTGCGGAAGAGCTGGAAGACTTGTGTCGGCAATCCAGTGCCGGCCATAACAAAGTCGGTTAGTGACAGAACAACCATCCATGAAGCGATGTCTGTCATAATTCAAAAATCTGTCTTCCCATTTGACACGTTGTTTACGTGTTCCAGTTCCAATAACACTGACAAGCTCCGTGATCTTTTGCTCGCACACTTTAGAACAAGTTTTGGTCCCGCTTTCAAACTGAGTGATCCCAATTGAAAGATTGAAAGATACATGGGCGCAATCGAACCGTGCAGGCTTCGCCGACACTTTTACGAGAACTTCGATTCGCGCGATGAGCAGGAGCAATGCATATGTAACAGTCAACTTCAGTACAAACAGCATCTGCAACTGTAGCTTAAGGCACTGGAGCTGGCGACCGTTTTGTATGTGGCCTGTATTGTCCGCAAGGGTATCTAAAATCACGACTCCGCTGAATATAAGCCTGAAACACGGAGTGTTAAGATAATGAGATCCTTCGAAACGAGCGCCCGATACGACCTACTCCACCTTGTGAACAAATAAAAGGAATTTGAAGTAGCTCTCAGAATTGTTGCTGACGGCTCATGACGAGTTTACAGCTGTCTGAGTGTATAAGAGCAAACAGAAAAAATGACTTTGTTTTAGTTTGAGAACACAATTCAATTTTCTGATAGATTGAGATCTCATGGCCATCAGAATGCTTGAACTGTTGTGCACTGACAAATAGCCCAAGTCTGAGCGATCTGTTACGTTTCATCATGAAATTCGGTATAATGGTTTACAATTAAGTCTGACTTCTGGCCTTGGCTTTTTGGTATGATTGAAGTGTAGACAAATGAATTTCCGCGGTTGTCTTTTGATGGTCTACAGTCCGCATTTAGTACGTTGCTGCTGCAGTTGTAGCCTCTGGGTGTCTCGTCTTATGCAAACGAGTTTTGAGAATTATTTTGCAATTGCACGTGCACGTATTCATAGATGCACTTGCGATCAATGTTGTAATAGATCGCCTAGCACGGGCCTTCAGTAAGTGCACTAACAGTATACTATCCTAAGAGGTTTGGAAAGATAAGAGTCAATGATGTGTTGCTAGATGAGGAATAGTGCCAGCGTGTCCGCTTGCTCCTATTCACTCATCAGACTCGTCAGGGGTAACCCTCGGAGCTACCTCGGGTTCCTCCTGTTTGTCTGTTTGTTGGAGTTAGTCGTATCTCGCACTCGTAGACGTCCCCACGTGGCTCAACACTTCCGTATCCCAGACTTCTACCCATAAGGCCTACCGACTCTACGATCCTGTCAGGAAGACAATCATCAAGTCGAGGGATGTTACATTCATCGAGTCGTCTGTGTTGAAGAAACGAGCCCCTCTTGTCGCAGACCCAGCCAGGCAGCAAGTTCAGGCTGAAGTGAATCGTTCCAGTGCACGTGAGGTGCGTGTGGGCTTTGGGGTCGATACTGGCCCAAATGATGCTCGAGTTGCACAGGCCTTACCGGCTTGTGATACGTGCCAAGGCGCGATTGAGAAAGGCCTGTGTACACGCTGTGTTGCGGAAATGAGGATATGCTGCATGCTTTGCTGATTGACATGAGAGAGCAAACAAGATTTGTAGCAGAGAGACCTATGGCGGCTGGCCAGGAGGACCAGGCCAGCGATCAGGTGGAGAGTGTAACGGATGGGCTGGGGCAGGTAGGCAATCAGGTGTAGAATGTGATTGATTAGGTGGAGAGTTCTGGTGGAGGGTCGACCGGGGGCGCTGTTGCTACTGGAGAAGATGGTGTGTTGGGAGATACGGCAGGGTCGCCGGATTATGCGACATTGCCAACGGCAGACAGCATTTTTGGAGCAATGGAAGAGGACGTTTCAAATGGTGCTCACGATGGACAAGCATTGTTGGCTGAAGCAGTGGTGTTGGCAGACCCGCATGACATTCGTGTGCCTCAAACTTGGGAAGGGATGATGCGGTCGCCACAGAAGGAGCAGTGGCTCGCCGCTGTCGATATCGAATTTGCAAATTAGATGGCTCAGGGTACTTGGGAACTTGTTGACAGGCCGGGGAATGTCAACATCATCGGCGATAAATGGGTCTTTGACATCAAATGGAGACCAGATGGGTTTGTGGACCGGTTTAAGGCACGGCTTGTGGCAAAGGGCTTTACACAGCAAGAAGGCAAAAAATTTCACGATACATTTGCTCCCCCAGCTAAGTTTGCTACCATCAGGACATTGGTCAGCCGCGCAGCCTCGAAAGGCCGTCTACTCCATATGGACGTGGTTGCCGCCTTTCTCAACGGACATTTGCAAGAAGAGATCTTCATGAAGCCACCGCCTGGCATAGTCTTGCCTGAATCAGGACAACAGGTGTGCAAGCTCAAGCGCACGCTCTATGGCTTGAAGCAGTCTGGTCGAGAATGGTATCTTGAACTTCACAGGTTCCTCTAGCGTTACGGATTCGTAAGGTGTCCTCAAGAGCAAAGTCTTTACGCCCTCAGAGGTGGAGAGATTGTGCTAGCTGTCTATGTCGATGACTTACTCATGTTTGCTGAGGACGAAAAGAAACTCACTTTTTTCAAGGCAGCTCTGACGGAAAAGTTCAAGATCAAGGACTTTGGCATTGCCGAACAGTTTCTCGGCGTCGAGGTTCGTTACCATGATGACGGTAGAATCACTTTGAGCCAAGGACGATATTGCCGTGAACTACGCAAAAGTTTGGTATGGACCGTTGCTCTCCAGTTCTGACACCAATGGATCCCGGTACGAAGATACGCCTTGAAGACAACAGCAATCCTGAAGAACAACGAGCTCTGGCTGAATTACCTCATCAAGCTGCTCTTGGCAGCGTGATGTACTTGATGACGGCAACGAGGCCCGACTTGGCATACGCGGTGTCTGTGTTGAGCCGCTACTCGACAAGATACGGTCAGTCACACTGGAAGGCTATGAAGCACCTTTTACGCTACATCCAAGGCACCAAGGATCTTTGTCTTGTTTTAAACCCGGGCCAACTTCAAGTCAATGCTTTCACCGACTCGAATTACAAAGGCTGTTTGGATACTGGCAAGTCGACTAGTGGTTACGTTGTTAAGATTGGTGGTAACACGGTGTCATGGCAGTGTCGCAAGCAAGACACCGTCGCGTTCTCTACAACGGAGCAGAGTACATCGGCATGGCAAACCGTGTCAAGGAGCTCGAATGGATCAAAGCTGCAGCTGTGCTTGAGCATATGGGCTCTGGCATCTCAACTCAAAAGGTGGACATGACGTTCCAGATGCTCGATGACAATCAAGGTGCTCTCGCATTGGCCAAAGATGCCAAGTATCACCCAAGAACCAAGCACATTCCGTCACGCTATCATTTCCTGCGTGATGTGATCTGCAAAGGCTTCCTGCGTCTGACTTATTTGCCAACAGGAGAGATGGTGGCGGACATTATGATCAGAGCTTTGAGTCGCGACAAGTTGCGCCTCTTTCGCGAGCAGCTTTCCTTGGCCTAGTATATAGGACCGACTGGGCAGTCAGCAAGGTGGAGTGTTGTGTTCGGATATGCCGACAGCCGGGTGCGGTGGCATCAGGGGTCGTGAGACTCCTGATCGCCCGGAAGACTTACAGGGGCCTTCCGCCCACTTAGGTCTAGTAAGGAATTCCTTTGGCGTCAAGAGGACTAGGATACAACATACTGAACCATGCCAGCCTGGCCAGGATCAAAGCTCAAGAATGAGCCACACTCCGATGCTGTGACATGCAACACAAACCAGCTGCATGTCCTTCGGTGGCTCAAAAGTGAGCCCTACCTATCTTGGCTAAGCAATTACGACAAATCAATACCACTGCGAATACACATATCCCTGAATTGGGCGTTCTCCCTCATGAATAGTTCCCGCGGCGTGCCAAACTCCACAACGCGGCCATCACCCACAACGCACACCTTTTCGTAACTAACGATAGTGCGCAGGCGATGCGCAATACAGAGCACCGTGGTGCCCTTGAAGCCCCTGGCCATCGATTCTTGAATGGCACTGTCCGTTTCGAAATCAATACTGCTGGTCGCCTCATCGAGCACAACGACGCGCGACTTGCGCAACAAGGCACGGGCCAGGGCCAGTAGTTGTCGTTGTCCAAGCGAGTAGTTGAGACCTTCGTCTTCGACCGGCGAGTCGAGTGTCAAGCTGCCTTGGTCCGACTTGTGCTTGGCCGCGTGCGTCGTGCTCGAACTCGAGGAGGCTCGACTTGCCGATTCGCCAGCAGAGGGGGCCACAGCGTGCGATTGCCGCAGCGCATCCCAGAGTGCCATGTCGGTATGAACACCTTCGGGGTCGAGATTGGTCCGGATGGTGCCAGCAAACATGACGGGATCTTGTGGAATGATGGAAAGTTGCTTGCGGAGTTCATGTAGGCCGACATTGGCGATATCGATGCCGTCAATCGAGATGCTGCCGGATGTGAGCTCCGAGATGCGGTACAAGGCTGCCAAGATGGAAGATTTGCCTGCACCAGTGCGGCCGACGATACCAACACGCTCGCCTGCTTGAATACTGAGAGTCATGCCCTTCAACACGTTTGGTAGATCCGGCCGGTAGCTCATGGTGACGTCTTTGAATGCAATTTGACCGGCCGAGGGCCAAGATGGATCCGGCTTCTTGTCCGGTGCCGAGTCAAAGGCCCGTTCTTGCTCGAGTTTGGTTCCATAATGGTGCAATCGCTCGACCGAGTTCATATTGTTTTCGACTTCGGCGAGCTGACGCACCATCCAGCCAATCATGGCAATCACTTGCATCGTGTAAGACAAAACAAGACCAGTCGTGGACGGATTGACGTTGAAGCGCGACGTAACGGCAAGAATAGCAACGACAAAGATGAGCAGCGAGCCCGTCAAGTCGAGCCTCAGACCAAGCCAGCGCTGATTGATGATGGTCAAGAGGTAGGCACCGTTCATTTGATCAATGTACTTGGAATTGAGCTTGATGAAGCGGTCTTGCTCGCCGTATGCGCGCACTGTCGACAGTCCGGTCAAGGTCTCGCCGAATTGAGCAAAAACGCTTGAGCGCAAGATCGAGTCGAGACGCTTGATTTCGCGTGCCGAGGCGCGGTAGTAGAGGGCGCAGAGGTAAAAGAGGACGAGGAGGGGGCCGAGGGCGGCGGCAAAGTAGTGGTAGATGATGATGCTGAGAATGAATGAGCCGACGATGGAGCCAAACGTGGTCATAAACATGCGAATACTGTCAGAGATGAGATTGTCGACGGTGTCTTGGTCTTTTGAGAAGCGATTTGTGATGCGTCCAATTGGTGTCGTGTCGAAGAAGGACTGTTGTTAGCAAGATTTCGACCGAGAGTCAAATGAAAGCATACCATTGGGGCACGCAAGATACGGTGTGTCATGCTTGCGTGAAGGACGCGCGCCGACTTGTTGCCGACAAGCGTCAAGCATAATCCCAAGCCAAAGTACGCTAATGCCTGCGCAACGCCAAGCGACGCATAAACGCCAATGTAGAAGCCTTCCGCGCGATCAAACGTATTGTTGGACCAAAAGGACAAGAAAAGATTGTTGCCAACTTGCGCCACCTGAGCGATAATCAAGACAATCACAAGAAGCGGCACAGTCCAGAGACCACCGCCGGCGGAAAAGTAGGCTTTGTACACTTCCCAAGCAACGGCACCTGTCTCACGCTCTTCAGCCGTGACGAGTGCAGCCGGTGTCAATTTTCGGGCGGGCTTACCCTTGATGTCGCCCAGCTCGGCGTCCATCTCCTTGATCTCCTGCGTCTCAGCCTCTTCCTCACGCTTGCCGCCGAATTCTTGCAAGATGCGGGCAAAGTTTTGGCCATGGTCGAGGAGCTCTTGGTACGTGCCTTGCTCGACAATCTGACCCTTGTCGACAACGAGAATTTGGTCGACTTCGGGCAAGACATGCAGCTGATGCGTCACAAGAATGCGCGTCTTTTCCTTGAGCAGACCCGTGATGCATTTTTCCATCAAGTGGTTGCCAACATGGGCGTCCACGGCTGAAAGCGGATCGTCAAGCAGGATAATATCGGCATCAAAGTAGGCCGCGCGAGCAATATTGAGACGCTGCTTTTGACCACCAGAGACGGTAATACCACGTTCACCAATCAGCGTCGCATCACCCTGTGGCAAGACGTCAAAGTCTGCCTCGAGCGCAGCGGCATAGACAACCTGCTTGTAGCGTGCCTCATCATACGGCCTGCCAAAGAGAATATTATCACGCACGGTGGCATTCATGATCCAAGGCACCTGTGCGCAAAATCCGAGCGAGCCTTGGACAACGACACTTCCGGACCCTTTACGCATCTCGCCGACAAGTGCCGCAAGCAGCGATGATTTACCACTACCGACCTCGCCGACGACAGCAACGAGTGCGCCGCGCGGGATGGTCAAGTTAAGATTGCGAATGCTAAAGGCGGTATGCGTGGTGGCGCCATCAGCAGTGACTTCATTCTCAGGCAAATCAAGCACTTTTTGCGCTTCTTTGGCTTCTTCGTGTTCCATGGCGCCTGTTGCGTAAGAAATGTCTGGCGGCGCGGCACCTTGCGCGGCACTCGCATGCGAGAGGGAACGATGCAGCTGACGACGGGCTGCATCTTGCTCCTGCTCATCTTCATCCGAATCACGCTGCACATTCTTTTCAACAACAACTTGAGGCACGGCACTTGGCGTTGTAGCCGTCTTTTTCTGCCAAAAGCGCCGCTTGTGTTGTTTCTCAGCGTCCGATTTGATTTTCGGCGTCTTGGCAGCTGCTTTACCCTCACCTGACAAGGGCGCCGCTGTCTCCCAGTAGAAATCACCCATACGAACCTGAATCGCTTCAGGCGTATCGGCCGTCGCTGATTTTTCACTTTCATCATTCATTTCTTCTGCCAACAACATGGCCTGAATACGCTTGAGAGAGACTTGAGCATCTGTCATGGAGCTTGCCACGAGCGGTAAGAACATGAGTGGCATGCGAAGCAGGTTGAAGAGGGTGAGGGATGAAAAGACGGTGGCGGCTTCGAGAGGGTTGCCAGTCAAGCTGTAGGTGACAAAGGCCAAGATGGTGGCAAACACGGGCACACTGATCGCGACAGCGTTGATGGCTGATCGCATGATGAGCAGGAATTGCACAATTTTCATCTCCTTGATACGCAGCGCTGTGACTTTGCCGAGAAACGAGTTTTCCCAGGCGTAAAACTTGATGATGCGCATGGATCCGAGGATTTCTTGCATGAGACGGACGCGTGAGTCGGTATAGACAGTAGATTCTTTACGTTTGATGGCGAGCTTGCCGACGACCCAGGTCATGGCTGGTGTCGAGATGAGTAAGAGGCCGAATCCAGCAAGAGCCGAGGCACCGAGGTTGACACAAAGAATGATGAGAATGAGACAGATTTGGATGAGTGACGTCCATAGCATGTGCGCATAGCCGGCCGCAAAGTCAATGCGGTAAGTATCGGTCGACATGAGGTTTGTGATTTTGCCGTTTGTCCATTCCGTGCGTGACTTGTTGGACAGGCGCAGGGACTTCTTGTAGATGAGCGAGATGAGGCCGCCGCGGCAGAGCGCACCGGTGACCATGGCGCGGTAAAAGAAGTGGTGTGTCAGGAATGCTGAAGCTGCTTGCATGAGGAAGAGTCCGATGGCCAAGCCAACACCGCGGCCAATGTTGGGTTTCGGCAGAGTTGGGTCGCGTGCATAGTAGTAGGCTTCGCCGACGAAGCGAATGAGCGCTCGAATAATGAGTGTGTTGAGTGTTTGAATCGTATCACCAATCAATTTAAAGATGCCACCAGACCAGAAAAGCCAGCGGTGCGAGTCGGATAGAGCCAACACGAGCGCATTCTTGCTCCCGGTCGCAGAGCGTTTCATCAGATTCTCTTGCAAGGTGGCCGACAAGACTTCAGCGGTACGCGTCTCATCGACACGCCAGACATCGCCAGCCTCCAGAGGTCTTGTGTAACCTAAATGCATAAGTGGCGTCATCCACTCAAACGTCAATCGTGAAAACACATTCGCCCGTTTTTCTGGGCAAACGCCAGGGTCCTCTGGTACGGGTTTTGGGTGCGCCCTGCTGAGTGGATTGATCCGATGGCGCCAGCTGTATTTCACATCGCCGCCTTGTTTATCGATGCTGCTTGATTGTGCGGGGGAAAGCGTGGATGACATTTCGAGGTCGTTGTCACCGGCAGCTGCCGATGCCCGTTCCTGCGCTGCTTCGGCGCGGGCCATGATGTTTGTTGGACTTGTATGGTAGGGCCCTCTAGCTTGTGTTACACAAAAGGTCGAGTGATGATGATGTAGCTTGAGAAGAGGGCGGCAATACGCGCGTTGTTTGCCTTTGGAGCCTTTTGCTACCTAGCTGTGCAGGTTGATTCGTAAGCTGCTTCTTTAGTTTCTGATCGGGCGTCGGCAAAAGAAGAAGCGAGAGATCTGAGAGAGCGGGCTTGGCAGATTAGAGACCGTTCACTAGCTATAGCCTGAAGCAGCACCTGCGGATACAGCTAGGCATGAGCATCAACACGCATTCAAGTACTGTTAGCATGAGAGAAGTTGAAGAGTACCAGGTGGACTGCTCAGAAGCTTGGACGTTGCGGACCGTGTTGCCAGACGTTACACAAAGGCGGTCTGTGGAATAGCTGATGCCGTCAGCACGCTCATCAAGAGCGTCTCGCATCCGTATGCTGTACAAACGCTCTCCAGTCATGACGTTTGTTGGCAAGACAAATGGCAGCAGCTGCAGCGACCTGCAGTGGGGATGACTCTGCATCCCCAGGTAGACTCTTAGCTACACAATCGACATGGCTGATAGGCTGCACTAGCAGATATCGATTCCTTGACGACTGCAGTTTCTCTCATACAGATGATCGATAGCCTACAATGATCAGTCAAACCCCAGGCGGCCCACGCATGCTGGAAGTATGGATGTGCCGCCCAGGTGCTTCGCCTGCGCTTTAATCTTATCAATTTGTGACTGCTACGGGATAAAGAAAAAAAGATGCGACAATCAGAGAATCAGACAGTCTCCCTGGGTTTTGAGCTTATTCCATCTATTCTATCGGGTACGCTCTTTCCAAACGCGACCTGCATCCCTTTCAACCGTCGCATCCTCATTGTATTCTTTTCAGCAGCGATGTCCCTGAGCATCACGGCCCAGGCCACCATCGGCCTCCTGGAAACGGCAGTCGGCTCCAAGAGAGACCTCTCGAACCTTATCGGCGCCATCTCGCTCGCCTTTTGGCTCTGCAACGGTATTCCTCTCGTCTATGAAATATGGCGCGCACGGTCTGCAGAAGGCGTCTCGATCGGGTTTGTCGGTCTTTGGGCCGTCGGCGATGTCTTGAACCTCGCCGGCTCGCTTTGGGCACAGTTGGCACCGACCGTCATCATCATCTCCATCTACTACATCTTTTCAGATATCGTCATCCTTGGAGAGGCATACTACTTCAACTACATCTACAGACGCGGCGACTCGCTCGTCGATGCGCTTGAGGACGATTCAAACGTCGCACCTGCGTTTGCACCTGATGCGACCGCGGATGAGTCATCCGCCTTGTTGCCAGGTGGAAAACGAACAGATGAACGCAAGCCTATGATGCATACGATTCTATTCAACATCGGTGCCGTGATCTTTGTCATCCTGCTCGGTGCAGCCGGCTGGTACGTCTCGCTTTGGATCCCACGTGATCGATCAGGCCCATGCCCACCGCATCGACACCACGGCCACCATGGTCAACTGCCGCCCAGCCATGACAAGGATCAAATCACCCTGGGTCCACAACTGCTAGGGTATGCCTCAGCGGCACTGTACCTGTGTGCCCGTATCCCACAAATTTACAAAAACTACTGCAAAAAACAAACCGAGGGTCTCGCACTGCTCTTCTTCATCTTTAGCACATTCGGCAACATCACCTATGCCGCGTCCATCTTGACGTATAGCGACAGTCGAGCGTATATTCTTGAATCGCTTGCTTGGCTGATTGGTTCAGCCGGCACGCTTTTCTTTGATGGCATCATTTTGTTTCAATTTTTGCTCTACAAGGACCGGCGGGCACCGGTGCATCATGACTCGGACGCCGTCTTCGAGCGCGAGTCTTCTATTCTCAACATTTAAACACTAAAAGCATTTGAAGTAAGCAAGCAGGCATCTGGCATGGCACAGCGACATCGTTATAGACTTTTACATTTAGCATAGCGAGCATTTTCCTATCTTCAAGCAAACAAGCAAGCTTGGTCTGTCTAATAATCTTCACCACGCGAGACCACCTCTTTGGCCGTCGGCTTGAGCAAGATTGTATGCTCAAACTGCGCAGTATAGCACCCATCGATATCGTTGAGCGGCGGGTAGTCATTGACAATGCCAGCTTTGACAAGTCTGCTGAGCCCCAACAAATGAGACTCCTCGCCCAGGCGATCGAGGTACCGTCGACAGAACGGCAATGTGCCAAAAGACGTCTCAATCACATGCAACAGATGTTTTGCCGCTGAAAACTTGGCGATACTGTTGTACTGCTGTCGATATTGCTGCGTACCCTTGTCGAGCGGGTAGAGGGCGTAGTGGGAGCAGTTTGACACGTTCTGGACATAGCCAGCGCCAGTGGAGCCAAACGTCTCAATAGCAAACGTCTCGCCTTCTTCCATCCGTTTCTGATACTCGAGATCGTCTTCCCGCGGCTTGACAATCGGTACCGACTTGCCACCGTGAATGCTGTAAGGGTTAATGTTGTGACCGTTCAGATTGCGAATCGACTTGATGGGATAAGTCTTGCCCTTGATGGTGACTTCAAAGGACTCCATCGTCTCTTGAATCTGCTCGCCAATATCCGCCAGCACGACATCGATACCGGCGGCTTTGACACCTGTTTCAGTCGCTTCCTTGACAGCCTTGAGCAAATCATCATAGACTGGATCAAAGGCCATAGTAAAGGCACTGTCGACGATATAGCCATTCACATGCACGCCGAAATCCACCTTCATGACATTCCCTTGTTCAAGCACAATCGTGTCCTTTGGGTTGGGTGTATAATGCGCCGCGCAATGATCCAATGACAGACCTGTCGGGAAACCAATACCGCTTTGCATGCCATTCTCTTCAACAAGCGCGCGTGTGCCATCTTCAATCAGGTTGGCAATCGACGTCATGCTCATGCCGGGTTTGATGGTGCGACGCGCATAGCTGCGGACCTGACGATGCACCTCGGCGGAGCGTCGGATATCATTGTACTTTGTTTCGCTTTCCTTTTCGCGCTCAACGGCGCGTGCTTCTTCATCCGTCGTACGCTTCAGGTTGTCATCGTAGGGCATGGCTTGACCGGCAGGATAAACGCCGCTGGGAAAGAGTTTGCTCAGCCCCACCGTCGGTGGCTCAGTCTGTTGCTTCTTGGCCTTCTTCTTGGACTTCTTCTCTGCAATTCGTCAGCCATGCGCTCGTCATTGAAGACGTCCAAGATGGGAGGTCGTACTCTTTTTCTTTTTAGGGGCAGTGGTCGAAGCGCCGTCTACAGCGGCATCGTTCTCATCGCCTTCGGGCACTTCCTCGTCTGTTGATGCGTCATCAAGCTTGGTCTTCTCGACCTTGTCGGCGAGCTGGGCCGCCTCGTCTTGAGCCATGTGGTCGTTGGCCTTCATATGAAGTCTCCCGTGCTTCAAATCTTTTTGGTCGCACTCTCAACACGACCACACAAGACACACGATGCACAGTTGCAGTCTGCGACCTACATAGCCTACAGCCTATGCTGAACTTCGGCCAGCACAGAATTCCGTCAAGAGTCAGATGTCGACTTCTAAACAAGGGTCGTCTCTGCCCAATTGTATCTTTTTGTACGCTTGGCCTCTTTGTTAGCGGCGCGAGTCGCCAGTCTCTGTCGTGCCCAATTGTCGACTCTGCAGAGGCACGTTTGCTTTCGACGCCAATTCTACTAGTCGACTGTAACTCAGGGGCACTTCTGAGACTTACAGACGGTGAAGTCTTGACAGACAAGCTGCGAGATCGAGAACTCCATTCGCCACACTGTGACTTCATGCACTGCGATGCAATCGACGTCTTGCATGTTTGTCAAGGTTCTCATCACGTCCAGGTCAGTTTGCACATATGTACGCAGAATACTGAGGTCTCGTCCAGCTTGTGTGATCACGCTTAGGAGACAGGACAATTGACAAGTATCAACCTCAAGAACACCGCCCTGTCAGTGTTGCCGATCGATAGTGCTTCAAGGTTTGTTTCGTAAAAGATCAGAATTAAGCCGGTATTAGCTTGGTGCATTCGACATGATGCATGAGTTCTATGGCCTGCACTTTATGACCTTGACTGGCAAGCGGCAAGGTACTGCCCACGACAAGCACTACCGACACGACGGCAAGGCTTCTTGACAGGCTTCAGTCATGCACCGATTCCTGTCATCATTAGCTAACTTAATTGAGTTGACCTCTGAAGAAGACGACTGTGCGGTTTTCATTGGGCAATGTGCAAATGAATTTATGATTTGTAATATACAGTGACTGAGTGACATCGGAACACATGTCGATCGCAACATGGACTCAGAACAAAGCCTTGGCGTACTTTGATTACGTACGTGCATGTGTACTTGCAGCAGAAAGTCTCGGGGGCGACCAAGCTTCAGCTTAACAGCCCCGCGACCCAATCTAGCGACTGCAAAAGTCAAGTACATCTTCTTTTGAGCTGCTCATAATCGCTCACCTGCTGCACGTCATGTCGGATGATTGGTCCCTGTTGTATATAAAACCTATCTTTTGACTTGTAGCTCCAAACTCGCAGTATCGCAGCTGTGGACTTGAACTTCAATCTGGCCTTTTCTTCGAGAGAGTATTGCTTTCTCCAAAAGGTTGAAGAACCAAATAATGCCATGCATCAAGTCCCATAAATCATTCCCGGCATCTGTTTCGTCTTCACTAGTGTCACTGTCTAGACAGATCACATCAACATCTCGAGTCATCTCAAATTCTTGCTTTTCTCGGACTCCATGCATATGTCGAGGACGTCTTGCAGGATTTTGAGAATCATCCCGCGGATTAAGCATCTCTGTGAGAAACAAATGTTGAGTGCACGGGCCTTGACTCCTTGTGCTTGCTGAAGAATCTGCAGCAAGCGATTGTAAGGATCCACCAGGCTGCAGACACATGGAACGACTTGCAGAGACAAACTTGTTGCTATTTCCGTAGGGGTGCAGGGAGCTCAATGGACTGTCCCTCAGAGGCTCTAGAGGCTCATCGTTTCGAATAGTGGTCATGTCTATGTTAGGAAGTTCGTCCAAATGAATGTCATCCAGCTCCAAATTCAAATCTGCCTCTGTTGGAAGCCCTACTATCGCTAAACGAGAGTCGTTAAGCCAGTGCTGAATGTACTGGTATGAAGTATTTCCAGCCAAAATATTGCATCTGGATCGTTCTTGTCAGTCCGGAAAATTTGTTTGCATGGAATCTCCGGCTTGGCCCCTCCTGAATTACATGGACAATGACCGATGTGAAAATATGCCCAGGACCGGCCAAACTCAAGCCTTTGTGGACCGCCATCACAGTTGACCGTCTGCTCCTTTTTTCCGTTTAGGCAATCCCAAATTCCGAAGTTTCTGAAACGAAGGCTTAATCGGCTGCAAATCGAATTCGGATCACATCCATGGGATTGACTTCTGGTCGGCTTTTTCTCGTAAAAGTGATCAGGCCGTGCTGTGTAGTCGATACGAGTTGATTGCACCTTCAACAAGTGAAGCTCAAGTCCGCATGCACAGGAAAGATGCGTCGTACAAGGACATAATGTATCGCAAGTGTTGCATTTGCAAAGACTGTCTAAAGTTGCGATGAACATTTTCCTCAAGCAGAGTCGGTTGGTGATGGAGCGCGTAAAGGTAAAATCCGCAAAGCTGAGGATTTTTTCGAGTTGAGCTCTCCCTAGCACGGGCCTTTAGTAAGTGCACCAACAGTATACCATCCTCAGAGGGTTCAAAATATTGTTGAGTATGTGTGTTGCTAGATGAGGAATAGTGCCAGCGTTTCCGCTTGCTCTTATTCACTCATCAGACTCGTCAGGATTAACCTTCAGAGCTACCTCAGGTTCCTCCTGTTTGTCTGTTCGTTGGAGTTAGTCGTATCTCGCACTCGTAGGCGTCCCCACGTGGCTCAACACTTCCGTAACCCAGACTTCTAATGGTCCGTGACAACCAAATCTCTCGCGCATTCAGTCGCAACTTGGACCAATTACTTATCAGCAATTGTAGTGGTAGCATTGATCCCAACTATTAGGTTCTCAAATTCCTTCGATGGTGACAAATTTTAAGAGTCTAAAACTGGGTCGTCTCAAACGTTCTCCGAAAATTTACTTTTAGTCTCCATTGCCGTTGAATATTCTCCGTGGGATATAACAACTGTAGTATCAGCTGCAAGGTATAATTGCCAGCGCATCTGTCCTGTCATCATCTGTCAAACTATGTCCTTTGACAATTGTGTACTATCTACTGGCCTGCGACGCGTTGACCCCATTCTTCAACGACCGCGGAACTGAAGTCTTCTGTTGAGACCGGCGAGCTTCATTTGACGATTCACAAGGCCTGAGAAATGGACAGATCGCTTAATAACAGCCTATTAACAGCAACAAAATGACGCTGATTTTGCTGAAATACGCCAAGTGCTCAACATGCGTTTTTGAATATTGCACTTAAGCGGAATTTGAAATGCGATACTGTTGGGATTGAATAGCGTTGCCAGTGAGGAAGTCAATACACATGCTGATGCGGCCGTTCAATCCGGGGAGCAAGAGGACAGGAGATACAAGCAGGGCTGATAGTTTCGGCTGGCTAATGTGCGGACAAGACGATAAAGTAAACATCCGCTGTTCTGAGATTGACGGTTCTGCAGGACCGGTCAGACTATTATGATAGATTTGATCGTAGGCACAGCTTTGGCTGCTAGCTATGGACAGTTCGAGTGAAGTCGGAATTGCATTTGTTTTCGTCGCAATGGCGTGCTGAGTGGCACTAAACTTTTGATCCTCAACCCGCGACATGCATATATATCTCCTCGAAACGAGCACATTTGACAGTAAAATGCAGAATACCCTGTTTGGACTGTCTCCTTGGCGTGTCATAATTACAATCGCTATTCTGCTCCATCTTCATCTGCTTTGGCTCAAGATCGTCGCCGTAGCTGTCAACGATAAAACAGATTCTTTCGACCCACATCGGGAAATACAACCTCCTCGGGAATGCGCGCACATGTCCTTCGAGCTGGTTGATATGATTTTCAATTTGGATCCGGAGCAGTCGTGCGACTCTCAGTGTGTAAAGCCCCTCGCTGACCTGGAAGAGGCGATAGGCCTCGGGTCTGAACACCACTTGGTGTCTTTAAAGTTCACAGACACAGGTCCGTCTCCTCATGTCGATTTTTGCTCATTAGCACATCGGATCTGCTTGCGAGAAATGTTTGTTGCCACTCTAGACAGTCGCTGCACACCTAGCCGATCAACTTCTTTTTGTCCGAGACCCGGACACCTCACCTGTGCGTGTGGCTTGACTCTTCATCTACTGAAAGTCCAGTCTAGTCTTTTGATATACAAGTCAGGGGAACATGCAAGCCGTTCGAAAAGGATCAAGACCTACAGTCAAAAGCATGACTGCGATCCGGCTGCAATCTGCAGTCGTTTAAGTACACGCTATTTACATGCTGGAAATTGGCAATGTATCACTGGGAAGATAGTGAAGGTTTTCCCTTGCAACTATGATAAAGAACGACCCAGGAATGTACCAGGCCATCCACGTAATCAATTTCCAACGTGGAGATGCCCTTGCAATAAGAATGGCTTTCCGCAACAACACAAGTGCAAGCAGATCTATCGAACAAGTTCTAAAGATCCCAAGGCAATAAAATGGTCTGCTGAACTTTCACTTGATCTCATCATTCATTGGACAAACGAGTTTCATCTGGCCCAAGTTGGACTTCCTGATGATGATGACGTTAATTTGGATCTGCTGACAGGCACCAACTTGGACGATCTTCTCGATGTGGATCTGGCCACCACAGACTGTCAAGCATCTCAAGCTGACATTTCTTTGACTGATCAGAGCTTGAATTTGGCTAATAGCGATGCGATCGGACTCGATTCATTCGACTGGTCTTGGGCCGAGATGTCGACTCCTTCATCGGCGTTGCCTGAGGTAGCTATAGAAGCGGGAAAGGATTCTGCACAAACGGCTAGCGTCGAGACAGTGAGCAATGACGGCAGAGAAAGGCCTGCCAAGCAAGCTCGGCAAAGTGAAGGTGGCCCAAGCTCACAAAATGCCCACGATGGAGACATCAAATGTTGGGACAGTCACGATGATGAAGCGGATGAAGAAGAAGAAGATGCGGCAGACCGTCTTTGGAACATGCTCAATGGCATTGTGTAAGCATCTGCAAGGCCGTCTTGGTCCGAGCCGCTATGCATATGTAACTACATGTAGTTGATTCACTTGAACAAATAAACAAAGCGTTAGTCAGATCTCGGTCCTCGGGAGCTCGGTGATCCGCGGTGCTGTCAAATTCACATGCCATCCCGCGGCCGAGGTCGGTGACGTGCGACTTTTGTATTTTTTTGTTGCTTGCAACATCATCGATAAGTACATGTACTGAGGCGACAATCGCACTCTGCAAAGCATCCATACGACCATGTTTGGCCTCTTCAGCTCCGAGACCGAGATTGAGACCTACTTTGGCGACAGCACCTCCCAGACGGCACAACAACTTGGCGGACTCCCTTCGCTGAACCGCAAGATCCCACTCAGCTACGTCCTTTCCAACCCGCATACGTCCACGCTCTACTCGTCGCTCGCCAACTTTGAGCAAGTCTACAAGGTCAACTACCGGCGATACACCTACTGGCATGATGAATCAGACGGCGGCAACAATGTCTATGACTTTGCCGTCCGCGAAGCGCATCCGGAGCCCGAGACGCAGACCAAGAGTCTGCCGCCAAGGACAGTGCACATGATGGATGCGCAAGCTTCTGCTATTGGCTCAGACGACAATGGTACGCTTGTGGTACTTCTACATGGTCTCTCAGGTGGCTCGCACGAAAGCTACGTGCGCTCAACGATTGAGGCCATCTACAATGCGTACCCGGATGAAAGCAGCAACGTAGACTGTGTCGTCTTCAACGCCCGCGGTTGTGCCCGCAGCAACGTCACAAGCAAACGCTACTGGTCTGCCTACCAGATCGAGGATCTCTCTGTGTGTCTGGCCTGGCTGCGTCAAAAGTATCCGAATCGCAAAGTCGTCTGTGCCGGCTACTCACTCGGTGGCAACATTCTCTGCAACTACTTAGGCCGCATGCCTGAAGATGCCAAAAAGACGATCGACCTGGCCATTAGTGTCTCCAACCCTTGGGATCTCAATCTCGCTGGCGACATTCTCGATTCGTACGCCATCGGTCGCGTCTACACACGCGCCATGGCAGGTGGTCTTCAAAAGCTCTTCAAGCGGCACCAAGAATGGCTCACGCAGTATCCAGGTGTTGAACCAGCTAAAGTACTTGCCGCCAAGCGACTATACGACTTTGACGATAACATGACGCGACACCTGCTCGGCTATGAGAGTGCCAAAGCGTACTATGATGCCGCCTCATCTCGACAGCACGTCGAGGCCATCAACGTGCCGACGCTGGTGTTAACGGCGGCAGATGATCCACTCATGGGTCAAGCGACGTTGCCCTTTGAGGAGATGAAGGGTAATGGGCACCTTGTCATGGCGGTCTCGGGTCGCGGAGGGCATTTGGGTTGGTATGCACCGGCGGGACAGGAAAGATGGATGAATGAGGTGATTCTTGAAACGGTTGGCTTGCATGCAGGCGAGAGCAAGAAGGCATAGATAGTTATATGGAAGGCTTGTCTTATACAGGAGAATCAGGACGACAAGCACACACGAAAGCTAGACTACAAGTACAAACGATAAAGGTACTCACTGGTATACTACTCTTTCCGCTCCAATCAACACCCTTACAAAGCCAATATGTTTTTCCTGCGGTCGCCGATAGCACAATCAGCTGAGGCGCCAGCTTCTGACGTCGACGTCGAAACAACTTAGCCGCACGCCATTTGAACCAAGTCCACTTGATGACAATCACGCTAATGGAAATATCCTCTCGTCTCCTTCTAGCGACGCCGTCTCGATTGCTACCGGCACCATCCCCCCTCCTTACATCGTCGTCTCTGGTCCTACTGGCGATACCGCGTTGACACCTCCTTCCTCCACCGTGTCAAGTGCCACGACCCTTCTGGCGACCCTGCCTCAAGTCATCCTAGCGACGCCGATCACGAACAGCGCGGATTCTTCCACCGCACCAACCGACAGTGGTCGCCTAGTGTGAGCTTGTAGCACACTTCGGGCATAGAGCTCGGCGCCAACCTCTCAGCGCCCAAGTCAGCCGGTGTGGAGCTCAAGCACACGAGCTCACGCTCAGAGTCTGTCACCTTTCGTGCTGAAGAGCAGGGCAGACTCCTGGTGAAACATAATCGGGTGGAACAGGCAAGTATCGGACACGCAGCTCAGTCAAGTGATCAGACGGCTTGGGTGATGAGTACCCGAAAGATGCGTGTCCGAAACTTGCCCTTTCCTTGATACCAGACGAACGTGAATGGAGCTGAAGCCAAACACGTATACTGGTGTGCCACCGTGACAGGCATAAAGAACGTCACACGGTTGTGTTTCACCAGGAGTCTACCCTGCTCTTCAGCACGAAAGGTGCCAGACAGACTGTGAGCGTGAGCGCGTGTGTATAAACTCCATACCGGCTGATTTGAGCGCTGTAAACTTGGCACCGAGCTCTGTGCCAACGTCTGCTGGACGCTCACACTAGGCGACCGCTGTCAGTTGGTGCGGTAGATGAATCCGCGCTCTTTGTAATCGGCGTCGCTAGGAGGACTTGAGGCAGCGGCGCCAGAAGGGGCGGTGTGGCTCGTGGCACTAGACATAGTAGAGGAAGGAGGTGTCGACGCGGTACTTTCGGACAGTTGTCCTTGAGTTTCTAGTCGAGGGCAGAACGCTTCCAGCAAAGAACCTTGGAAGGCTGCCTTGGTCGCCCGTTGTCTTTGTCTTTGAACCGTCGATCTGAAGAAACCTTCCCCACAATCGACGTCATAAACAAACAACACCACAAGACCAAGTCAAAGTACCTGTTTACTTGTAGAGAAATACCAACAGATCCATTAGCAAGCGCACAGAGATACAATGGCTCCTCTTCGTCCTACTCCAGACTATGTTGGCTACGCCTATGCCGGTACGATCTATTCTTTTCGTCCAGATTGTCAGTACTCACCTCAGCCATCACCTTCCTCGGCGGTCTGATGGGCCTCATCAAAGCCGGCTCCGTCGCCTCCCTCATCGCCTCCTCTCTCTGCTCCGCCGCCATCCTCTACGGCGCCATGCAAACATCGCGTGATCCAATGGCCGTCAAGTCCATCATTATCGTGTCTGGCCTCTTGGCCGTCTTCTTCGGACGCAAATTTAGCAGGTCCGGCAAGATTATGCCGGCCGGCTTGATGCTCGCCCTGAGTTTGGCAAGTGTTGTTTATTACGGCAGACGTCTCTTGTAGAGCTTCGTGTCTTATGAGTTGTATAGTTAAATTCATCCCCGAGTGGTCATCTACTATAGTTACTTGCTTGCTCGACTGACGGCAAAGACACCGACAATCGCAATCGCCAAGACGACAAGCGCACCAGGAATCAGAAGATCGTTGCCGCCGCTTGCCGCCGCCTTCTCCGCTTTGGCCGTCTTGGCCTGCACGGGCGCCGATGCCACTTCCTCAGTAGGAACAGCCTGCTCCTTCTCCACCTGTGCTGGCGGCGGCGGCGGCGCCTGCTGCGACTCGGCCCTCGACGAGCTAGGTCCAATTTGCACCGCCTTGTCCGGGTGATGCAAGTATAAATCCACCTTGTCCCGCTTTGCTCGTTTCGCCAACTTGACCGCCTCACGTAAATCTTCAGTACCGGTCACCGAGACGATATCGCCGTCGTCGTCGATATAGCTGACACCAAATTGTTCCGTCAAGGCAGCTTTATCCTCTGCACTCAGTTTCTCCGTCATGGCCTGCCTAAATGCATCGAGCCCTGCGGAAGCGGTAAACGCAAGACGGTGTACCTTGCCACTGGGTGTTTTGAACTTGAAGGCAAACGCGCCGGCACTCTCAAAAGGATTTTCAGCTTCCTGATGGGCTGAAATACTGTCGCCCGGTCGAACGGGCGAATCATCCATCATTGACTCGTGTGAGATGGGCAAAGGCGAAACCGTGTCTGTAAACGGATTGATGACTTGTTGTCGATCCATGCCGCCCGGTGTCACCATCGCCTGTCGAGAACTGCCCGTGCGTTGGCCAATGGAATGAAGCGTCGAAGGGACATCACTGCCTGAGACGGCACTGGCAGAATCTTCTTCAGCCGTACCGCCCATCGACGTCCAGAACTTGTTCCACATGGGTCCTTCGTCGCCGGCGGTATTCATACTATGCACTTGCTCGAGCGTGGCATACGTCAGTTTCAGCACATCCACCATACCGATAATCGTATCTTCATCATCGGTGACGGGCAAATTCAGGTAGTGTCCATCATTCATCTTGCGCAAGGCGTCTTGAATAGAAAGGGTCTGTGGCGCACAGTCTGGGTGCGGTGTCATGACGCGGACGACGGAACAGACACCAGCATCGAGACCTGGCGCAATCACACGCAACACGACATCTTTGCTTGTAAAGATACCAGCTAGTTTCTCCCCATCCATGACGAGCACGGCCGTTGTATGGTTTTCACGCATGAGACAGGTTGCTTCATGCACCGAGGTCTTAACTGTCACCCAAGTGGGCGGCGTGCCATCCAAGACACCGGCGAGTTCTGGACCAGACATCTTTTGGCGCAGGGTTTCGACATACTCAATTACTTGGGCTGGTTGACCGCCGCCGCCCATTTCCGTTTGCACACCCTCGAGCGCTTCATAGAGTTTCTTGGAAGATGCATAAGCGCGTTCGAGCTTCTCCATTGCTTCATAGAAGCATTTCGTAATGTCCAAGACACCAGAGACGTCGCCTTCTTCATCAACGACGGGTAAATGACGGAATCCACGCTGTACCATGAGGTCCAGTGCTTCCGTAGCCGAAGTATCGACGCGCGTACACATGGGGTTTGGCGTCATAATCTCCGAGACGGGTGTATGGCTTGGATTCTTGCCCTGGCTGATGACGCGAAAAGCAAGGTCTTTGGCTGTAAAGATGCCAGAGAGGTGTGATTCATTCGAGATGACCAGGACGCAGTCTTCGCGCTTGGCAGCCATCAATTGAGCCGCTATACAGATGTTAGCGCGTCTTTTCTTTTCACTAGTCAAGGGAGAAAGTACCTTCATGAACAGTCATATCGGCTGCCACGGTCATGGGCGGCGTTGGCTTGAGACTGGAGACGGTCCCCGGTGCCGCTTTCCGCATGGCGGTCCGTTGACGCGCGGCTGTGGGTCGTTTCTTGGCGAGATCCTTTTCCATCTTTTGACGAATGACCTCGTCCTTCTTGGTCTGCCTCTTGCGCAGATCTGAAGACATCTTTGCTTTGCTTCAGCTTCCAGGGATTGTGGTTGCAGTTGTCGTGTCTTGTTTGGTTGTTGTCTGTTCAATACCTAGAAGGAACCCGTCGCGAAGATTCAAAGGCCTAGGGAAGGAGAGATGCTATAGCTACAGCGAGTCTACTGCGCTACAAGAGCCAATTGGGTGCTAATCTCAATCTGCTCACGTACAGTCCGAGCCAGATAGCTGACCATGAGCACATCCTGCAACAGCGAATTAAACATCTTTTCAATTGCTTCAGGGTCCAACGATGGACGCACGCTCAACGCATCCATCAAGAACCGACCAATCGCCTGATTCTCTGGCGTCCGCATCGCCGCTTCATCCTTGACGACGGAAGAAACATAGGTTTGCACACGGCCAATCATCTCAAGCGTATCGTTGAGTGCCTGCCTCAATAAGGTCAAGGTTGTTGGGATCTGTGTTTTGCGTGAGTCACTGTAGGTTGCCGCCGTGATGGCATCCACCGCCGATCGATCACCTTGCTCGCCATAGCTGACCGTATGCGGGATTGGCAAAAAGAGACACGAATTATCTTGTCGTTCAGGCGTCACACCGACTTGACTCGAGACATACGTCTTGCATTGCATCCCTTGCGCCGGGTCAGCAGACATGGTCAGATGAATGGCTGGAAAAGGGGCCGTGCCATCGCCCGGTCCGTCATAAAAGTTTTGAATGAGGGCTGAGAAGGCGTTGAGTTCCAAGGTGGTGGCATACCACCCGACGAGGACTTCACGCGGGTTGGCCTTGAGGTGAAGGGCCAGCATCTGTTTATGATACTCCATATCGACTTCGACACCGTCACTCGACTCGCCATGGGGCACGGCAAACGAGGCTTTGATTTCGACAGAGGTGCCGTCTTGGCTGCGTTCGCCGAGTAACGTGCCAATCACGCGGGCCTGGTCGTCGTTTCTGCGGAGTGCATGGTCCAAGATGGAGAAGAGGACCACAGGAAGGACTGTGACGGTTGGATTTGCGCGTGACATGTCTCTAAGCAGGCTTCCCTCTTGGTCTTTCTGCTCGTGGTCGCTTTGGTGTCTCTTTTCTTTTGCGTTGTCGCCTTTTGAAATTTTATTTTTATTGAGAGAGACATGCTCTATCGAATCTAGTCAAGTACAAGTACAAGTACAAATGCCAGGCTTCAGAGGAAGAGGCAGCAGCCGAGGCGGACCAAGAGGCGGATCGAGGGGTGGTGGCAGCCGTGGTCGGGGCCGTGGCAGAGGTCGTGGGCGTGGTCGAGGCGCAGAGCGCAATCATGGTCATGCGCGGCCTTCCTCTTGGCACGACGGCCCTAAGTTCGGCGCCTACAAGGTCGAGGAGGAGCCCATCGTTGAGTCGGACGAAGCAGCTGATGAGGACGATGAAGAGGAAGCGTTTGATCTGGCGAGTGCGGCGCCACAAGCTTACAATGCGCTTTTGACGCTCATGAAAACGGACGAGGTGGACGAGCGACCGAGAAAACGCAGGCGTGGAGAGGATGAGTCGGTCGAGCAAGCGCGCGAAGCAACACCTGAAGATGAGGATATCCTGGGCGATGCGCCGGACGAGGATGATGATGAGGTGGAGATTGAGGCCGTTGCCGATGCCCCTGAGCAGATCGCTGCCTCAGACCCTTTTGAAACGCATTTTGCAGAGCCAGATCCTGAACGGCTCGAAAAGCTCGTCTCCGAGGCACAGGTGGCCAACTGGCAAGCGACAGACGCACAAGAACCTATGTGTCGCATCTACACACATCGTCTCAGCGAGCCTTTATCTTCCACCGAGGTGGACCTCAACAATACAGACGCACTCCATCTCAAGCAGCGTCTCTCAGGTGCAAGTGACAAGCTCAAGCTACAGGACCCCATCGAGTCGCGCTTCGTGCAAGATTTGCTCAATTACAAAGACATTTCCTATGCCCGTGCAGACTACAAGAGCGCGTCGCGGCTTCGTGGCGCTTGCGCAGCGCATCTCCTCAACCACCTCTTCAAAACCCGCGACCGCATCTTGAAGAATAACGGCAAACTGGCACAGCAACGCGATGATGACCTCGAGTTGCGTGATCAGTCGTTTACACGGCCAAAAGTACTCATTCTGTTACCGACGCGCAATGCGGCCTATCTCTTTGTCAACCAGCTAATTGCGCTTGCCGGTGCAGAGTCGATTGAGAACCGCAAACGCTTCAATGACACTTTTGGACCGCCTGAGGCTGATCCTGTTCAGTCGTCCAGCAAACCCGCTGATTTCAAGGCCTTCTTTGATGGCAACACAGATGACGCCTTTCGACTCGGTCTCAAATTCACACGCAAGACCATCAAGCTCTTTGCCCAATTCTACGCAAGCGACATCATCATTGCGAGTCCTCTCGGTTTGCGCATGGCCATCGGCGACGCCTCGCAAAAGAAGGTCGACTTTGACTTTCTCTCTTCGATTGAGCTACTCTTGCTCGACCATTGCGACAGCCTTGCCATGCAAAACTGGGAGCACGTTGCGTTTGTCCTCGAACACCTCAATCGTATTCCGAAAGAATCGCATGGCTGTGACTATGCCCGAGTACGCAATTGGTGTCTTGAGGAACGCTCTTCATTTCTAAGACAAACAGTCTTGCTGTCCGCCTACGAGTTTCCAGAGCTACGACAAGTCTATGAGGGCCTTCAAAACGTTGCAGGCAAAGTTCGCTATCGACCCGTCTATCAGGGCATCCTGGCCGGCATTCGCGCAAAACAAACGTTTAGTCGACTGGCCTGCGATGTGGCAGACCCAGCGAGCGAACCAGACGCCCGGTTCAAGCACTTCAGCGCAACCCTCTTGCCGCGACTCAAGAAGCAAGCCGCTGATGGCAGTGCCGCCGTCTCTGCCTCGTCAGCCGAAGCCGCCACGCAGGCAGCGGGCATCCTGCTCGTCGTGCCTTCCTACTTCGATTTTTTACGTGTCCGCAATGCATTATCGCAGCAAGAAGTCGCGTTTGAGGCGTTGTCGGAGTATGCCAAACCGAGTCAACTGTCACGCAGCCGTGCCTTGTTTGCCGCTGGACGGTGTCAAGTCCTCTTGGTCACCGAGCGCTTACATTTTTATCGACGGTATGCGTACCGCGGTGCCAAGCAAGTCTTGTTTTATCAGTTGCCCGGTGATGCTGTTTTTTACACTGAATGGGTACGTTCGGCGACTGAGACGGCGCTGTTGGCAGGGAGTCGTGGTGAGGAAGTCGTGGAGGTCAAGGTCATGTATAGCGCCCTGGACGCATTGCGACTCGAGCGCGTTGTCGGTACTCGCCGTGTTGCGCGCATGATTCAATCCAAGGAGACGCTCTTTGCCTTTTCATAGAGGAAGCCGATCCATCCTATAGGTAGGCATTCACACTCTACAGGCGACGCGATGCGCATATGTGAATCGCGCAGCCAACAAGCTTGCTCCACCTGCAAACACGACACCCCCTGCAAACGCGGCACCGCCTGTAAACATGGCACTACCGCCACCTGGCACGAGTGTATCCAAGGGTCCAATGATAGCATTGGCGATGGGCGGACCTGTCAGGGTAGCAAATGAAATAATGGTGAAGAGCTGACCAACGCGGATGCCAGTCTTTTCGGGTGCGTGTGAGATGGAGCCAACGACGGCCGGTGGCAGGCTGACAAACGCGCCGCTTGTAAAGCCAAACAAGACACTGAAAATAACAATACTTGTACTGCTTGTACAGACAATCCAAATTAGGATGAGGACTCCTGAGAGGAAAACGCAGGGAATCATATTGTTGAGACAGCCGTAGCGATCAGCGACGTAGTTTGGCAGGATGCGTCCAAAGGTCGAGGCGGCATTCATGATGGGTAGCAGATAAAAGGCAAGATGCTGTGAGGTGCCGTTGGCCAGCGCAAACAGCTCGATATTGTAAAAGGGCGTGTAGAGTCCCCAAAAGGCGAGAAACAGGCCAAGGATCACGAGCACGTAGACAGGGTCCCGAAAGACTTGCAAGTCGAGAAACTGTTGACCCTTGAGCGAGCGAGGCGGCAGTCGTGCTTTTGTGTAAAAGATTGGGATGAGTTGCGTGGCGAGGATGAAGAAGGCACAGACACGGACAGACCAAGCAAAACCAATCTTGGGGATGAGATAATTCAAGGCGACAGGAAAGAGGACGCCGCCGATGCTGGAGCCGGAGGCACCGATACCCATCGCCAATGCCCGTCTGTGCTTGAACCAATGCGCTGCTGCTGCCACGGGAGGTAAAAAGATGGAACAGAGTCCGAGGCCGATACAGATACCCTGAGCCAAGAAGAATTGATAGTACTGACCTGGCTTGGCGATGGAGGTCATGAAGAGGCCAAACACCATGACGACGGTGCCACCGATACAGAGCGCGCGGTAGTAACCAGCATCAGCGAGACGGCCGACGACAATTGCTGGGGAAAAAATGAAGAAGGTTTGCAGGGAGCCGATCCAGGAGATTGTAGAGGGCGTATAGCCGCTGAGTGGGCCGCCTGGTGAGACGTAGAGGGTCTGAAAGACGCCAAAGGAATTGGCGAAACCGAATGAATTCATCGAGGTGATGAAGACAGAGGCCACCACCATCCATGCATCAAATCCGCCCTCTGGGAAGACATCGTCGTTGGTGCTTGTTGAGGGAAGGATCCCCTTTTCGTGATCAATCTTGCTAGCGTCGGCAGCGGCAGCAGCATCGACTAACGTCTCTGCCTGCTTTTCTACCGTCATATTTGCCCGTCGTGGAAGTGTACAAGATGGCTAAGTCTACTGCTTGTCCTTATGAGGAGCTCTCTGCATATTCAGCAAGGGGCCCGATGTTGTATGCTGTCTATCCATCTTGTGTCGCATCCTCGCGTTCGAATTCCGAGAAGCGACCGGCAACAGCCGAAGTCATCTCGTCAAAATCTCCTGAAAAGCAGCAGTCATGAAAGGGTTTGCTCAACGAAAGCCTAAGTAGAGCTGTACAGATACAAATGAAGGCTCAGCGGGAAGAGTTCAGAGACTTTACGAGTTTACCTGCCGGCCACCTTTTTGACCTTTGGCTTGAGCTCTTCCGGTCCCACAGGATGCAGCATAATCTTGTTTGGATGTTGCTGTGAATTGCCGCTGTGGCCTTTGCTCCAGTCATAGCTGACAGCATACGCAAAGATGTCACCTGTCCGTGAAAAGGCCGTCGCAGGAATGGTGCCGCCGACCGAGGCATACCCCTTGAGCCGATGCTTCGAGTCCTTGTCCCAAAAGTGGAAGGTGCCATCTGAGCCAGCGGTTGAAAAAGTACCGTGCTGCGGGTGGAATGAGATGGCATTGACGGCAAAGACGTTGCTTGCGTTGGCAGAGAGGCCTTCGGTGACGCGGTGGCATTTGAAGGAAAAGTTGAGACTTGCATCTTTCTCATCGACATATTGAATCGCGCAACGGCCTTCGACAGAGCCGACGGCGTATCCATTACCCTTGACGAAGCAGCTGACGACACGTGTTTGGAATTTGAGCGGCGAGAGACTCGATTTGAAAATGGCAGCGGGGTTCGATAGATTGACAACGCAAATGTGTCGTTCGGCGGTGGCCACGACCATGAGGGAATCTTTGACTGACATGCTGTAGCACCGTTCCGGTAGCTGTAATGTCGCCACCGCCTGTTGCTGTCGCAAATCCCAATACTTAACCGTCTTGTCCCATGAACCTGTGGCAAGAATCTGTTGGCCATTCACCTCGATAAACTCACAGCACCGGATCGGCTGATCGTGTACGGCCACTTGTGAAGCGCTACCGGAGCCCAAGTCAAAGAGACGGCCTGCTTTGTCGGCGCCGCCAGAAGCGACTTTTGTACCGTCTTTCGACCAAGACGTGCACAGCGCCGGTCCTTCGTGTTCAAACATTGCTTTTCCTTGCGTCGTACCATTCTGTGCTACTTCATAGATGCGTACTTTCTTGTCCCATGATGACACGGCGAGGAATTCAGCGACAGGTGAAAAGGTCAATGAAGAAATAGAGTCTTCGGGTGGAGACGTGACTTCGAAGTCGTTTTTGAGTTCGTTGTTGGTGGGTGTAGCAAGAGAAGACGTGGCCGTGGACTGGCCAAAGAGCGACATGATGAGCTGCTCTGGGCCGAGTGCGACAGGGCTCTTGATCGAGATGAGACGTGTGGTGTTTGCGAGTGTAGTGTTTTCGCGCTTGACGACAAAGACACGTGAAACAACCAGCAGACTTGGACTAGGACCATTTGTACTTTGATACTTGTACTTTGATACTTTCGCTAGGCATGATCTATCAGACGGGCTGATGCTATTCAAGACGCTCGCATTCCTATGCTCTATCGCTACTGCGCTTACATATCAGCACTTCTTTGATGCTCGCTGCTCCATCTCTAGCAACAGCACAGGCACCTTCTTTAGTGATTCTCCAAGCGATGCGCGCTTCGGCCTTCGCCAGGGGTACACATGGCAGACGCTGCTTGGCAATTTATCTGCAGCAGAGTCTATCACCGGCCAGCCACATCGGCTCGTCTTGTTGAGTCGGCATGGCGAAGGCTTTCACAATGTTGCTGAGGCGCGCTTTGGTTCCGGGGCTTGGGATGATGTGTGGTCCAAGCTGAATGGATCTGCTGATGGACTGGTCTGGGGTCCGGATGCTAAGCTGACTGCGCGTGGCAAGCGACAGGCGATTGCACTGCGTGATCGGCTTGAGCAGGATGGTCCACAGATTGGCGCTTGGCTAGCGAGTCCACTGAGCCGCGCACTCGAAACGGCTTCTATTCTTTCCGGCAACAGCAGTATTCGTGTCTATGAAGCCCTCAGAGAAGTATCTGGCGTCCACACCTGCGACTGGCGATCATCAAGGTCCGAATTGGCTAGACGCTTCCCTTGGGCAGATGTACACAGCTTGTCAGAGCAAGACCACTTCTGGGCAGCTGATGAGCGCGAAACGGATGCGCACGTCCGACAAAGAGCGACACAGGTCGCCAAGTCTCTCTTGATGGAGAAGGCGCAAATCTTGAGTGTCACCTCTCACTCTGGCTTCATTCGCAACTTTTTGTTTGCAACACATCATGCGCCTTATAACATTGGCACGGCTGGTATGATGCCTTTAGTGTTAACGTATGCTTGTTGACTATTTGAGTATGCTTTTGACGATACAATCACTTGTCGTGCTTCTTGGTAGCAATGAGCTTCTCAATGGCCTCGTGCAATGCCACCTTGCTTGCCTCGTGCATCTCCCTCTCATGCTCTAGCTCGCGCTGCATCTGCTTCTCAACCACCTCCATTGCATGAATCTGCTTCTCCTTGGTAGCCACCTCTTGATGCGCATCCGTCAATTGCACTACTGTCAGCATTTGCTTAATTCATTGGTTAGAGCTTACCGTGAACCTTGTCAGATGCTTCCTTTTGACAGGCAGACTCAGTTTGAGCCTGCTTGAGTTGCTCAACCTGCGCCAATGCCTCCTTCAATTCTTGCGCTTGCTTGGCCAACTTCGTATCCAACGACCCTTGCACGGCATGCGCCTTGTCTTCGGCATCCGTCATAAGACGCTGGAAATGCTTCTTGAGCTCAGCTTGTTCCTCCTGCCAGGCACCTTTTGCTTCATCGAGCTGCTTCTTGCCAGCCGTTGCAGCTTGCTCGACTTGCTTTTTGCCACCCTCGGCAGCCTTTTTCGCCTCTTTGCCAAGATCCGTTTGTTTCGCCTTTGAAAAGACGGAAGTCACAAGACTGATGAAGAGAATCACCGTATACAAGGCCGTTGCGAGGAAAAAGTTGTCTGTTACAAGACCTGAGAGTTGTTGCGGCACTTTGGCGGCGATGAGGTCCATATACCGATGTTGCCGGTCTGAGGCTGCATCATGGAGATTTGTCAAACGATTCGACTGTTGCCTCGGCATGATGGAAATGTCTATAGAAGCAAGGAAAACCAGACAAGAGCTGCTTATAAGTACAGGGTTTGTTCGGTTCGCAAGTGCCCGGGAGGTGAGGTCATTGTCGACTTTTCAGATGGTGCATAAGCATGTGATCGAGGAACACCCGTCACCCAGTTGATGTACCAAAGCCTACCCTATGAGCTGCAGATGATATGCTATTGATCGCAGAGAGGAGTGATTGCTAAAGAGACAGGAAATTTCTTGTCTACGCGTATGCATAAATGCATTGATGATGCAAAGCATGCTCTATGAATGTCGCATTGGTCCTTGTCAAACAAAAGCTGCACCTTCAACTGCTTGAGTGTTAAAGGCCAGCACGCTCAGTCGGTCATATTTTGATTTCGTTATAGAGGAGCACGGCGATTTAGCTATTGTTCTTGTCAGGGGTTAGCAGAAAGAGGCGCATCGGTCTAAATCTCTTGTGACTTGTCTCACGGCAATTCGACAACGACGCTCGGCTTCAAGATCAAGCACGCCTGCTGCTCTGCGCGCAAGTCACCATCTTCGACAGATGTGTGCTCGTGTAGCTAGCTCGCAGTCATTAGTTGTTGTCTCTCGACAGCCGATCATTCGTCAAGTGTAATGCCGTTTGAACGATCAACGCCTAGATGACGATCGCTCGGCAGATACACTTTCACCCAATCCAAGCTTTCCACTGTGCGCAGGCTGTTCATGCAAGCTACTACCGTATCAATACTGGCTCTTGAGAATGAGGAGATACGAAAGAAGCAATCGGTATGTGCTTCGCATGCGCGGGAGCACTGGTCGTCGCGCAAATAGGCATTCTATTTGTGCCAAAGAGAGAAGCATTCGTCGCGAAGACTAGGATGTTGCTATTCTTGCAACCTGCTCGTCTCTTCCTCTCTACTGTCATTCGATGGCCGACGATCATGAGCGCCGTAATCGCATCGCTGCAGGTGTGCGCTTTGGATTCGCCGTGTATGCCATTCACACCTTGGCCGCTTACTATGCCTCGTTACTGGCCACCTCATCCGCCATTTCTAGAGACTTACAATTCAATCTCTCTGACACCGTCTTTCTGTTCGCGTCTGGATCTCTTGCGACAAGCTTGATGCCGTTTTATGGCCAATTCATGGCGTGGACGGGCGATGCCAACATGAAAACGTTTGGCTATATTTGGAGCGCGGGGTTTCTAGTCATTGCAAGCTATGCCACGCGGCCTTCATCGCTTCTGATCGCCATCGTCTGTTCCCACGTCGGCCTTGCTGCTGTTGGTACAGCGTCCATCAGCATCCTGTGTGAGACGCCGACCAGACCACGGATACTCCATCTGGCCATTGCGCTGCTCCCGGTCCTCTTCATCTTGGGTCTTATACTTGGATCGGTGGGCGTGGAGACGCGAGATTGGCGCTGGGTTTTGCGTGGCTGGGCCATCAAAACGGCTTTGAAGGCTCTCTTTCTTGGCTGTTTTCGCTGGATCCTGCCGCATCACCACTCACCAGTGCATCTGAAGGATGCGCCTGTGGACTACTGGGGATCCCTTTATTGGACACTTGCTGTGGGTCTTCTCACTTGGTGTGCGAGCTTTGCGGCTGTCGAGCCAGAGTACGTGCCGCAATATGTCATCATCTTGACACTCTCGCTCGGCATCCTCTTTCTCATCTCTCTGCTTGTTCTTGAGCGGCGCACGAATGCAGCGGTCGCCATCTTTCCTCGTTATCTGTTGACACGCTCAGTATGGATGCTCTTGGTCATTGTGCTTCTGGTCAGCATGGGACTTGGCGTCTATCTGCTATACGTCTTCAAAGTCTTTCGGAATATCGCCAACTATGACGAGTATGCTGTGACGCAACGGTTCATTGCCTTTGCCCTAGCCTCCAGTCTCGGCTTCGCTTGTAGTCCGATCTTACTGCGGCACTTTGAAGGGCCTCATGTCTTGCTGATTGTGACGCCCTTGATGTCTGTCGGCATCCTCCTCTTCTCCTTCGTCAGCCAAGGCGATCGATCGGTTCAGCTCGGCTTTGGCATTCCATCGACCCTCTTGGTGGGCTTGGGCTCTGCCATCGCTTACTACATGATCTTTGCCACAACCCTCTCGACAGCACCGAACGAAAAACGACAGCTGCTCATTATCTACTGCATGATTATCTGTATCGGCTTGGGTCTCGGTCCAGCTGCCACCAGCACCCTCGTCGGCGCAAGCACGAACCGTATCCGACGCATCAGGGGAATTCAGCGTACACTTTGGGTTGCTGCCGTGCTGCCCTTCTTGGCATGCTTGTTGACGGTGGCGTACTGTATCGCTAATGCCATCAAGGTTGGCGAGCGTGGCAGTGACACCGAAGCCAACGAATCCGATGCGAGCGAGACGATTTCACAGCGAGCGGCGGTAGAGGGGTTGCGGGTGACTGATGGCGAAGAAGCAATGAATGACACGGCTCAGAGCGGTGGTGGAGTCGCTGACTTGCAGCGACGCACCTCTTATATCGTCTCAAAACCTGGACAACGACGGGCACGTTTACACAAGGTTGGTACCGAAACACTGAGAAAGATTCTCAAGAAGCCAAGCGCCCTGGATGCTCTCCCACAAAGACTTGAAGACCGAGTGGCTGCGGCTGCAGCTACCGATACGCCTGCAGACGATCCAGGGGCAGCTCCTGGTACCCATCGTGGCTTGACAAACGAGGTACCCAAGACAGACGCTGTGAGTCATCTGCGACGCCTCTTTCAGCCTCGCTGATGGGCATGCATCGTTAGAAGATAGATAATTGAATAGTCTAATTCGCGTGCTGAGCAGAGCGCTGCCTATGAAGCCTCCGCCACGAGCTCGGATACGCGATTGGCAATCCCCCAGGAAGACTGGAATCCCCAGCCGCCGACACCATAAGCATGAACGACGCGTCGGCCATCCTTGAGCCGCTGACCCTCGACGCGGACGCCACCTTTTCGTGATGGACGCAAGCCGACGTTGTGACGAATGATTTCAAATGGGTGGTCTTTAGGGAAGACGGCCGGATACTGCGTGCGTGCCCAGTCAAGCATCGTCTCGGCGAGTGCCTCATCGACCTTTGCATCATAGCTATGCGGTTGCTGACAGCCGCCGATGATGAGACCTGCTTCAACCTCTTTGCCATCCTCAAGCCGTGTACCTGGCCTTGGAATCAAGTAAGAGAGCGTGTGCTGTCCAACGCGTGACCATGTGTCAATCAAGTTCGTTGTATTCTTGACAAGGACGGTTTGGCCACGAGTCGGGTAGACGAGCGGGTCTTGCACGTCGGTCAGTGACTTGGCACCGAGACCTGAGCAGTTGACGATAAGATCGCCTTCAAGGTCTGCCAGCGCCGCCACTTGCTGCGCGACAATCTGGATATTGGCACGCTGCTTGAGTTCAGAAAACAAATAAGCGGCATAGGCGGGCGCATTGATGGTCACCGTCTCAAAGGCAATGCCAAAGGCTGCACCCTCGGGTAGAATCTCCCGTGCATCTTCTGGTGCCACGTCGCCTTCTTTAACCGGTTGCAAGACTTGGAATTTGTCACATAGTGCAGAGAACCAAGGTAATTCGCCATTGCCGACATCCGCCTTGCGAACAATTCGCGCATCTTGGTCGTCTGGTTCGCGCGGGTCGAAAATGTCATAGGACATGCACTTCCGTACAAGTTCCGGGTGCGTCTTGCACATCGCCATGAAATGCTTCAGTGTATCAGCCTCGTACCGCTGCATCGCCTTGTCATCGTTGCTGCAGACGGAGCGCCAATTGGCGCCTGCCCAGTCGGAGGTGTAGTCGATGCAGAAGCTGCCTGGGAATTTGTGCGCCACGAGACGGATCTTGTGGCCCTTGTCGGCGAGTTGAAGGGCACAGGAGAGGCCTAGCACGCCTGCACCTAGCACAGTGATGTCCATGATAACAATTAAAGTGGTGATGGTGAAGCAGTCGTTGAGTTGAAGCGATGCACTTGTAGATAACCTTGGAATGTGGGATGCACCATCTGTATAGCCAACTAGGGCAACAGGACCCCTTTCCTTCTATCGGATCTTTAGGCTGACTCTATGTACCTCAGATACTGATGTGAGGCTCCTACGAATGGCCGGATCTCTTTTGAGGGACGGCCACAGCTGAAAAGCACGCTAGTGCAACGAAAAGCCGCCATCCAAAACAATGGACTGCCCCGTGATGCTCGCATTTGCACACAGCATGTGCACCGCCTCTGCACAATCTTCCAACGTTGCAATCGCCCCTGTTGGCGTGTTTTGCTTGACCCAGTCCACTTTCGTCTTGTCAAACGCCTTTTCAGCCCATTCCGTCCATAGCAAGCCTGGGCAGACCGAGTTGACGCGACATTTGGGGCCTTGGTGGAGAGCGAGTCCGCGTTGCAGAGCAAGCGAAGCTGTCTTGGTGACGCTGTAGGCGAGGGCGCTGCCAGTAGCCTTGATGCCGGCGACACTAGCAGAAATAACCATACTACCGCCGTCGGCATTCTTCAAAAAGTGCGGCTTGGCAGCTTTGAAGAGGAAGAGATGTGCCTTGACATTCATGGCAAACGTGCGGTCCCAATCTTCTTCTGAGAGGGCGTCCAGATCATCCCAAGGTGATGCTTTCGTCCAGCCGGCGTTGGAGCAAATGATATCGATGCCGCCGAGTTTCTCGACCGTTTGCTCGACGAGACCGGCACAGACGTTGGACTGTGAGACGTCACCTTGCAAGACAATCGCCTTGACGCCATGCTGCTTCTCGAGCTCGGCAGCGAGGGTATCGGCGGGTTCTTGACGGGAGGCATAGTTGATGGCGATATTGCAACCGGCTTGAGCGAGACGAAGACAGATGGCCCGGCCGAGGCCTGCCGAGCCGCCTGTCACGAGTGCATTCTTTCCTTGGAGGTTGAGCATTGGTTCCGGTAGCGATGTGGTTTTCTGTGTGAGTGGTACAAGTATGGAGCCGGCTTGGTAATGATTTTAATCACTAGATCACTACTGTAGATGAGTGACCCCACACCAGAGACTCCAGAGTGCGGGCTTCAGAAGGTTTGGCCGGGTTTGATGTCGGAAAGGGACGGCAACCGCCGGGAACGAAGGCTTATTTCAGATGGGCAGGGGAACCACTCGACTTGTGCAAGACTGCATGCGCAAGAGGCGATGCATCATGAACAGATGAGCAAACGATAATCTAGACTGTACAAAAAGAGCCAAGCACAAAAAGGCAAAGACAGAACCGGACCCTATGATCCACACATGACACACTCATCGCGATTCTCAATCGAGCAAGTGAGCACCTTGTCATCATAGATATTCGCCTCTTCTTCCGTCATGTTGGCCTTGACGGCCTCATGGTCCACCGGCACACGCGCCGCTTTGACGGGCGTCGCCTGCACACTCGGCACGGCAGCAGCACCCGCATCATCCTCCTCATCACTGCTCGCCACCATCTCACTCTCCTTCTTGTCCAAATCAGGCGAGTCTGGCATAGCGGGCTGCAATGCTGTAGCGGAGAGCGACAAGGTCGATGGCATACTCGCCTCTTGCGGCGCATACTTGCGTGTCACGCGCCGTTTGGCAACAGCCATATCGGCCACATCGAGTTGTTCCTTGTCAACGGTAAACTGAATCGGTGCTGAAGCGGCCATCGTACGCAGGTAGTACATGCCCGTCTTGAGTCCCTTCTTCCAGCCGTAGAAATGCATCGAAGTGATTTTACCAAACGTTGGCGCCTTGAGATGCAGGTTGAGCGATTGCGATTGATCGATAAAGGCACCGCGGTCGGCAGCCATGTCAATTACGACTTTTTGTGACAACTCCCAGACAGTCTTGTAGAGTGCCTTGGTCTCTTCAGGAATGTTGGGAATGTTTTGAATCGAGCCACCATCGGCAATGATGCGGTTCTTCATGTTTTCCGACCAAAGACCCATCTCGACGAGATCCTTGAGCAGCCAAGGGTTCACCACCTGGAACTCACCGGCCAAGACACGTCGCGAGTAAATGTTGCTCGTATAAGGCTCAAAGCATTCGTTGAAGCCCAAAATCTGCGAGGTGGAAGCAGTCGGCATCGGCGCCACGAGGAGCGAGTTGCGAATACCGTGCTGGGCAATCTCACGCTTGAGTCCCGCCCAGTCCCAAAGCTTCGAAGGGGTCACATTCCAGAGATCATACTGCAGCAGACCTTGCGAAGCTGGTGAGCCGGCATAGGTGGAGTAAGTGCCTTCTTCCTGTGCAAGCTCGCAAGAAGCTTCGAGGGCACCGTGGTAGATCGTCTCAAAGATTTGAATATTGAGCTGCTTCGCCTCGGGCGAGTCAAACGGCAACTTGAGTGCCAAAAAGGCATCAGCGAGACCCTGAACACCCAAACCAATCGGGCGATGACGCTTGTTGGAGCGTTCAGCCTCAATGACAGGGTAGTAGTTGACATCGATAATCTTGTTGAGGTTGCGGGCCACCACCTTGACGACGTCGTGTAGCTTTTGAAAGTCATAGGTGGGCGACTCGGCGCGCATGTCGATAAAGGTAGGCAAGGCAATCGAGGCGAGGTTGCAGACGGCCACCTCATCGGGCGCCGAGTACTCGACAATCTCGGTACACAAGTTGCTGCACTTGATGGTGCCGAGGTTCTTTTGGTTGGACTTGCGGTTGCAGGCATCCTTGTAGAGCATGAATGGGTTACCCGTCTCGGTTTGCGACTCGAGAATGGCATACCACAGCTTCTGTGCCTTGATCGTCTTCATGACCTTGCCGGCTTTCTCATACTTGGTGTAGAGTGCCTCAAACTCATCGCCATAGACTTCATGCATACCGGGACACTCGTTGGGACACATGAGGGACCACTCGCCATTCTCCTCCACGCGCTTCATAAAGAGGTCCGGAATCCAAAGAGCGTAAAACAAGTCGCGCGCTCGGACTTCTTCCTTGCCGTGGTTCTTGCGCAAGTCGAGGAAGCCAAAGATGTCTGCGTGCCAGGGCTCAATGTAGATGGCAAAGGCACCCGGCCGCTTGTTGCCACCTTGGTCGACGTAGCGGGCAGTATTGTTGAAGACACGCAGCATAGGGATAATACCGTTCGAAGTACCGTTTGTGCCGGCAATGTAACTGCCGGTGGCACGAATGCAGTGTACATTCAAGCCGATACCGCCGGCCGTCTTGGAGATCATGGCACACGTCTTGAGGGTGTCATAGATGCCATCGATGGAGTCATCCTTCATCGTGACAAGGAAACATGACGAGAGCTGCGGGTTGGGTGTGCCGGCGTTGAAGAGCGTGGGCGAAGCGTGTGTGAAGTGCTTCGACGACATGAGGTTGTACGTCTCAATGGCCTTTTCAATGTCATTGCCGTGAATACCAACGGCAACACGCATAATCATGTGTTGCGGTCGTTCGGCCACGGCGCCATTGATACGCAAGAGGTACGATCGCTCGAGGGTCTTGAAGCCAAAGTACTGGTACGCGAAATCGCGGTCATAGATGATGGCACTGTCCAGCTCATCCTTGTGCGCCATGACGGTCTTGTAGACGTGCTCGCTAATCATCGGGCTCGGCTTGTCATTCTTGGGGTTGATGTAGGTATAGAGATCGTGCACGACGGCCGAGAAGCTCTTCTTGGTCTGCTTGTGCAGGTTGGAGACGGCGATACGGGCTGCGAGGATGGCGTAGTCTGGGTGATGCGTGGTCATGTACGCGGCCGTCTCGGCTGCGAGATTGTCGAGCTCGATCGTCGTCACGCCCTTGTAGACACCAGAAATGACCTGGAATGGTTAGTCGATGCAATCAGACGCGTCGGACGCGTTACTTTTTGCGTGATTTGCTCTGCATAGACGTGTTCGGCGTCGAGGCCGTAGCAGAGGCGTTGGACGCGTGATGTGATTTTATCAAATTGGACGCGCTCGCGGCGGCCATCACGTTTGCTGTGGATTAGTATTGCGCTTTGGATGGATGAAGAGAGACATACAGGACAAACATGATTGATGTGGATGATGTTGGTGGATGGAGAGAGAGTCGATGGATGGATGTGAGAGAGAAGAAGGGAAGGGAGCTGTACTAATGAACCCTAGCTACCTATAAATTCGCGTTTGGCAGGAGAAAAACCTGGGAAGGAAAAAGAACGCGTCTTTAATTAGCAAAAAAGGACGCGACGCGACGCGACTCAGATGCAGCAAGGAGAAAGATTACTATAGTCTATGGATAGGAATAGTCTACAGAAGAGCGTCAACGACTAATCAAGCCATGTTTCCGCACTCGAACCCCTGCAGCTGGCTCTTCCTCCTTCAGCTCTTTTGATGGCACCCGATGCAGCCTTAGGCCCCAATACAGCAACCCGGTGCCAGCCAACGTGTACATTGCCAGACAGAGCCCGTAGTGACGTAGATAGAGACACACGCTGCCAAGCAGGCACGCTACCAAGAACGAGACTTGCAACACGCTTGTCAAGACAGCCGGCTCGCGATGACCGCGACGGAGACTGCGCACGAGCAAAGGCTCATCATCCAACCGCACAGCGGCATGGAAGAGAGACTCGAGACCGGTGGGTCGTTCAGGCGCAAAGAGACGTTGTGGTGCGAGGGGTGGGGGTCCCTGATGTGCGTCTTGCCATTGCATTCTGGACAAGTCGTGGAGTGCAGGCCGTTGCGTGAATGCGGAAGCGCCAAAGACGGTGGAAGCCTGCGAGGCCGGTTGAAACGTGGCAAACGGGCTTGCCTGTGTCGCCGTCGGTGAGGCCTGCCAATCCATAGAATCTTCATCTTGATCATCAAGATAGATGGCGGCGGCGGCAGAACTCGCATGCGATGCACTGCGTGGCCGGACCTGGAATTGAAACGGGCTTGCTTGTGTCTGTGCCGTAAAGACATCTGTCTCTCCCTGCACTAAGTCACCAAGCTTCGAAGAGGTCTCACCGAGACGCGCCGAAACAGGCTGCTCCATGACCAAAAGCCGGGTCGAAAGCCATGCATGGAGCAGAGCGAGCACAACGCCAAGGATAGCGAGACGCTGTCTGAGCGGCGCTTCATGTGATAGACGCGGCAAGACGACGAGTGCTATCATGCGTATCAGGAGCATAAACCCTTGTAGCTGTAGGTATTCTGCTTTGCCTTGAAGCTTGCGTTGTGGAAAGCGTTGCTGGGTCAAACCCAGTGGATTCCAGAATGACCCAAGTACAAAGCATGCCGGTAGGAAAGACCAAGAAGGCATCCATGTCATTGGCCTTTTAACAGCCTCTGATAGAAACCAGACAAAGCTGACGAGGTGCATAGCCCAAAAGAGACAGCCACGCAAGAACCAAAGCGTCCGTGCTATACGCGATATGCGTACACTGGAAGGCTTACCGTTGAGCCATGTACCCAAGGCAAGCGACTTGGCAACGTAATTGTTGCGCTCAAGCCGAGCCTGCAACGTCGGCGCACAACTTGCGCAGAATAATGGAAATCGCTCTTCGAGAGAGGCACGATACGCCGGTAAGGCACTCTCATATAGTGCATAATCCTTATCGGACGGATCAGGCAAATAGGAAGCGAGCGTCTTGATCAAGAGCGCCTGATTACCACTACAGGTGGCGCAAAACGGCGATTGCAAGTCAGGCGCTTGCTTCAGCCGTTGCGCATGACTTGTTTCTTTGACCTGTTGATACTTTTCTGGAATGATGTCTGCAATCTGACCTTGTGGGTCGAGCACATTGAGTGCCTCGCAGAGAGGACACGTCCAAGCTTCAATGCGGCCAGTTCGCGAGCTTGTCTTGCCGGATTGAACGTTGCAATAGAAGCACGTTAAAAGCCGAGATTGTTTGCGAGACAGCAGAAGCGGCATGCGGCAGGCTGACTAGATATGGGTAGCTAGACGAGCTAAAGCGCGAGGATGCAATTGCAAGCAGTGCTTGTTGGTGTTGTCGCTGCAAACCTTCAATGATGCAAATTCGTCCGTCGTTGTTGCGTCGTTGCATCAATCTCGTTTCATGATCAACACCAAATCACAAATACGACAAGTGAGCTTCGCGCTGCTATAGCCTGCTACATGCTGGCTGAAGCTTTAAAGTCCTACGTCGTTGATCAATTCTCATCCGGTGATTCAATCTGTGTCCGGGACGATCCTGTGCTTAATGGAGGATTGCGTGTGAGGACATGCATGACGCGTGCGCGTCGGCGCACCGACCACATGTCTGCAGCTGTCCATCAGCTTGATCTCTTCACGGAGGATCTGCTTGCTGTCCGATCTCGCTCGGATCCGTATTCGACGTCGCGTCAATGCGCGATGCTATAGACGCCTTAAACCGTCTGGTTGAAGTAAAGAGCGCTCTTTAAGGAGTTTAAGGCCTCGTTGTCCTGGTTCTGCTACGCAAGCGACGAAATCTCCGTGCGCATCTCGCTCGACTGCTGCAGCCTGCAGCTGCGATGGTCGAACACAAATCTCCGAACGCGACGCGGACGGAACTCCATTGAGATCTGCACGAGCTTCAATATGGTACGGGCGCTGATTCGGGCTTAAAAATCATAATGCTTGCGAGCCTGCTACGAATGCGATGTCTAGGCACACATCAAGGAGCATACTCGAAGGGCTCATGTCAGCCTATCGCCTGTACTTGGCAAGCCTGATTGCTGATAACTTAGTGATGAATGCTCATTTCCAGCGGCCATGGTCGTATGCTGCTTGAGCTTATCGAATTGCATATACGAGCGTCCAACTTTCCCATACTCGTCAAGTGCAACACGGGACGAAAAATAACATGAAACAAATTTCTACCATGACAAACATTATCATGTATGCTTAGGACTTGTGTTTACGACGACGGCTGAGAGCGGGCCAGCTGGCCCGTCTGAATCAATGCCAGCCTGTCCTCACGTTGCTGTTGAATGCTTAGAAATCAATGACGGAACCGCTTGCTCAAACACTTGAGTGTCTTCAGGATATCCCAGCGCGACGATCATCTGACAAGGCATGACAGGCTGGATTTTCTAGAGACCGTGCATGGAAGTTGTTCTCATGAGCATTGTCGAGTCTAGCCCGCAGCATGTCTTGTGCCCATGCATATATATGATGGTGAATTGACTTTCATTGATATTGTCCACGGGTTCATGATCACGTTAACGTTGGGAATTGCCAGGTGCAACGGCTTTTCTGAACGGTGTCTCGGATTTGTCTCAGTCTTGAGTTACCGAGCGCCACATGTCCCAAACTCGGAAAAAAGGAACGATTCCCGCTGCAATCGAGAATAAGTGCCTAGTACTGCCTACGAATCTACACATGGGGACTGACTTATACTGAGTCTACGGTAGTTCCAAGAAATGCATGACGACATCGAAACTAGAATTGGCATCCCTGCAGTTCGGCGATGCCACCTCGCAAGGTTGGACATCGGGTCACTAGGATCACTAGCTATAGCCTCTACGCCAGCTGTGTCAGAGTACGAAATACGAATTTCAATTCAGATGCATGCAGTCGCCAAGGCCGGCTGCGGGTGCCGTACGATTCAGACCTCGCACTCGCAACTTTGATCTGTGGGCACCGAAGCACACCTCATCCGGCCATCTCTCTTGTCGTGAACAATCTCCATGCCGCACCCCCGTTCTTGCTTTTTCCCAATTGTCAACGCAGCTGACGCCGAGAGTGCAGGCGCAAGGTGCAGCGACAGTACGCCAACTGCAAGCACACAGACTGACACGGTGTACGAGATTGATAGATCGGGCAGACCTTGAGTCACAAGTCATAGAGACAAGCAGTTTCAAACAGCCATCACATCTCGTATGCCGTAGCGGCACGCTGTCTACCATTATGATCTCTTCTTGGATGCCTAGTGGTAAAGTGGTGGCAAGATGAAGCTTGGGCACCGTCGCATGACGACAAAGCCGAAACATGAAATCTCGATCGCAGGTGTAGTTTGAAGCCCTCGAGCGCATGAGCTGCAAAGAAGCCTCGCCGAGTCGAGCAGAAGCGGCTCACGCACGCACAGAGACGATCAGGTAGACTCTGAGCACATGTAAACGAACATGTGATAGAGACATAGCCCAGACCCGTTGCTAGGGCCATCGTCTCGACGATCTTTTGTACCCGATGGTCACTGGTCAGCATCACCAGCTGTCGCCTGAGAGGTTGACAACAAGCGCAAGCTTAAGGCCCAAGAGCTTCGCGTGTTTGAGCCAGATCGCTCAGATCCATGCGGGCCATTAAACATCGCGCCAGGCTTTTGGTTTTTGAAAAAGCCTTAAAAATTGGGCAAACGCGCGCTGCCGCCGTAATCTGAAGGATTGCAGTCTGCAGTCTGCAGCGCTCGCTCGTCAAAGGATGAATTTCTCGAGAATGCGTGGGCGGTCTGCTGTGCAAAATAGAGACTGCAGCAGACACCTTGGGCACTACGACATTGCGTTATGCGGCGCACTGTGGCTCATGGCCTCACAATAAGCAAAAGTCTTGCTGACGTACGCACTGCATAGGCGCATGCAATCAGGCAGAGTGCCAGTGCCAGCTTACGAACTGTCTGATTTAAGCTCCAAGATGATGCAGTGATTGCAACTTGTAGCACTTCCATTGCGATGCGGGTGATTCTTTCTGAAGTGTTTCAGAAGTGTCTTGAACTTGACTATGCTGAATCCTGGGTATGTCTGAGGCACTAGCTAGCTGAGCATAGCTCTGTTACAAGCAGTCATGGTTAGGAGTTAGGCAGTCTTGTGCAATGTAGATGAACCGTTGGCAAAGAAGCCTTAAAGCAACGCGAGACTGCAGTAGTGTGCGCTTCTGTATTTAACGTTTGCTGCTGATCTGGAAGGGGCCAGGGAGGTTGGGCGCCTCTTTAAGGGTGAAGGAGGACAACTTGGACAACTTGGGCGGGGAGGTCAGGCGCGTCCAGAAGGAGTTGCCCAGCAGCAGCAGGCAAAATGAAACTGACACACACACCCTCACAAACAACCGGAGGCGGTCCGAGAATCAGACTCACGACCACAATGTAAGAGTGAGTGATCCAGGTGGCACATCGAAACCTGCCAGGCCAGGCGGAGGATGCGAAATCATGTGAGAGATGATGCATCAGACATGTCATTCTTCCTTCACTTTCAATCTAGGGATGCAGGCGGGCGGGCGAGTCTCAGACCGCCCTCCTCGTAAGGCCTCATTGACTTTGTTTAAGTCATCTGCCTCGCCCATACACAGCAGCTCTCTCTCTCTCTCTCTCTCTTAGCCACTCTCACACACCCTTACGCACAGAGACTCAAGCCGGCCTTGGTCTCTCCCTACATAACGAACAAGCGCCCGCCTTCTCCCTTCGCATCCCCTTCTTGCTTTCTCCCTTCTATTTGCGCCTCTCTTTCCTGATCTGCGACCAGGAACATACACAAGCGGCTCACTCTATTTGTTGCGACCAAGGAGACGACTGCGTTGCAAGCGATCACGCGGCGCACCTTTTTTTGACTCCTGCCAGACGACCGCAAACTTATCTATCTGCGTCAAAAGTCAGCGCATCCACTCCTTCACGCCGATTACGACTTGCGGCACGAGAAAGAGTATCAGCGGCAAACAGAAGCTTTGACGAGACTCATCTACAAGAGACTCTCCTCTATTGACAGACGCAGCGCTTTGCCTGGTAGCAAGAGCAGCAGCGGCATCATCCGCACGAGGTTGACAAAGCCACACACACAACATACACCTGGCAGACACACAACACAACAACACCGTGCCCCTTAGTGCGCTCAGTCTACGACAAGCTTCACTCTAATCACCCACTCTCTATCTCATCACCTCCATCAGGTCGATCCGCTTCCCTCACTTCTAGCGCATCAACCTCATCTACCACCCAGCATGGACCGTCGCGCCTCCACCATTGAGCAGAACGACAACCAAGAGCAGCACAGTGCCTTTGAGCAAAAGAAGGCAACGGTACCCCTGCACGACTACAACGCTGCCGCTGCCGCGCTCTCGCGTCTCTCTGTCGTCAATGAAACAGCAGCGCGCCAGCTTCATGCCAGCACACAAGCGACTGGCGTCTATGACACCACCAACGCCAGTGTCAGCGGCAGCGTGCGCGCAGCCAGCCCCCTGCCAGCCGGCGAGAGTACCTATGAGACTGCCACGTGTCCCTCACCCAGCAAACGGTCTTCAGACTTCTTTGATCAGGTACTCGAGCAAGACCAGCACCTCAAGCGCTTGCGTCGCGACTCGGCTCGCGCACAGCAGCAGCAAGCTCAGGAGCGTGAGCAACCGGTGCGCATTGGCTCTAGCACACAGCTCCATCGTCTCCCTGCCATGGTGTTCCCGAGTGCCTTTGCACGCGCTCCCCTGAAGCATCTTGCCAGTACCCGTCTCGATGGCTACGCACTCGCCAATGGTGTCGGCAACACGAAGCGCTCGATCGCCATGCGCGTGCGTTCCCTCTCTGAACCTTTGCTGCCCTCTGTCCTTCACCGCGATCATGCCTCTCGACACGTGCGCGCCTCGGTCGAACCCCCTGCGCGTCCTGCAAAACGTTCGCGCGACAAGGCATCCCACCAACCGCCCATCTCTCAGCAAACTTTGCGCGAGCTGGAGCTCAATGAAATCTTCAAGAATGCGCAGCTACGGCATGACATTGTGCATGATCCCAACTTGCAGTTCCGTCCCAATACCGACGGCGAGCGTGGTGCCAAGAAGCGACAGGATGCCGATCGATACTGGCGCGCTGTGGCGAAGGAGCTTGATGCATTTGATCGTTTGCCGATGGAGAAGCTGCGCAAGACACGGACGGCGATGCTCTTGCGTGAGATTCGCAATATTTTGCTCTCGCTTGTGCCACAAGAAGAGAAGGAGCAGGTGGCGTCCATGTTTGACACGGAGCTTGTGACGCAGACGCTTGCCCATGGCCTCTTTGACGCGCCTGCGTTTGCACACCGTCTCTCGACCATCATGAAGAAGCATTGTGCACCTATGCGCGATGAAGCGGTCGACAACATTGTCGCGCGTCTCGCTCAAGCAGACACCTCAGTCGCATTCGCCGATGCCTTGCGCGCCACCTTTGATGTGCTTGAAGTGATGAAGCTCGATGTCGCCAACCACCAACTCCGCACCTTGCGCGGCTACCTCCTTGACTCGGCGGTGGAATTTGAGCGTTCGTGGTTCCGGCGACGATTCCAGGCGGATGCTGGCAAACAAGCGCGTGCGGCACAGTGGTTTGCTTCCGTGCATACCGATGTCACCGTTGACCCGCGTCTCAGCTTTGCAGATGGTTTTGTCGCGATGACGCAGACGGCGATTATCAAGGGCGAGGCGGTGCCGACATTCCACTTTGACCATGGTCGATTGCAGGCGCTCGGCAAAGATGCAAGTGAGTCGGTGGACTTCATGGTGGTGGTCTTGCTCGCCAAACAAATGCTCAAATTGCAAGAGACCGACTTGCCTGCTTTGAAGCAGGATCTCTGGACGCTCGTCGCTTCAGACCGTGCACCACCGCAAGGTCTTTCACGCTGGCAGGCTGCCATCCCATCCCTCGCCATGCATCTCGCACGGCTGGCAGAGCACTGCACCGGCTTGACGCTACCGACAACGGAGACGCTGACGTTTGCCGAACGCTGGCTCGAAAGGCAACTCGTCGCCGACTCTCCCGTCCGTGTCATGCTCACCTCGCGCCTCGCTTCGCTCTTGACGCAAGGTGTACAACATGCGCTTGTGGCTGAACAGCACAATGGCTTCAAGACTGGACCGGCACTCTCGCTCGGTGCGTGGCAAGATTGTGCACTCGAGGTGGATGGTCTCGCTGCACGCATGGCGGCTGTGGCGACGTTTCACTGGCGCGTGCATGGCCAGCTTTACCTCTCGCTCTTGGAGGAAGAAGCCGTGCAACAACTTGCGCTTTGATCTCTCAACGACATTCACTTTCAATCATCAATTCAACATTCTAGGCGTCTTTCCTCTGCGATTCTTGCAAAGGAGAGCAAGACGTCTATCCACTTTATTGCATCATGGGCGGATGACATTTTCTCTTCCTTTTTGTTTTTGTACTTCGGGCCCATTCATTACGTTTAGTCATTACACGGGAGCATAGCTACTTTGATCGTATCATATTCAAGTCCTTTTCCTTTATGCTTGCTTACCCATCTTTACCTTGAAATTAATGTATCGGATGCTAGCTATCTACATGTCCGTGTTTCAAGTCGGCATGCATGACTTGCTCAAACCCAAAAGGGCCCTCAGAGACTGGCTGTCCACTGTCGTCCTGCATGAACGTATCGAGCGGCGTCGTGCCCATCGACGATGCATCCCCTTCAGCCGCCAACGTATCCGCAAACAACAACTCAAACTGATTCTCCGCCGGCAACGCGGCACCTTGTCCGGCCATGTCGCTCGTCGCCGCCAGCAACGCATCCTGCGGCAACGCCATACCGACTAAAGTCGGCGTTCGCAGCGCCGACAAGGACGCCTTTCGAGAGCGCGACGTGGCACGTGATAACGACCGCGAACGCGCACCGCCACTTGCCGTGGGCCGCTCTGCATGCGTTGGTTTTCGCACACCCCCTGCCTGCACGGGTGCTGGTTTCGCATGGGGTTGTTGATGATGGTGCGGTAGCGGTGCGCCGCCGGTCATCGAACTGGAGATTGGCTGGGATGGAGCGACGTGTGCATGGAGTGGTGAGGCGTGGGCATGGGCATGCGCGTGATGATGATGGTGATGACGCTGAAGGCCCATGAGTAAATCATCACTCGATCGCGAGGAGGCGGATCTTGAAGCGCCCGTCAACGGATGATGCAGACTTGCGCGACGACGGAGGCGAGCCGGTGCCGACGGTTGTGGCTGCGCATCGGGACTCGGTGGCTGTAATGCTGGCGAGACACTTGGCGACTCGGGTGTTTGTGAAGCGGCACTTGTGCTACGTTCGAGATAGGGCCGCGGCAGCTCATCGAGCGCTGTATTATCCGCAGGATCAACGTGCTGCTCCCTCAATAGGTTTTGGTAGTGCAACAATGATTCGGCTTGTTGAGCGACCAAGGCATCTGGTGCGTCGTACTTGCCCAGGAAATGCTTCTTGAGATGCGTGGCACAGTTGTCTCTGCGTGCAAAGAGGGCACCGCATCCTTCAAAGGGGCAGTGGAATTTGCGTTCGCCTGTATGGATGCGACAGTGGCGAGCCAGATGTCCGCTTGTCGTGAATTGCTTGTCGCAGTAGTAGCATTGGTGTGCGCGTTTGCCCTGAGCGTTGATAACCATGTGTCCAAACTTGCTCTGATGGCCGTGATGGCTGCCGACGCCCGGATTGCCAGGGTGGTGATTCGGGGCTAATGTGGGCGAGGCGCTATTGTTGGCGCGAAGCGGCGTTGATGTACCTGTGCCGCTGGTCGCAATCGACGGCGTTGAAGCACCGGATGCAAAAGCAGACTCACGGCCGCTATTGCCGAGTAGAAATAGCTCAGCTGGGCTATAGCAATGACCATCTGCGCGCAGGTACTCTGGTGAAAGCCGTTCAGGCGTCGGCGGCCGATGCAATCCATCCGAGTCATGTCGTCGGAGTGAAGACATGGTATGAAGCGATTCGGGCAAAGTGGCATCGGTATTGGACGCTGCCGAGTGGGCTGAAAACTCGCTTTCACTGCGCGTGCGACTGCGATGGTAGACGGGCGCGTCGGGTTGGAAGCCATAGAAGCTTGTGCCGGCCGACTCTTCTTCCTCAGTGAAGGGTGTCGCGATGCGCACCACGTTGGATGGATCAAACATGAGGTGCGGATGGAGGGCCGGACGCTCTTGAAGCGGTGCGTCTGTGGCATGCGCCAAGGGTGGTTCTGTGTGCGCTGAAGCCTGCATGCCCAGCTCACTCACCGTGTTGGATCGCCAATCTTGAACAGCGTTACTCGACCAGATAGAATACTGATCCTCATTATCAAAGAGCGAACTCGTGCTGGCCTGTGGCATTTGACCGATGGCGACGCCTGCTGCCGCGTTGAATCCGGGGAACTCGGTCAAGTGTGGATCGACCGCGTCAGATTCTTGAATCATGGACGCAAGCAACTCGTCCGGACTCAAGCTCGTCGGCATCCATGGCTGTCCTTGTTGATCCATGCTTCACAAGAGGTCAAAAGTGTGTTTCTGTACTGTGGTCGCTGAAGGTGGGGCGGGTGCCAAGGTCGTGTCAAGGTCGTGTCAAAAGGTCGTCTGCGTGCTACCGGCGTTGCAAGGCCATGGCGCAGATAGATATGAACGAGCAGTACAGACGCTCTAGGTGATTGACGAGGCCTTTGCTTGCGAGAGCGCCAAGAAGCTAGCGAAGCAAGGTGGTTGAATGGCTGGTCTGGTGGTGTCCACGGGTGTTTTCTGCAAAGGTTTAGAAGACAAGGCAAGACGACAGATCGACAAGAGTATCTACCGAGTCTATAGGTATACTTCTAGTATCTAGTATCTACTTCATGGTTACGAGCTCCTCAGCCGAGGTTGGGTGGATGGCCACACAGCTGTCAAAGTCCGCCTTGGTTGCACCCATCCTGTTTTGTAAGCCGGTATTCGATTAATGTGGAAGAGCACGTACTTGATGGCCACGCCAAAGCCCTGCAGAATCTCGCTGGAACCTGCGCCAATGATGTGGAGCCCAACGACTTTTTCGTCTTTACCCTGGCAGATGAGCTTGTACTTGGTCGGCGCCTTGTGCTCGAGCATGGCATAGTACATGGCTGTAAAGGAAGAGGTGTAAATCTTGAGATTCTCCTTGCCGTACTTCTCCTCAGCCTCGGGCTCGGTGAGTCCAATGTTGCCCACCTCGGGATGCGCAAAGATGACAGAGGGAATCGTGTTGTAGTCGAGCTTGGCGTCCGTCTTGCCGCCAAAGAGACGGTCAGCAAGCTTGCGACCTGCGGCAATCGCGACAGGCGTCAACTCGACCTTGCCGACGACATCACCGAGCGAGTAAATGTTGTCGACATTGGTGTTTTGATATTCGTCTGCCTTGACGTGCTTAGACTCGGCCGTCTCGACACCAGCGTTGTGCAAGTTGAGGCGCTCCGTCTCGGGGTTGCGGCCAATGGCCCAAATGACCGTGTCAAACGTGTCGGTCTTTTCACCCTCGGGCGACTTGTACGAGACCTTGATTTGCTCGCCAGACTTTTCGAGCTTGGTCGCAGACGTCTTGCGGTGAATTTGGATGCCGTTCTTCTCGTACGCTTCCATAATGGTATCTTGCACCATCGGGTCAAACGGCCGCAGGAACTTGTCGTGACGGATAAACATGTGCGTCTCTGTGCCGAGTGCGTTAAAGATACCGGCAAACTCGACGGCGATGTAGCCGGCACCGACAATGAGTACCTTTTTCGGCTGCTTTTCAATGTCAAAGAAACCGTCCGAGTCAATACCGAGCTCGGCGCCTTCGATCTCCTCAGGCTTGGCAGGTGCACCGCCGACGGCAATCAAGATCTTCTTAGCCTTGTAGGTGTTGGTGCCACTGCCGTCGTGCATCTTGACTTCCACCTCGTTGGCGCTCTTGAAAGACGCATAGCCAGAAATCCACTCCACCTTGTCATTATTGAGGTTCTTCTCATAGATGCCATTGAGGCGCTTGATGTACGCATCTCGCTTCTGCTTGAGAGAGGGCCAGTCGAAGTCGGCATTGCGCGTAATATCAAAGCCATACTCGCGCGCCTCCTTCAACTTTTCAGCCATGTCGGCCGTGTTCCACATGACTTTTTTAGGTACACAGCCGACGTTGACACAGGTACCGCCGAGTCGGCCGCTGCCTTCGACGATGGCCACTTTAGCGCCATAAAGGCCGGCAGCACGTCGGGCTGAAGCGAGGCCGCCGGAACCGCCGCCAATAACGAGGTAATCAAATTCGCCTTGGATAGGAGCCATGGTGCGGGCAGAGGTTGTAAAGGCACGGGAGAAGTGTGCGAGTCTAGAGGCAGCCAGCTTTGCAGGATTGCTTTAGGGAAAGGTGGTTGACAAATTCGGTTTGTTGAAAGCGGTGGCGGCAAGTGACGTCTTGCGAGATGGCGACATGCGACTCGGACTTTCAATCTGTCAAGGAAACGATACTTAGCTATAATGAATGAAGAACGAGAATGCAGATCTTAAATGATGAGCTGATAAAGAGCTAGTAAGGAGACGGCACTGTCGCGAAATTGGGCCTCGTACGCAAAGCCACCTCGGCCCATGTCAAGACCTCCGTCTCGCCAGCAACGGCAGCAGACGTTACCTGCGGCTGCTTCTGAGCGCGATGGGCAGCAGATCGGTATGGCAAAATTGGCGATGGCTTGCGAGTTGGAAGCTCGGGATAGTTTTCAAGGACCCAGACTTGCTTCTCGAGACCGTTTCTGCCACTCGGCGAGGTTGACTGCGCACGTTCATGGTCATCCGTGAATGTGCTGGTAGAAGATACATCATGGTTGCTGTTTTCCCTATCGATACGCATTTCAATCGCTTCTTGCACCATGACACCCTCAAACATGCGCGAGACATGGCGCGTTTTGGGGCGATGGCCGTCTTCAAGGGTTCGCAAGCTGTGGTTTGTGGCCCCTGCACCAAGCAAGTCAAAAATAGGCGTAAACTCGGTATGCAGACTGCGCATAAAAGCTGTTTGCAGTTCAGGACCTTGCATCTGCTGGAAGAGGTTGAAGACGGAAAAGGGAATAAACTCAAGTTGCTTGCGAACGGTTGGGGCATGAATGGGGATGGCGTACTTGAAAAGCAGCAATTGCGTCGTGCCACGGTCTCGCGTCTCGAGTCGAATGAGCTCTGGCAACAAAAAGGCATCGTCAAAGTCGAGGTTGTGAATTTGCGTTTGCAATCGATTGAGGGCATGCATCAAGCGCGAGCGAAATGCCTTGATTTCCATGTCCAGGGCCGCCATGTCTGAATCACAGTGCAGCAACACCTCGCGCAAGGATTTGCCATAGTGCTTGCGAACGAAAGCAAGGCATTCCTCACGCAGCATGTGGTCTTGCACAAAGGCTACCGGCAAACATGTTCGATCTTCGGGCGGCACAAGGATTTGGAAGCCACCGACGATACGTGCCTGGACGCCAAAGCAGCCGACATGCAGTCCTGGTCGCCATTGAGACGTCAGCGGTGCATAGTGCCACATGGTGCGCAGATACTCGTGGACATCGTCCTTTGCTAGATTCAAAGAAGCGCTGATGGAGTTTTGCATATTGAGCGGATTGGCAAAGCGCAGGCCATTCGACAGGTAATGTTCGACATCTTGCTCTTCGACGTGCTTGACGAGAAAAATAATGTGGCCAATGCCTGTTTCTCTTGGATACAAGCTCGTTAGGCGTCTGGCATGCTGAATGTCCCCCGTATGTGCAATCCGGTCAAAGCAGATGCCCATTTCGCGCAAAGGGATGCCGAGCTTCTCTGCCAATTGCTGCGCGCCACAGCAAAAGAGTTCGCGGAGATACACAGAAACTTCATCGCGCGATGCTTCCATGGTGGAATGCTCACAGGATGCCACATGTAGGCGCATGCGTACGAGCATGGGCGCAATGAGGTGCCAGCTCGTCGAGGCGTTGAGCATCCATCTGAAGATGGCCGACGAGGCATCAAAGACGTCTGAGGAGAAGTCGGTGTGGATGCTTGTGATTTTATGCACGGGAATGCCGCCGTCGTGCTGCAGTCAGCATGGTTCTCTGCCAAACAAGGCTTACATTTTGGATGAGCACATGGCCTTGTGGATCGAAAAAGATGGCGGCAATCGAAACTTGCTTGGCACGACTTCGCGTTCGGCAGTGCTGCAAGAGGGTCCAAAAGAGAAATGTCAACAGAGAGAGACAAGTGACGCATGCCTGTTGTCAGCATTCGTTGATATTTCTTTGAGCAACTTGCGATGACGAGCAGCAAGACCTGCGCGGACGTGTTGAAAGGGCGTTCCGACGGACGCTCAAGGACGGTTCGCGCATTTGGGAGTGCTCGCATATCGCTCATCAAGATGGCTTCCACACCGAGCGTGATGACGCTTGTGGCAAAACACAAGGCGAGCAAGTATATCCATCGCGCTGCCCAGTGATAGCGCAGTCGGAAGATGAATGCGAGAGCTGCCGTTGAGCCTGCGCAAGACAGCAAACTGGCATAGATGCGGTGACATGCCGTGACGGAGACGTCGAAGTTGGTGATTGTCCTTACGTTGATGACTTCGACAAAGATGTGCCCGAGTCCTGCAATCACACCGCCGGCGACGATACGCGCGACGATGCGGCCAGTCTGACGGTCTGTGTCTGCGCCTTTACAGATTTGGAAAGCGAGAAAAATGCAAAGAAAGGGGACAACGAGGCTGAGGACCACGAGTGGGCCACGGTAATGAAGATGGTCGCGAAAGGATGTCCAGCGCAGACTCCAGTGGGCCAATAGGTTGGTTGCTGAAGCAAGTCAGCGTCCTGCGTGCGACAAGATTCTTGCGTCTCACCGAGAAAGGCGTTGCCTGCGACAGAGAGGGCGGCGGCGGCGAGGAAGAGGGTGTCTTGGACGCGGTGATGCGACGCGCGACGGCTGCGCAGGGCAATGACGGCGCCAGCGTAGCCTATGAAGCTGGCCTGCTCGTCAGTGTCTTAGCTTGAGATTGCGCTTGCGTACAATAAAGGCATAAACGAGATAGGGCACGTCAACATGCTTTTGTCAGTGTGTTGCGCCATCCTGATTGAGCAGGCTGACCTTGGACACGGATGGGCCGTGCTGGCTTGACTGCTGCGTCACGTTGTATAAGCCGTCCACATGCATGAGGCGCTGCTGAGTATCACGGAGGCGAGCAAATAATCAGGAGAAGAGCCAGTCGGTTCTCAGGAGTAGGTTTGATTGGACTGTTGGTTTGTGCAACAGTCTTCTATCCTGAAACTACACACATGTATGGACATATAGACATCTACGCAAGGCCTTCTGTACATAAGAACCAGCTTAGATTGTCGTTGCTGCAGCCAAATCATCTGCATTCAAGAAATCCACGCCCAACTCGAGCTGCTTGCGCCAGACGGCATCGCGTGCATAGATGGGCCAGAGTGGCGACTCCCACAAACGTGACTTGAGACCCATGCTGCGTGCCTGCTCAATCAGTGTTTTTGTCTTGTTTTCTTGACTGCTCGTGATGGCTTGTTTGCCATCCCATCCAATATTCAAACGAAACGACATGCTTGCAATGGGCGACAGGGTTGGCTTGAAGGTGCTGTTGAGCGCCGCCAGCGGTGCATCGAAAAAGTAGTCTCGGTCGGGACGCGCGAGAAGATAGTTGAGGGGCGTGTTGCCCGTGCCAATCACGGTGACTTGGCGGGATGAGATACTCGTATCGGAGGCGTTGACAAAGGAGAGGTAGCCGCGTCTGCGGAGCGGTTCGACGGCGGAAACGACAAAAGGCCACGTCTCGGCGCCGTTTGTCTTGACATCAATCAGGAGATTGAGCGTCAGTGATGTCTGCGTGTCAAAGACACCATTGCGTTCTGTCAGGCCATAAGCAGACTTGGCAAAAGCCGTGTATTGATTCTGTGGATTCTTTTGATCGAGGATCGCTACCAGTGGATCAATGTAGAGCCCGCTGAAGGTCCGGTTGGGTGTCAAGGCTGCCACATCATGGCCGATCAAGAGAGTGCCATTGACGAGCCAGACATCCGCCTCGATGGAAGAACAGCCATACGAGAGTGCCGTGAGCATGGGAATGTCTCGCCAGTAGTCATTGTGCGAGTGCACAGGCACAGGAAAGACGTCTCGTAAAAAGTCACCTGTTGAGGATGGAAAGAGGCCATAGTCAATAGAGTCTAGCGCTGCACGAGACGATGTAGGAATGCTCGAGGGCCTGGCACCTGCAGTGGACTGAGCTGCACCGAGAGAGAAGAGTGGGAGAAGTGAGATGAACATGCCGAGGATGAAGAAGAGAAGAGCAACGTAGAGAGAAACAGCAGCAGCCAGGTTTGTCTATGAGGTACCTAGGTGGCCTTTAGATGGATATGGTCTGTGCAACCTCTAGCTTGCAGGTTGCTAATGATGTAGCATGCCTCCCGACGTTGCATCTCCAGACTCGGACAGGCACTGTCAGGCAGATGAGCAGATGCAGCATGACGCCAATCTCTCGCCGCCCATTGGCTAATCTGAAATGAGCAAAGATTAAGCACAGTCACAATGATGGATCACTCAACTTCCAAAGAAAAGTCATTGACAGGAAGCTAGACTAAAGAAGCTGCAGCAGCATCGTCCAAAGGGCTTCCCTGTATTCTTTCTTGTCTTTAAAGTAGCGGCGGCCATTTAAGCGAGTTTGACGGTCTGTCTCCGGCTCTACACGCGCGGTGTGTCTACGTCAGCGCTGCAGGTGAGGCCTAGGCCTAGCTGTACATGTAGCTATTCCAGATGGTGTACAATGGCAACTTGGCAAGTAGTACTCTTTTCAACGCAGTCGCTCAAGCTCGGGCCGTTGCATGCTTATAGATGACTTTGTCGGCAGGCTCTCGTTCTGGTACCTAGGCCTTCATTAGACAGTATTCCCGATAGCTAGGCTAAGCTAGCACTGTACAAGTGTAGATGATTTCATTGCGCGCCATTGCAAAAGAAGAATGAGAACCGACCACAACCAACAAAGCTAAAGCTGGAGCATAGCCATAGGCATCTAACCGACGCGCGCTCAGTCTTCTCCTGAGCAGACGACGACAAGATTCAAGCGCGTCCGACGAGCTTCACCTTTTGATTCCCTTCTCGTCTGCATTCTTCTTGCCAAGCTCAGGTCAATCGCGACAAAGCGCTACCAGCTTGCGTCACTGAGGGCGAGCCACTCAACCAGGCCTTGGACAGCCGCGACTTAATCAATCATCAAGCTAGTTTAATTTCTTACTTGTTGGCGCTGCTACTTCTTAGGCCTTCGTCAGCAAGCCGTAGCAAAGACGCGGAAGCAGCCGACCATGGGTAATCCTTTCGAGGCGTGTCTACGCAACGTGCCGACACCCACCTTGATTCTGACACGGGACCTCGGTATCCGTTATGCGAATGCGACAGCGAGACGGCTCATTGGCGACGGATGCAAGACATGGCAGGCGACCGGCCTCTGCATTCAGCCGGCGCAATTTGAACGGCTCGTCAAGATGGAAAATTCCGAGCAGAGTCTGGATGTGATTGTCAAGGAGGCCAAGCAAGAATACAGAATATCCTTGATTGAAGGCGAACAGGATGAGCTGCTCTTTATGGTGGTTGTGATGCACGTCGAGCTCGTCACAGACTATCGCACCTTGTTTGACAAGATGCCCATGGTACGCCTCCTTCTGAATCCGTTGAGGCACCAGCAAGCTAACTTCTAGATTGTGGCCCAATTCACCGAAGTCGACACCTTTCACAATGAGGCCTTCTTAGCCTTTTCCGGCTTGCCCGAGACGGAAGTCGACTACCTGCAAAGCATACATCCAGAAGACCTTGCTGCTTTTAATAAAGAACTCGCGCAAGACGCTGGCATGCATCCAGACGCATCCTACAGCAGTGCGCATGCCCACCGCCTCCGTTCGAGCACCGGCCAGTACCGCTGGGTCAAGGCTTCCATCTTTAAATTCGGCAAAAACAAGACGGTCTTTAGTTTTGACGTGCATGACCTCTACGTCATGGCCTCGACGGCGCGAGAAAAGACTGAATCATTACGGTTAACAGAGTTGGAGAATCAACGACTCATTGACTGTGAGAGTACCGCCAAGGAAGGCAGTCGACTCAAGGGCGAGTTTCTGGCAACCACGTCGCATGAGATTCGGACACCAATTGCCGGCGTGATTGGCATGGTGGATTTGTTGCTCGATACTGAACTCGACTCGGAGCAGCGTGACTATGCCAATAGTATCCGGACGAGTGCTGATGCGCTGTTGACGGTCATCAATGACGTTCTTGACTTTAGCAAGATTGAGGCTGGCAAGCTGCAAATCACAAGGCAGCCGTTTGAACTAACACAGCTCGTCAAGGATGTCGAGACGATGCTCTCGTTTATGACTTCTAAAAAGGGCCTTTCGCTCAAGGTGGATGTCGAGCCGCGACCTTTTTACCTCTGGGGCGATCGCGGCCGTGTGCGTCAAATCATTACAAATCTCTTGTCGAATGCCATCAAATTTACTCAGCGCGGGTCTGTCACACTCAATGTCGAACGGCTTGAGCAAACAGCCAAGCAAGCCAAGATGAAATTTTCCGTTAGCGATACTGGATCGGGCATGACGCAAGAGGCACTTGCGAATCTCTTCCGGCCGTTTGCGCAAGGCGAGGCAGGCCGCAAGTTTGGCGGCACGGGTCTTGGCCTCAGTATCTGTAAGCAGTTGACGAAGCTCATGGATGGCGAAATTGGCGTATTGTCCGAGGTGGATAAAGGCACGACGTTTTGGGTCATTTTGCCGTTCGATTTGAGCAGCAACAAGGCGTTGCTGAAGCAAGCTGCCGAGTCTAGTCAGGCGTCTCAACGGCTGACCGAGTCGTCGAGAACCTCTTCCGGTGGCGCGAGTGCATTTTCGAGCATCGATTCGGATCCAGAGCAGTACTTCAACTCGCGTCTCAACGAGCTCTTGAATCTCGACGATCTCAAATCAGCCGGTGACCCTGATTCACGGCGGCCGTCCGCGTCAAGCGATCATGCCGTCTATCCGCCGCCGATTCGACATAACGCCTCCTTTGAGAACCCGGCGCGGCCAGAAATGAGCAGACGCCCGAGCTTGAATCCGCGTTCCCTTTCGACACTCTCCATGCAGTCTTCAACGACCGTTCGACAGTCGCATCCCGAGGAAGAATTCGAATCGAGCGAGTCGGAAGCCATCATGAGTCCCTCAAGTCCAGTGTCGCCGAGAGATCGGTCACCGCGCGATCGCGTCGCCGCGGTACCAGAGATTCCGCATCAGTCGTATTCTGCGTTTGGCAGAGATTTTGGGCGCAAAGAGAATCGCTCGGATAACGCCTCGACTGGCAGTTCACAAACGGCGCGACGTGGGTCTGAGCAAAACTCGTCGGCCACGACGCAAAATTACAAGGACAAGACCATCTTGCTGGCCGAGGACAATGAAATCAATTGCAAGATTGCCATGTCGTTGTTGCGCAAGCTTGGCTATAGCTGTGTCACTGTCAAGAATGGTCGTGCGGCGGTGGATGCGATTGACGAGCGCGCTTCGTTTGACTTGGTCTTGATGGACTGCCATATGCCGTTGCTCGATGGCTATGAAGCGACGCGGTTGATCCGCCAGTCGCCGAATGTCCACATGCGCAACATTCCTGTGATTGCCTTGACGGCCTCGGCTGTCAGCGGCGATCGGGAAAAGTGTATTGCTGCTGGCATGGATGACTACCTGACCAAGCCCGTCAATAAAAGGCATCTTGAGAAGAAGCTTCAGAAGTGGCTTTTCAATTGAGTCTTCAGCGGGATCCTGTGTTTATTTTCTGATGCTTATGCTATGCTATGGACTGCTATGGCAGCCTTGTGTATTCCCCCTTTTTTTGGTTCGTGGCATGGGCTTGTTGCCCCTATGAAGTCTATTAGCTCATGAGTTTATTGTAGGCGAAGCGCATCCTGAGTAGTACTTTAGCTATAGGTATAGGTATCGCTATAGCTATGGCTAGTGGTCAGTGACTAGGTACTAAGTACCCAGGTTGTTAGGTTGGCTTACCTCAGCAGCTTTGGCTCTTGCCCAGCCACCCCATCTCGTTGCCTGATGCGGTTTACCTAGGTAAGCTCCAGTCTTCCCGTTTAGGCGGCAGAGAGAGAAGCCGACCTAGCTATAGCAGAGACAAGCCTGCAAAGAGCAAGCGCAAGTCAAGCGATTCTATAATACGCTGGTAGACTAGTCTGGTACGTACATTAGCACAAGGACTAGGTGTCATGGCCATGTCCAGCTGTGGGAGTACAAAGAGGAGCACGAGCGCGAGCACGAGTCCGCATCCCAGGTCCGCCGGCTCGACGACTCAGCCCCCTTCTGCCACCGCCGCCTCTACAGGTGACCGTCTCGAGAGCGCAAGCCAGCAGCTTCATCCGTACGGATTCTTTGGGCACGCGCGATCGACTAGCCGGGATCGCTCAGAGATCTTTCCACAGCAGGACCAGGCAACGACCCTGTTCAACACGAGCACGCCTATCGCTATAGCGAGCAACAACGGCGCCTTTCAAACACAGCAACCACATAGCAGCGCAAGGCCCGAAAGCGCACAGAGTGCAAGCGACCTAAGAACTCGGCCTTTACTCTCCATCACAACAACGCAGGCGACGCGCGGATTGAACGTCCATGCACCAGGCGATAATCAGACGGTGACATCAACGACAAACCCTTCCATCGAGGACAGTCTACAGCAACAAGCGCTGCTGATGGGCGATTCAGGACAACAGCCGTTCGCATTTGATAGCACAGGGTCGAGTATCGACTATACGCAAGCGCTTGCACAGGCGCAACTGCAGCAGCTTCAACATCAACGACAACAACAGCAGCTGCATCAACAGCAACAGCAGGTCCCGCAATTCTCGCTCTCGCAGCAGAATTATGACGGTACCATGACGACCCTGCATCATGCGCTACCAGACGGTGTCGACTTGACGGCCGCGCCGGGTCATCACATTTCAAGACGAACCTCGCCATTTGAGGCGAGCGCCGGATCGCCGTTGCAACCGGCCCAGCAGCGGCCTTTGACTTCCACGAACTCTTTGTTGAGCCTACAAGATCCCTACGCCAACGGCCTCGACGTGCCGTCGCCCTATTCAGACACGGCGAGTTTTCAAGGGAGTGAATTTGGCGATCATGGCTCACCGCATCCAGACATGTTTGCGCTCTCGCGTACAAACTCCATGACCTCGGCCTTTCGACCGGACATGAGCTATCTGTTTTCACATCCAGGATCACCCTATGTCGATGCCTTTGACGCGAGTGCCAACCAGCCGCCACCTTTGCCGCAGCAACAATCAGCTGATCATGCCTCCTTCAACTTTCTTCAGCCGCAGCAGGTGTCGCAGCACAATACGGCCTCGGGCGCATCACCGCAAATGGCACAAATGGCTTTTAATGGCATGCAACCGTTTAGTACCACCACACCTGTGGCGATCCCGTTAGAACAGCCCGGCAGTGCCTTTGGCGAGTATACACCAGGCATCTCGCTCAATCCACCCACCCCCTCCGGACATGGCCGCCTCGGCATGCAGGATGCGCAAGCCGAGTCGGCATTCAGTTTTATGCAGACGATGCCTGTCATTACGACGACGCATCATGCGCATGATCACAGCAGCCATGATGCACAGCAACTTGATCATGGCGTCAGCGCACTCGAGCGCGCTTTACAAGAGCAACAACAAAACCAGCTCGAGCAACTGCGGCAACATCATCTCCAGCAGCAACAAACGCTCCTCGGTGTTGAAGAAGCGGCGCGACGGGGTCGTTCGCTGAGCGATGGCGGTATGCGACGGTATGAGGAGGGTGGATCGCGCGATGCCTCACGCGCTAGCAGTCGTGGTCGCTCGCGCGATACGGGACGCAGACCCTATGGCTCCACGGGTGTCTCACCACAACTCTCAGCGACACAGCTCATGTATGCACAAACGGCGGCGGCAGCCGGTGGTGGGTTCACACCCGGTGCAGGGGTCGGTGCCGTCACATCGCCTGGATTGCTTGGCGTGGATCTGCGATCGCTTTCGCCGCATGGTCGATCGGGGAGTGCGGGACCGGGCGGGAAGCATCCACGGCGGCAGTCGTGGTCGGGTCAACGACAGGATGGGCTTTCGCCACGGGAAGTCTCACCGAGTGGCAGCAGCGTGCATTCCTTTGTCACAAACGAAGGCAACGCAAGTGGTGCACCGACGCCGCATGCGAAGGCCAAGAACCCAGCGACGTTCATCTGTCCTGTGGCAGGCTGCAGTAAAGCCTTCACACGGGCGTATAATTTACGGTCTCATCAACGGACGCATACGAATGAGCGGCCGTTTTTATGCGAGATCTGTGGCAAGGCTTTTGCACGACAGCATGATCGCAAGCGGCACGAGGCCTTGCATTCGGGTGTCAAGGCGCATGCTTGTCCGGGATGCAACAAGAAGTTTGCACGCATGGACGCCCTAAGTCGGCATTTCAAGAGCGAGACGGGCAAGGATTGTATTGAAGGGCGTGAAGAGTATGCGCGTTATGTCGATGGCCAGGCGAGTGTTGAGCAACAGCAGATGCAGGCGGAGCGCGAGGCGAGTCACACGACCCAGCCTGAGGAGTTGACTATGGATTTTGGGGATGCGGTCTTTGACGACGATCACAAGCGTTGACAAAATCACGAAATTTAAAGTTTGTTCAGGGAATCAGGTGGATTGCTTGTGGACATTCCGAACGTACAATATACAGGGGCTAACGTAGCAAACACAGTAACATGTGCGTGTTGTACAAAGAAAACGAAAAGCTATCCGTTTTGACCCGACTGAAGACCCGCAGAAGGTTCACGACTCCGTCGGTTCGGTCGAAATTGAAATTGACTCTTAATCTTGGCGGTCCAGTTGGAGTTGCCGCTTGGGCTAGAAGGTTGATTGAGACTACTGCCGCTGCCGTTGCCTCCTTCATTGGCACCGAGTTGCATCATGCCTGCTGGCGGTGTCAAGGGCGGTGTCATGGGATTTGAATCCGTCTCCATATCTGAATTGGACTGTCCTTGGACACCGACCATTTGCTGACCTTGCTGCTGGCGTTGCGCTTGTTGCTGCTGCATGAGATAGATATTATGGTCTGGATTGAATTCGGGATGGTTGCCTGGTTGCGAGGTGGGTTGTCTGTATGACGCTGCTTGTTGCTGTTGCAAATGTTGCGGTCGCACAGATTGCGGAAAGCTGTTGTTGCTGTAAGATTGCTGTTGCCGACCTGGTATCGCTTGCGGCTGTTGTTGCGGATAGGCATAGTTGTTGGCGTCGTACCTTATCGCTTGCGCAGCTTGTTGTCCATAGCCGCCTTGTTGTATCGCTTGTTGCTGCTGCTGCATCTGTAGCTGCTGTTGATGTGTATAATGCTGTGACCCGTCAAAGGTCATGGACACGGGCGATGGCGTGTAACCATACTGCATGCGACACTGCTGAATAAAAGGCGTCAGAACCGACTCGCGCATCAACTCGATAATCTTAAAAACAGCCTGATCGAGCGATTCTGGCGCCGGCGGTGTATACGTATTGGGTATCCGCATGAGCGTATCGCGCACATGACTTGTCAAATTGACCTCGCGCGGCGCGCCCGGTCGTACATAGGCGCCAATCAGGCGTTCCCAACTCGAGCAAAGTCGATTCGCTTCGAGACTGCCTGGTATCGGCGGCACCTGTTGCAAAGAATAGTAATATTGCTGATAGCGCGAGGCGTCGAGCGTGAATTCGAGCGTTTCGAGGCAGTGGTTTTGTGAGAGAAAGCCCATAAAGGCCGTCAAGGTGTAAGGCGGCGGCGACTGGCCTGCAAGAATGCGCTCGAGCGTCGGTGCGGCCATAATGACTGGTCTCGACTCGGGGCTGTGCTAGAGAAGGAAGACGACGCTCGTTGCTATTGCGATGCAGGCATGTAGACTTTGTCGATGAATTGAAATGAATTAGATTGCGCGCTAACCCAATCGCCAGCGACGAGGTACAGGATCGAGAAGCAAATAGAAGCCAATGTTCAAGCGGTCTCTATCTTTTGAGTCGAGAATCGCTCTTGTGTCGTTCCAAAAGACGAGCGTGCCTTGGGGTAATGAGCTGGTTTTGTTTGCGCTGTTCTTGGCTGCCGTCAATGTGCGACAGGCGCGCAAACTTGCAGGGTCTTAGAAGACTGTATCTCTCGAGCTCTCAGCAATGAAGATTGAAGTCACGGACCTGTAGCTTGAGTATGTGAATGGATGGATACCTAGGTAGTAGGAGAACAAGTACTTCTGGTGATGGTTCTCCTCTTGCTCTTCTTGCTCTTCCTCCTGCCGCCCCATTCTTTGCTCTCTCTCTCTCGCTCTCGCTTTCACTTTCCCGCTTTCACAGCCCGCACATCTGCACATCTGGACATCTCAATAGATCTAGACACGCAAACAACACATCCACCGCTAGCGCTCGCTCAACAATAGTAGTAGGCACTCATCTCATAGATAGCCCATGCTTCAAAAGATTCACTAGATCATCTTCTCATCCATTGCTTGGTCAGCTTGCTGCGTCGCACATCACCTCACGCGAACAACGGCATCGGGACATACCGACAGCGCCACCATGATCCCCATGCTTTCCCGACAGCCACTTCGTTGCCGCATTGCTTTTGCCTCTGCAATGACCATCGCTGCACCGCCTGGCCTAACGCGCGATTTTCTCGCTCTTTTGCTTCCTTCAGCTTGCCTACTTTGAACCGCGCTACCAGCCATCTTTACTACTACCGTCAATCGCTTGTACATGTGCCGTGAATCAACCTCTCTTGCCAGCCATATGGATGGATGGAAGGCCTTCAATTTCCTCTAGCACCAGCTTGTCATTGCCATCGTCTGACAATTGTCATTATTGTCAACGGCTGTCTGAGTCTGTCAAGTGTCAACGCCTGTCACGCGAATGTTGTCTAGGGCTGTCATGATCAGTAGTCTCATCACAGTTCGGTCATCCAGCTGCAGTAGACGATCAGACTAGACGGCTTCCTTCTCGCCTCTACAATCACGAGCTGACAGACACCGTCGCGTTTGCTCTGTTGCCGAGACGGAACTGCAGTGCACGGACCTGTCCGACACGGCTGCAGAGTCAGCTTCCGTGTGTTCCACAAAATATCCGCTACGCGTCTTGTGCGAGCACGTATCCGGAGAAACGCGTCGCTTCATAAGCCGAGCGAATGCTGTTCTCATCCAGGCTTACTTCTTATAGTCTGGGCTGTCAGGTAACTCGAAGCGAGTGCGTGCCGCAATTCTTCTCGAGTGCAACGGAAGGTCTTTTCATTCCTTGCCATTGACCAGCATCTCTACGTCTGCAGTTTGATGCCATGTATAGTTATCCGAACACGTTCTTCGACAACGTCTCTCGTCGACGTCGATTACCCCTGATCTCGTAGAATTTCAAGTCTCGTGGCGGACATGATCTGCGCTGTCAAGTTGTCGAGATGAAGTGTCACGGAGCCAAGTTCTGACTCTGATGAACTCAAGAGTCAAGAGACAATCTTGGAAGAGTACACCATCCTAGACATCGAGACGATGCTGTCACGGTACACTCTAAAAAATTGCATCACTAAGCACTTTGCCAACTCGCTATAGATCCCTTCTTTCTCATCAAATATTGTGTGCCATGCGTTCAAACCGCTTAAAGGTATAACCCACAAACGCAAGACCGCCATCACCCTCGTTGCCAGCCGACTGATTTGGATTCGAGGGTGCCGGGTTGGGATTCGGATCGACATTCTCAAGATCCTCAGTGGGAAAGTAGGCCGTGTCTGTCATACTCTTGAGTTGTGGCACAAAGGGCGCGTCAATGCTGCGAATAATGTTCCAGTCGACACCGCGGAAAAAGGCATGATTCTTGATGCCGTTGAGATCGAGACGTTGGTCGGCACCCGTGATCAGCTGACGAATCAAGTCTTCCGCATCATGCGAGAGGTGAACGTCGTCTGGGAAATAGAGCGTCTCGCGCCAAGCAAGAATCTTGCGATACGTCTCGTGTGCATTCTCGGAGCAAAAAGGCGGCCAGCCGACGAGGCATTCAAACATGATGGCACCGAGCGACCACCAATCACATTCCATGCCATAACCTTGCTGCAAAAAGATTTCAGGTGCAATGTAGTCGGGTGTACCGACAGTCGAGTAGGCCATGACGCGGCGATTGGCTTTCCAAGTGGCAATTTTGTCCTTTGAGCTCAACGTCATGAAGATTTGATCATTCATGACGCTGTTGCGGTTGGAAGGCGGCGGCTGTTGCTTGCCCTCGAGCAGACGCTGATAGTAAGCCGAGTCGTGCGTCTTGTGGAAGCCGGTTGAGAGGCCGAAGTCAGACATTTTGATGTGGCCGCGTTCGTCAATCAAGATGTTGTCTGGCTTGATGTCGCGATGGATGAAGCCGAGCTTGTGAATGGCTTCAATGGCAAGCACACATTCAGCAATGTAGAAACGCGTGACATCCTCGGAAAAGGTGTCGTACTTGATGAGCATCGTCATGAGGTCGCCGCCGGGCAAGAATTCCATGATGAGATAGAGGTATTCAGCGTCTTGGAATGAGTAGTAAAGGGAAACAACCCAGGGCGAGTCTGCCTCTGCCAGCACATCTCGCTCCGCCTTGACATGGGCCAGCTGATCCTTCTTGTACATTTCCGACTTGAGCAGCGTCTTCATGGCATAAATCTTACCCGTGTCGACTTTTTGAACGAGCCGCACTTCACCAAACGCGCCTTTGCCAATAACCTTGACAGTCATAAAGTCATCGAGCCCAAGACGCGTTCGTCGCAAGCGTAGGAATTGCGATTCTTTTTGGCCCAGAGCGCGTAGCTGTCTGTTCTTGCGCTCATCAGAACCCCTGTCTTGAGCAAGCCGCGTCTCAAGCTCGATGCGTCGTGCATTGCGTTCGACAGCATGTTCCACGGCTACTTTATAGTAGTGTTCTAGCTTGAGCTTGGCAGACGTGGCCTTGTCCTCTGTTGTTAGTGCTGCTCATGATTGATGGCTGATGCTCACGCGTCGCTTTGGACAAGGAGGCAGGGTTGCGCTGGAATGAGACTTGCTCATGCTCTTCTGTGCGATGCTGCCGCTTTGTAGGCGAGCCTGGAGCGTAGGCCATGCTCTGTCCAAGTTTGTCTATGGGACTAGCTTGTCTTGTTGTTGTCTTGTGGCGCGGACGACCAACTCAAACTCATCTAGAGAAAGAACTGGTCAGCAACCAACAGTCACCCGGGCAGGAGTTATCATGGCAAGTCGACTTCTCTCAAGACAGGCGAGGTCCTTTGCAAGCGTCGTACAACGCGAGGCTGCCAACACGGCCCGCATCACGCCGCCCTACCTGCATCTGACCGACAACTTGCAAAAAGTGAGGCGCATCCTTGGCGGGGCACCCCTCACGCTCGCCGAAAAGATTATCTATGCACACTTAGCAGACCCAGAGGCTTCTTTGGCTGGTCGGCATGGTCTCATTCGCGGTGAAGTCTACCTCAAGCTCAACCCGGATCGTGTCGCCATGCAGGATGCTTCGGCGCAGATGGCGCTCCTCCAGTTCTTGACGTGCGGCTTGCCCACCTCTGCTGTCCCGGCTTCCGTTCACTGCGATCATCTCATTGTCGGACACAAGGGTGCTGAGCAAGATCTCAAAGACTCCTTTGCCAACAACAAGGAGATTTTCGACTTTCTCGAGAGTGCGAGTAAAAAGTACGGCTTGCAATTTTGGGCACCTGGCTCGGGCATCATTCACCAGATTGTGCTTGAAAACTATGCAGCGCCTGGTGGCATGATGCTCGGCACGGATTCGCATACACCCAACGCCGGCGGTCTCGGCATGATCGCGATCGGTGTCGGTGGCGCAGATGCCGTTGACGCCATGACCGCGACGCCATGGGAGCTCAAGGCGCCCAAGGTGATTGGCGTCGAGTTGACAGGGCAGATGCAGGAGTGGGCAACGCCGAAAGACCTCATCATGTACCTTGCCGGTAAACTCACTGTGCGCGGCGGAACAGGCCATGTCATTGAATACTATGGTTCAGGTGTCGATACCTTGTCGTGCACCGGTATGGCGACCGTCTGCAACATGGGTGCCGAAATGGGCGCCACGACATCGCTCTTCCCATACTCGCAAGGGATGCGCGACTACCTGCATGCGACACGACGCGGTGCCGTCGCTGCCGCCGCCGACAAGGCCCAGCGCGAGCATGGCTACCTCCGTGCAGATGGCGGCGCCGTCTATGATCAAGTCATCAAGGTGGATCTCAACCAACTCGAGCCCTACATCAATGGTCCGTTTACACCCGATTTGGCTACACCGCTTTCCAAGTTTGGCAGTACCATCAAGGAGCATGGCTGGCCTGAGCAGCTTAGTGTCGGCCTCATTGGATCATGCACCAACTCGAGTTATGAAGACATGTCGCGTGTGACGGATATCATTCGACAAGCAAGCGCCGCTGGCCTCAAGCCCAAGACGCCGCTGCTCGTGACGCCTGGCTCAGAGCAAATTCGGGCAACAATTGAGCGGGATGGCATGACGGACGTACTTGAGATGGCCGGTGCCACCGTGCTTGCTAACGCTTGCGGTCCTTGCATCGGTCAATGGCAGCGAACAGACGTGCAACCGGATGCTGGTGCCGCCAAGGGCGAGAATGCCATCTTGACATCCTTTAACCGCAACTTTAAAGCGCGCAACGACGGCAACGCCAAGACGCTCAACTTTTTGGCCAGCCCGGAGTTGGTGGCGGCCAAGATTTACAGCGAGGATCTCGCGTTTGACCCTACACGCGATGCGATTACGCTGCCGGATGGCACAGAGTTCCGCTTCAAGGCGCCGCAAGGCATTCAGCTGCCGTCTTCTGGATTTGAGGTGGGCGACGCTTCGTATCTGCCAGCTTCCATTCCGGAACCCGAGGCCTCTGTGCAAATCAAGGTGAATCCCGACTCGGACCGTCTCGAACTCTTGACGCCCTTCCCACCGTTTACAGGACCGGAGCTCGAGCTCAAGGTGGTTGTCAAGGTCAAGGGCAAGTGCACGACCGATCACATTTCGGCAGCAGGCTCATGGCTCAAGTACAAGGGTCACTTGACCAATATCTGCAAAAACACACTCATTGGCGCCGTGAATGCCGAGACGGGCGAGACCAACAAGGCGTATGATCTTGATGGCAGCGCCAAGACGATTCCTGAGCTCATGGAGGCTTGGTCGGCACGTGAGCAGCCTTGGATGATTGTTGCCGAGCACAACTATGGCGAGGGCAGTGCTCGTGAACATGCTGCCTTGCAGCCGCGTGCACTCAATGGACGCATCATTCTGTGTAAGTCCTTTGCGCGCATTCACGAGACCAACTTGAAGAAACAAGGCATCTTGCCCATTACTTTCCGGAATGAGGCAGACTATGACTTGATTTCGGCGTGCGACTCTGTGCTGACGCAGGGACTTGCTGAGCTGGTCGGCGAGGCTGGCGAAAAGGCGCAAATCTCGTTGCTCGTGACGAAGAAGGATGGCAGCAAGCACACGATTCCCGTGCAGCACAGCATGTCGAGTGACCAGATTGCATTTTTCAAGAGTGGTTCCGCGCTCAACCTCATTTCGAGCCGTGCTCAGCAGCAGCAACAGGCGCGTCTATAGACATTGATCTTTGTACTTTGTACTTGTAACGATCTCAAGAGCATTTTAGTGTGGCCGGTTGCGATTGCCGCCAATCTGCTGGTGTAACTTGACCGTTGCTCAAAGCCAGAAATTGACGAAACCGTTGGAATGTCAACAAACACCCAACGGTCGGATCGATCGCCCCAACACACACATCACATCATCATGCTACGTACATTGAGAACAACGAGATCACTGCCGTCGTTGAGACAGGCTGCTACTCAGCTTGCTCAGACAGCACCGCCGCTCCCGGCTTTTCGAGCAGGCGCTTTTGGCGATGTGCGCACGATGGCCACAAAGCGCAAAGCCAAAGCTGTTCTGGAACTTGAGCTTGAGCCGGCTTTGCTGCCCAAACGTCGCGGGCGGCCAAAGAAGCAAGTATTGACAGCCGTGCACAAGCGCTCATCCTCGACGGATGCCAAGCCGAGACAGCAGGCCAAGTCGGAAAGTGTCACGGAGCAAGCCAAGAACAAGGCGGCGGAGGTATCGGACAAGGCCAAGTTGCAAGCTGAGCAGGTGAAGAAGGAAGCAAAGGAAGTGGCGCAAGATGCCAAGAAGACGGCTAGCAAGGCGGCCGAGAAAACCGAGTCCAAAGCGGAGAGTTTTGCGAATGCCGCCGTCGAGGCAATTGGCAAGGGGCCCGAACAAGTCAAGCAGGTGCCCGAGTCTGTCAAGCTTACTGGAAGCTCGGAGAAGGGCAGAGATCAGTTAAAGGAGCAGTCCAAGGAACAAGACTACACCTCGGGCGAGATTCCGCAAAACCAAAAGACTGGTCTGCTTGTTGCGTTTGGTGCCGTGGCTGCCTGGTTCACATTCGGTGGCAAACTCCAGCGACGCAAGCAGGATGCTTAAAGTCAGAGGTAAGTCTTGATACATGTACGACCGTCTTTAGTTATGCCATTCCAATGTTGCCTCTTGGCGTCCGCGTCGATGATAGTTAGCCATCTGAATCACGTCGGATGATCTGGATGAACACCCGGGTGTGCGATGAGACTGCTTCTGGTTTTTTTTGTCACACGCGCTCTCTCTCGCTGCCCGCCGCGCTCCGTGCTACACCACAGAGAATCAACGACATCCAGGCCTGTTCTCTATATTACTTTGGCCCGTGCTCTCTTGCCGGTTAAATTGTCCTTGTAATCACATCAACCATGTCTGAACTCGCTGTTTCATACGCCGCCCTTATCCTCGCCGACGACGGTGTTGAGATCACCTCCGACAAGCTCCAGACCCTTTGCAAGGCTGCCGACGTCGAGGTTGAGCCCATCTGGACTTCTCTGTACGTTTCCATCAGCTCTACGCTCTTCGTATCTTGATGCTGACCATTTCTAGCTTCGCCAAGGCGCTTGAGGGCAAGGATGTCAAGGACCTCTTGTTGAACGTCGGTGGTGCCTCGGGTGCCGCCCCTGCTGCCGCTGGTGGTGCCGCCGCTTCCGGTGACGCCCCTGCCGCTGAGGAGAAGAAAGAGGAGAAGGCTGAAGAGAAGGAGGAGTCTGACGACGATATGGGTTTCGGTATGCGCCTCATTTTGAAGCGGCTCAAGCTAACTTGCAGGTCTTTTCGACTAAACTCGATCGCGACCCTCACCCTATCATACATCATGCATCTACTCTCTCATCCTATCTTTATGATCGATACTTTGCGTGACGACTGTGCCGATGCGTTCCTCGACACCGACTCAAAATGTCGCTTCTGAATAGATACGTCCTCTTTCTATGACGCAGCTCTGCACTGGGTGAATTGTATGTTGCGCCCTGACTTTCTTGCTCAATGTGCTGTCAACAAGTCTTTCTCATTCGTTCCGCTCCCACTGCGCTTGACTACGCCCTTGCTCGGACTCGTGAGCTGCATACACTCCTTTCTACTCTCTAACACAGCGCCGTTGCTGCTAGTTCGCTTGCATCTGACCAACCAGGCACAAACAAGGGTTAGGGTTAGGGTTAGGGTTAGGGTTAGGGTTAGGGTTAGGGTTAGGGTTAGGGTTAGGGTTAGGGT